>PVJD01002866.1:0-158246 GCA_004026545.1 Mormoops blainvillei
CCTGGAGTGCCCCACGCCCGCCTTGATGCTGGGCCTCCAGGTCCTACCTCAAGCACGGATTCCAAGCCCCACCAGACCCCTGCCTGTGCCCTCCCAGCACCGGGAGGCCTCCTTCACTGCACTCACACTGACCTGGCCCCGCAGTTACTCTTGCAAACTCCCTGGGGGCAGGACACATGCCGACTCCCCTTCTTTATTCAGCAGCACGGGGAGGGGGGACGGGGTGGGGGGATAAGTGGAGAGAGTGACGGAGCAGAGAGGAAGGCCTCTGGGAAGGAGCTTCTGGGCCGCGTCAGTGGCTAGTCTACGGGGCCAGGACGACCTTTGCGCCTTGCTGGCTGCCGGTGGTCTGGCTGGCACAGCCTTTTCCCCAGCCACGCCGGCATTACGTCGCTGAGGTGTGCCCCTCTCTGCCGCTTTGCTCACGGGCTCTCTCTCCTTGTAGCCAAGACTGGGCGGTAGAAGGAGCTTTTGAAAGAAACCAAGTCTGGAGGTTTTCACGTTGTGCTGGGGCCCTTGGGAGCCCCTCGGAGGCTGTTGGGGGTGGCGGTGGGGTTTGGGGCGGGACTCCGCCAATGCTAGTGGTTATTTTTCCAAGTAATAATCTCTAACCCATGTAGTTCTGAAAATAATCTCAAGGTGATAACATCTAGACATTTCTTTTTAAAGCCCAATATGGAGAAACGGGAGAGAAAACTGTCAACGACACAAAGATTAGGGGAGGCGCTGATACTGCGGATAGCTTTATCTTCTCTGTATTTCCCAAATGTTTCGTATTATGATGATATTACTCATACAACGGGAAAAGGGAAAAAGAATCTTTTTAAAAATCCATTTATTTTTTCCCCTATCTTGTAATGGCACGTGTGATGTATGGGATCTTAGTTTCCTGTCTGTGGTCATTTATTTGCCAACATTCCTTTTAATCCCACCCTTTATTCTGTTGTAAAGGGATCACCGAGACAATCGCCATGCTCTTTGTCCCCTGTGACTGCGTCTGAGTTATTTCACCTGAGACCCATTCAGCAGCAGCTCCCTCACACCCGTCTGTTTCCACTTTCAATGCCTGCATATTACTTCTTAGAGACGCCGCGCACCTCCCTGCTCCTTGCTGGGGTCCGTGGGAATCGCCCTCTTCCCCCACCCCCCACCTCGCAGAGGCGCGCGGGGGCCCAGAAGTCAGAGCTGGCAGGTGGAGAGCTGGCCCTACCCAGCCCCCACAGCTACATCAGTTAGCTGTGAAAGGAAAGCAAAAAGCACAGAACGGTGCTCGAGGTAGAAACTGACCAAAGGGACTGGGAAGAACGTGTGGAAGGACAACCACTCCCTGTTTCCTCCTGAATGCCAGCCGAGAGGATGCGGGAGGTGGGAGGGCGTTAGCTGGGGGGTCTCCAGGCGGCCACATGCCCCACTGTCCCTACTGCTGGTTCCTGAGTGATGTTCATTTGTAGCCAGGACTGTGGGGAGCACACTACAGGCCTGGGTCCGCTGGGCAGCAGCCTGAAGCCATGGGGGACACAACTGTGCCTAAGCCCAGTGAGGCCCCCCACACGCCCAAAGCCGAGTTCCAGGGCTCGACTCCTCCAGTGTGATCCGGGGCCCAACAGCATGGGCCTCGCCTGGGAACCTGGCAGAAGTTCAGAGTCTCAGGCCCTGCCCCAGGCCTGCCCAGTCAGAACCCACACGTAACAAGCTGCTCAGCTGAGCGGTGGGCACCGTCGAGTGTGCGAATCACTGGGCTGGAGGGCAGAGCAGGTGGAGCCCTGCTCAGGCCCCAGCAAGTGACACGGGCAGCGGAGGCCAGTGGGGAAAGGAGGGCACCGCGGGCTGCTCAAAGCGTGGTCCCCGGACCTGCGCCCGTGATTGCAAACATCCACAGTGATTCAAGGACAGAAATTGAGATAAGTGTTGGGAAACTTTCACATCAAGTTAATATCGCCGGTACACACAAGCTTGCCTTTTGTACGTGGGGTTTCTTTTTTTCAATTTCATTTTCTAGTAACGCATTTTTATTGTATTTTATTTAAAAGTTGGTCCAGGATAGGTTGAAAATTAAGGAGGAAAACCTAGTCCTTTGTCACATAATTGGAGAAGCATAGCATGTAGGCTGTCAGCTCATACCAGCAAGTGGCTGGAGACTGGGACACAGTAGCCAGCCTGGGGCCAGTGAGAGAGGGGCTGGCTTGCAGGAGGACACAGACAGGGTCCCCAATCTGGAGAATGTGCTGGCAGAGATAAGACCTGATGAGACCGTTGCCAGTGTCCCCGGCTGCAGTGACCACATTTGGTCCTGAAGTTAGGAGTGCAGGTACTAGGGAGACAAGACCTTGGTTCTGGTTAGAGCTCCCTGCTTCCATCACTTGCCTGCATCCTTTTGCTCAAAAAGAACAAACACCCGGCCTCCCTCCAATTCCAGATGTTGTGGGTCACTGGACCAACGACTTGGGTGACAGTGCAGTTGTACCCCACACGGCTGCTTGCATATCCGCTGGCCCCACTTTCCATTAGGACCTCATGGTGTGGGCATACCCAGGGGTGCCTGACCGAGAATCCCCTGCCCGCCAGGAATCTGCAGGACACAGGGAAACACGCTCAAGCTCCAGGGACCGATAAACCCGAGTTCAAGTCACAGCCCTGCCACTAGGCAGCTGCAAATCTGCCATGCCAGGAGCGGTCACCCCACAGAAGTCCACGAGCTCTGCACGCAAGGCCCTTCCTTTCCCCTGGAGAACCAGGCGTTCACTTTGCCAGCACACCTCTAAACTCCTCAAGTTACAAGCCAATCTCAGCTCCCCTTGCTCATCTGTAGCATGGAGATGGTAGCGTTGGTGGGGGTGCTGGTGGTGACTCTGGTTGGGATATAGGCTGAGCGGGTGTCAACAGACCCACAATAACGAGGATTTCAACAATTCACCAATTTATTTGTCTCTCCCTTGGAAGTGTGAGAAGGTACCTCGGTTATTGTCACCTTTCCCTGGGGCTCACTCAGCTCCCCGGTCCCCACAGCATCATCTCACTCCGAGCTTCTGCTCTGACCCCTGGTGCTCCCAGAGGGAGACTCTCTCTCTGGGGCAGAAGGCTGTGCTGTGACCCCCCTGGGTTTCCTCTGCCCCGAATGCAGGAGCGTTTGATACTTTGAAACCTTTTCTGTTTCTTCCAAAGCACCCTTTCTCCTCGGGCAACAAGTGGACGAGGTCCAAATGATGGATAGAGGAAGCGGTGTGTGGGGTTTTGCAGGGGGTGGCGGGTAGCATTGGTTAATATGTTAAAATAATGTCCTTCCTCATCAGGAGCTATGAGGTGGTCACAGAGTGTCCGCCCATAAAGGCCCCAGCGCTGAGGAAGATGGCGATAGCGGTTACGACACCGATGAGGAAGGTGACGCATGCCAAGCAGGGCTCTAAGAGCTATAAATAGAGGACCTGAAGCACTTCTTAACTCAGTCCTACAACCACCCTAAGAGACGGATATGTTATTGTGCCTATTTATCAGATGAGAAAATCAAGACTCGAGATGGTAGGGGCATGTCCAGACTCAAATAGCTCACGGAGGAGACACCCGAGTCCCAGAGAGGAGGTGCCACAGAGCGTGTGCCCCCCGCCCCCGCCACAGGCGCCCAGGGTCCCATCTACTGCCCCTTCTGAGCACTGCTCACCCCCAGCACTCCATTAACCCTTCAAGGCACTTACTTCAATGTGTGTGTAATTTCCCACATCATCGTGTTAAAAAAAAAAAAAGGCTTATCTTCAGAAAGCACATAACATTTTCTGTAGGAAATTACATTTCAAATCAAAGGAAATTGTCACCTAGTGACATTTGCAGTTGTTCCTTTTCTTTCTACACAAAGCTCAGCACCCCGGGGACCCCCAACCCCCTTCCCAGAGGGTCATCAGCCCTTACCATAACCACTGTCACATTCGCCACTCACTGGCTGGCTGCCAAGACCCTGCAGATCTGTCACTTTCACAGGCGAATCTGGCAGTGAGGGCCACGCTGTGCGAGGAAGCAGCCCTTTCCAGAATGGCAGCACCGCGCGGCACAAAGACAGGCAGGCCCGGCCCGGACCTGGCTCCCGCTCCGGGGAGGGAGCATGTCACGCGGGTGTGCCTGCTGCTCTGGCTCACCTCCCCGTGGGGCCGGACACAAGTGGTGCCCGACTCTGGTGGCACACCCCAATCACTGGGCGATTTAAAGCTCCCCTGGGGGGACTTCAGTGGGTCTCTGAGCTGAGAGCCACCGGCTGGACCAGAGGTTAACCCCCTATCTCCCTCAAGCCAAATCGACCACCACCTGCTGTAAACAAATGTCTACTAAACAACACGACCATTTATTTGCAAATTGTCTGCAGCTGCTTGGAACTATGAGGGCAGTGGAGTAGCTGTGACAGAGACCATATGGTCCACAAAGCCTCACACATTTGCCATCTACACCTTCGTAGAAAAAGTCTGCCAACCCCTGGATTAGACGGTTAGTCCGCCCGTATTCAACCTTCTTCGTAACCCCCAGCCTTAACCTGAGCAGCAGGCACGAGCTTCTCAAGGGCAGGGGCCTCTCTTGAGTTGCCGTCCCTGCGGCCTCCAAGGGCAGCACAAAGCCTGGCCCACAATAGACGCTCACTCACTGGCAGGTGACCCTTGAAATGTTAACTGTTGAACTTTGAGTGTCTTGGTGGCAAGGTTTGTGCGACCAGGAAGAGGAGGGACCATGCCAGGCAGGGCTGGTGTTTGCCTTAAACATCAACTCCTCTGCCCCCTGGTTGCCCCCCAGTCCCCAGGCTGGGGATCTCAGCAGAGCCCCAGGAGGTGCCCAGCATGAGGCTTGGAGGAAGGTGACCTCAAGATAAGAAGCGGTGAGAGCCGGGAGCCTGGGACAACCAGGGAATGGGTTCAAGGCCAAGGCTGTGAAATGCAGGTGGACATGGCAGGGCTGGTATCAATCGACTCTGAGGCACTGGACATGACCTGACCAGGCAGGTGGCACTGGGGGACGAGGATGGGCTCAGCCACCTGGTCCAGCTGTTTGAATCCAGCTGCAACTTCATGGCTGACGATGCTCCGACCTTCAACCCCTCTGTGGGCGGGGACACCTTGCTAGGTGTACATGGGCGTTACCTGGAACAGCAGAAAAGCTGGAAAAACCCCTAAATGCTTTGAATATTAGTTATTTTCAGTGGGGCATTGAATATTAGTTATTTTCTTCACAAACAACTATCAGGGAAAAAAGATGAGTCAGATTTATGCACACTGGTAGAGAAAAATGTGGCAATTTATGGGTAAGTCAAAAAATCAGGCCACAAGAACAGTGTATTTAATTTGAGGCTATTTCTATAAGTATTAATTCTGAAAAGATAGACACAGAACTACTGACAGTGGTTGTACCACTGCACAGAGGTGTGATAGCAGGGGGACTTTTGCTCTCTCTATGGGGTTGGATTTTTTTTCTTTTTTAACAAACCTGTGCTATCAGGAAAATAGCAAAGATGTTTCCACTAAAAGACCAAAAAGGGGAACATCTTCCCTTACAGCGAACCTTCCCGTAGCATCAACACTCACTCAAGCCTTCGTTCTGCCGCCGGGGGCCACCCAGGCCACGGAGATATTTGTAAACAAGAGCAGCGTTCAGAGTTTGCCCCCTGGGAGGCACAGGCCTGGTCCCTTAGTGAGGACAGTATGGGGCCTTTGGTGGCCTTCGGTGGCCTTTGGTCAGCATCCGTCATTTTCTAACTCAAGTGCAAGCACGTATTTCTACGAGACGGGAAGCTCTCTGGGGACAGAGACCATGAAGAGGACGTTCCTGTCTGCACAGAGTAGGTCCTCAGGAAACTCCCGCTGAGTGAGTGAGTGAGCGACCTGAGGCAACCAACGTTCACGAGGGCCTTCCTCTTCTCCTAAGGCCATTTCTGCCATCGCTCACTCGTCACTCACCCACTGCCTGTGTCTCCTCCAGCCTCTGCTCATCGCTGTGCAACTAGGAGTAAGAGCTGATGGGAAGAACCAGAAAACAGGGTAGGCGTTTGCTTGGAGAGGATTGAGACTTCCTTGCGTGTGAGCAGAGAGGGTAGCAGTGGCAAGAAGAGCAGGGTGGAGGGAAGGGAAGATGGCGCTGAGGGCACTGGAGAGTCTCGGGGAAGCACTGAAGCTGTGAAGCTGTGAAGATGTGAGGAGGGAGGTCCCGGGGCAGCTTCAAGGCACGCGAAATGCAGAGAGGAAGGGAGAAGATGGCAGGACGTGGCCACGGAGGTGGAGTTGGGAGTGCTCTCGGTGCTCTTAGGAGATACAGTGGTCACAGTGGCTTCTACTGCAGGGGTCAGATTGCATTTCTCTAAGGGCGAGGCACATCTGGACTGAGGTGGGTGGGTGTGTGCAAGGTGGGCATACAGCCCTGCTCACCCTCAGTCCCAGTCATCGGCGGGGTGGGGTTGAGGGTCTTGGTCTGCGGCCATGTCCGAGAGTCTGCAGCTGCCTCCACCCTGACCCTGTCAGCCTCTGTCTGGACCTTGCCAACCGCCGCCACGTCAGAAGAGACAGCGCCCCCCGCCACCCCACCGGAACTGCGGTAATCTTGAGATGCCAGAGAAGGTAGCCATATGGGAGAAACTCTCACGGCTGTTGGTGGGAACAAGCTCTGTGCTGAAAGGCAGAAGCCCAGGGCTCCATTTACATGTAGAAGTGGCTTTAGGAAGTGTTTTAATTTGGTTAAGCAAAGTGACACAACCAAGGAAAGCCCATTGCTCCAAATCAGAAAACAGAGGTAAGTTGAAAAAGAAGGTTCAGATTTAACCCCCTATATTCTCATTATCTAGGGCTGGTCATTATTAGGCTTTTGGTATATATTCAGCCCCATAGCTTCTTGTGCATGCCAATGCATTATTTTTTAAACAAGTCGAATTGTACACGTTCTTTTGTAACTTGCCATTTGCACACAATGAAACATCTTTTTGTGACAGCACGTGGGTTTGCATCTGGGCTCTGCCTCTGATTTATCAGCTGTGTAGCACCTTATTGGTGGTGTCACCTGCCAGTGCCTCTGTTTCTTCATCAACAAAGTGGAAATAATGGTGCCCATCTCACAGGGCGGTGGTGAGGGTCTCACGGGCAGCGGTGCAAAGCGGCTTTGCAAAGTGTTCTCCGGCGGGGGATAGCCCACCCTTCTCAGTCCTGGGCCTCTGCCCGCTCAGCCTGCTCTTTCTCACACAGCCTTTGGGTTCTTTTCTTTCCAGGATCGAGAAGGGGGATGGGAACGAGGAGGAGGACCTTCGCTTAGACTGCCGCCACGAGAGACACCCAGCCCGTAAGTGGCCTCGTCGACAGGAGCCTGTGTGCAGATCCTGGGCCGTCTGCAGAGAAAGAGCCCTGGCCACGAGCCAGGCAACCCTCTCCCTGAATGTCTGCTTCCTCCCGCAAACACACTCTACAGATGGGGAAACTGAGGCTGGTGTCTTAGTGCAGCAAGTCCCCTGCATGCGGCAGGGGCGGCTTGCTAAACATGCAAGAAGGAGACAGCAGCGCTTAAAAGCAGGCAGGTGAACCGCAGCACAAGTCCAGGCCTGGCCAGCCGTGGGCCTAAAGGGAGAACAGCAACTGAGTTGCACTAACTAAGCCAGGGAGGGGATGGCGGACAAGATTTGTTTGAGCTGCGGTTGCTCCTGACAGCCTAGAATGCATTGACTTCATATGCCTCCCTGTGGGCGACGCCATAGACAGAATCTAGGGCACCCATTAGAAAACAAATCTCTGGGCCGGAAAGCAAAGGGGAGGTAAAAAGAGAGAAGCGCCTTGCTCCAGACAGAAAAAGAAAGCCAGTGCGAGATTAAAGCTAAAATGGCAGAATCTCAGCTGAGCCTGTTGAATGCCCACCACGTGCTCCCTGCGCACCCCACCCCGTACGAAGGGCTTTTCATGCCTGATCTCATATTCTCGCTGACCCCCAACCCCTACAGAAACTACAACCCACATTTCGCAGATGAGAAAATTCAGGCTCAGAGAGGTGGAGTAACTTGCCTAAGGTCACACAGCTCAGCCAGTCAGGGGCAGAGCAGTGGGAGCAGACGCTGTCAGCGCCCCGCGTACATCTCTCCGCCCCTTTAGGAAGCTCCAGTGTCTTCCTGCTGCCGCGTCCGCATCTCTGTGCCTGGGGCTTCCCCAGCCTGCACCCACCAAAGGAGGCTAAGCTCCCTGGCCCCTTGAGCGGGATCACTCTGAGTCCCCTGCAGGGCTCGAGGCAGCTGATACCAGGGTTAGCAGGTCACCCTGGATTGGCCGCCTTCCTCCCTGCGCCACTTCCCTTCTCTCCACCCAGCGTCCCTGCATCTCCTTAAGATCGTCCCTACTCTTGAATTCCTACGTCAGGGCCTGCTTCTGGGAAGACCCAAACTAAGATAGTGGAAATTTAAACCCAGTCTGTCTGACTCCAAATCCTGTGATCCTAGAAACTGAGTGAGAAATGGCTCCAACTGGAGGGAGAAGATGGAGGTGGGTGAGGAGCGAGGGAGGAGACCTGGCTGGAGGAGAGGAGAGGAGAGGAGAAGCTCTGGTCTTCTCTGCTGTAGGAGGCATCTGCCCAGGAAGGGGATCTACCCAGCAAACAAGAGGTGGCACTTCAGTAGACATGAGGCTCACACACCATGGTTTCATGATGGGTGTCTGTGCAAGGGTGGAGGGCTTCCTGGAGGAACGGATCAAGAACCAGGGTATGGGGGCAGCTGGGGACCACCCACATCAGGGATAACAGAGGGGAACAGAAATCCACCAGGGGCTCAGGAAGCATAGAGTAAGGACAAAGGCTGAGGGCCCCTGGTACACTGTGGGTGCCACCAGCTCCCTGGCTTGGGCGAAGTCTCCCCGGCTCCCTGCAGAGTGGGCAGGACACCCTGGGTGGGAAGAGGCTGGGGGCTTGTTTGGGGGCAGCTGGGAAGCTGGGAGGAGGAAAGGCCAAATCACTGAGGCCTGAGGATGAAAGACAGGGGAACCAGCCTGGCCCTAACAGCGAGCCCTGGAATGAAGACTGAGGAGGCGCAGGGTCAGGGGCTGCACAAACCCTCAGCCCCCAGCCTGGGTTCGGTGGCCTCATCCCGACCTGGCACCCGCTTCGTCTCCTGAGCACGCAAAAGGTGTCAGATGTATTTGCCAGGTCAACGGTTGGCACAAAATTCCATCTTGTATCTTTTGACAAATATCCATTGAGTGTCCGCTCTGTGCTGGCCCCATGCTGGGTGCTAGACGTCCCGCTGGGAGCAAGAGCAGGTCTAGCCCTCTGCCTCGCGGGGCTGGCAGTCCAGGGGGAGAGAGGACCAAGAGAGAAGCGAACCCAGGAACTAATAGGGCCGTCTCGGGTGCTCAGGAGGGAATGTGTGATGGTAAAGAGGAAAGGGGAGGCTCCTTTAGCGCCACTCTCTGAGGGGCAGGGACCTAAAGGATGAGAGGAGTCAGCCGAACGAAGAACCTTCCAGGCAGAGGGGCCTGCAGGTGCAAAGTCCGGAAGCAGGAGCAGCCCGGGCTAGAAGCCAGCATGGCAGGAGGGTAGTGGAGAGTGGGGGGAGATGGGCCGCAGGGAGCAGGGGCACCCATGGGAAGAGGAGGCCAGGCATCGGGGAGCCCAGGGCATTTTGAGCAGGGAAGAGACTCCCGATTACTTATCTGTGTCCGTATCTACATCTGTGTCTATGTACCAGTATCTCTGCTCTGTGTTTCGCGTACCTACGACTGTAAGCCTACTTTTGCCCGCCCCTCTGTAGTCATTGATACATTTGTCTCTCTCCACGTCCATACCCATCCCTGCCTCCATCTGCAATGTGGGGAAAGGCTGGGGAGCAAGACAAGGTGCCAGCAGACCAGCTAGAATGGTGTTGCTGTCATTCCAGGAGAGACGATGGTGGCCAGAGATGAGACAGAGATAAAAGTGGGTGGGTTCAAGAACTTTTTGCTGAAAGAATTGTCTGTGTCTCAGTTTGGGTTCTCCCAGAAGCAGGTCCTGAGATAAGGCTTCGAAAGCTAGTAGCTTACTTGGGTGACCTCAGAAAACCCAAGTAGGAGCAGGTGAGCTGGACTAAGCCTGAAAAGGCAGGTGGTGGTGAAAGTCCCCCACGAGGGACTTGGGCAGTTAGTGCCAAGCACACGTATCTGAGTCACCCCCTAGACGTGGCAGTAGCTGTGCTTGGTCATAGTGTGAGGGCCACTGTGTGGGACAGATGCATGGATTTCTCGGGGCAGGCGGGGAAAGCCCAGGCGCAGCTGGAGGCCAGCAGCGTGTCCACCTTGGGTGCTGTGGGAAGGACAGACTCGTCGGGCATGATGGCGCTTTGCGTCAGTCTGAGGGGTGGTGGGTCTGGGAATGGAGAGAGCTGAAATGGAGGGTGCCGAGAGACAGTGGGGCAACGGGGTCCTGACTCTCTGGGGCTCAGGGGGAAGCGTGGAAGGCAACGGGACAGGGGCTGTCAGCTGCCCCTAGGGTCCCAGCTTCTCAGAGAAGAAAAGAACCTCAGACCCCACACCTCTGCCAGGTGTGCGTTTTACCAGGTAGCTGAGCTGGCAGGGATGGTTGTCTTTCCCAGGGGGCCAGAGGAGGCACTGGGGGCTCAGTTACAAGAATGAGGAAGAAAAAGACTCCATCTGCTGTCAGAACCGAGGGAGGAGCCGCCTGAAAGTGGGCTGGAACGCCAGCATGAGAGCTTTGGTCACTTTAATTATCCCAAGGTGGGCTGCTTCTGCGGCTGTGTGGAAGTCATTTATCCATGCATGTATTCAACCAGCCTTTACGAAAGATGCTTCCCTGGGTGGGGTCCCTGCAGGAACATGGAGAGGGACAGGCGTGATCCTGGGCCAGGCACCACTCTTTGGTGTGGCCAGAGCTACTCAGGGGCCCAGGGGGACCCCTCATACGCTCCAGGTGAGGTTGGGGCGCAGGAGAAGGAGGCACCCAGGGGTGGTCCAACCTGGTAGAATTCTTCACCTGTGGTGGCGATACCGGGCCTTGATGATGATAATAACCAACGAGAAGAATGAAGTCCCTCCAGGTCTGATGATAATATCTTAGCCTTGTGTGTGTTCTGAGGATTTCACGTTTGTCCACTCATGTCGTCCCAAATACAGCCCCATTTCACAGACAGGAAAAGCAAGGCCCAGGGAAGCTCCAGCTGTGCCAGCGAATGGCAGAGCTGGCATCTACACACCCCACCTGCCAGGCCTGGGCAGCTGCGAGGACACAGGGCTCCGCCCCCATGGCCTTGGCCCTCACAGAGCTCATGGGCTGAAAGAGCGACCCCCGATCAGACTGTCCAGGGAGATGACGTCGTCTCCAGAATGCAGCCTCTTAGCTACAAGTGGGTTTTTGTCCAAAAAAAAGTATTTTGGAAATGCCTGGACAAGTTTTGCGATATTTCTGCACCAAGCAGCTACTCTGATTTTGTGGTGGGCTGACTTCTGGGCACAAGGGACTGGGGAGGAGGAATGCCGGGGAGCCCGGGTTATTAAGCACTTACTGTGCACAGGTCTCTGCTAAGCACCTGACAGCCCTGAGAAGGAAGGATGACGATTCTTGTGCAAATGGAAAAACCAAGGAGCCGAAAGGCAAGCTGACTGCTGAGATCTTTGGTCCGCTGGACATACAACCCGCTTGGCATGTAGATCTTTCCCCTTACCCTGGGAACGAGGCTGTTCCCACGCTGGCCCCTGAACCCTTGACCTCCTCTCCTCTCACTCTCCGCCCCCTCCCGTTCTTCTCCAGCCACCCCAGCCTTTCTTTCTTGAACATACAAAACATCACCTTCACAGGGCCTTTGCACTTGCTGTTCTTTCCGCCTGGAATGCTCTCTAAGCCTTTGCGTGGCTGGCCCTGTCTCAGCTTGTCTCAGCCGCTTCCTCAGAAAAGCTTCCCTGAGCTGCGCCAGCTTCCCCAGCTTCCCCAGCTACCCTCATGTCACCTCCTTTTCTGTTCACTGCAGCGTCTGTCCCTCTCTGAAATTATCGTTTATATTTACACGGTTTTTGTATCGTCATCTCTCTCCACTAGGTTCCATGAGAATAGATACCTTTTCTTGTTTTGTTCACATCTGTATCCTGACAACCTAGAACAGCGTGTGGCACACAGTAGGTGCTCAGTCGCTGGCTCTAAACCTCCAATTTTCTCCACTCTTTCCCCCAGAGCAGCCATTTTTACATAAACAGTGACATGAACTTTCAGCTATCTCGACTGCTCCCAATTTGCTGTTTTTTTCTTGAGCTACTGTGATATGGATTCTGCCACAGTTTTTTTTCCTGAGGAAAGGGTTTGCTTTTGAAACTGGCTTTGAGGCCCTGCAGTGCCACCAGCTAGCTCAGAAGCACATCAGATGTGACATTTGATGGAGAGGAGGCCGCCTTATGGACCGGGGTCTGCGTCTTCCTTTCAGGGGCAACTGGGGTTTGCAGCTGATTGCAGTTGTCAAGCTTAATGCCCCAGACAAGCCTTTGATTTCACCAGGTGTGCCTGTAAGGCTGGGCTGGGTGAGAGGCTGTCACTCACTGGGTACAGAGGTGGCTTCTGGGAGCTCCGTCTAGACGAATCTCTGCCACTGCTGCCCTCAGAATAGCAGAGGGGATTGCAAGGAAGAATTTTCTGGACCCAGAGCAACTTGGCATTTTTATTAGATCAAAATCAAATCCAATATAGTGCTGCTCAAGTCTGCTCCTTTATTAAAATGGAAACAGACAATATTTCTGAAATAAGTATCAATGCTAACTTGGGCACACAGGCTGGCTTGCGGCTTGGAGACGCCTGGCACTGGGGTGGAGAGACCCAAGCCAATAACGGCACCAGAGTCACCTTGGGGGCTCCTTAAAATGGGGACTCGGGGGGTTGGGCAAGGCCTGGGATTCTGCATTTCTAACAAGCTCCCAGTGAGGCTGCGCCTGCCGCTTCACAGGCCAAGCTCCGAGCAGTCCTCAACCTGGACCTCTCCCAGCCCCTCTGAGGGGCTGTCAGGAGAGGGCCTTCGTTTTGTCCCCTGCTTGGGCTGCCCAGCCGCTCTGGTTGGAAATAAATGGCTGCTTCTAGAGCCTATTCCCCGCCAGTCCACCCCCGAAGACGTAAACTTGACCATGTCGTCCTCACCCCTCCCAGCCCCTCCGCCTCCTGTGGTGGTGCCCCTGGCGGGTCTCAGGCGCCCTGCCCACCCCTCCCGCACACGCCTGCGGGCACCGCCTCTCTTCAGCCCACCCCGGCCTCACTTTCCCTTCAGTCACTCACCACTCAGAGTCCTTCTTTGCCAACTCTCTCCCTACGAAAATGGAAATGTCCCCTGAGGACAGGGATCTTGTTGCCACATTCACTGGCAACCCCAGTGCCTAGCACTGGGTACCAGCACCTTTCCGGTGACTGATCTAGTTCACTTAGTCCTCACTTAGTGTTTGCTCGGAGCAGTATTCCCATTTCACGTGATGACCCTTGGGTTCCCAGAGGCGCAGCCATTTGTCCTGGGTCACAAGCCTGGGTGACTCCAAACTAAAGCTGTGCCGTTGTTCTCCTGATGCCCATCTCCACCTGGGGCAGCGCTCCTCTGATTACTCCTGACCCCGAGGGACACTGGGGGGCCGTTGTTAAAATACGGATTTCCCTGCAGATGTCAGTGCTTTGGTTTGGGACCGGCCAGGGTCTGCAGACAGGATGTACCCCGCACCCCGAGGAGACCTGCTGAGCCTTTGACACCCGCATGCTCCAAGCCTCCGCACCCCTCCCCCCACCCCTGTGTGTCCTGCTTTCCGGACCTCCTTGCTTTCCCCCACCCACTGGCATTGCCAGGTTTTTCACACCTCCTGAAAACCTCATTTACCTGCCAAGCACCTATTTCACACCCTGTTCCTTCTGCCTGGAGTGACCTGCTTCCTTCCCCAATTTTGGCAAAAGCACAGACCCTACCAGTGGAACCGTGAGCTCTGCAAGTGTTTTCAAAGTCCAGCTGAGATGCGTGAGAATGACCGCCCGCGCCTCCCCACCCCGGCAGAGGTGGTCACATTCATCTCTGCATTTTCCTGTCCAGGTACTCAATCTGAGGCAGAGTTTCATAGCCTTCGGAGCGAGGCTGCCTGGGTTCAAATTGCAGCAGTGAGACCTTTGGCAAATGGCTTAACTTACTTGGGCCTCAGTTTTCTCCTCCATAAAATGGGCCTCGTAAGGACAGCTAGCTCATATTGTTGAGGATTGAATGCACTGGTGACACACAGTGAATGGCTCCTGGAACACGGTAAGAGCTGAAGGCGTGTTTGCTCTTATCATCTCTTCATATGCATGTCTCTCCCTCACTGGACTGTGAACACCCAGAGAGCGCGTCTGCGTCTCACTCATGTCTGTAGACCCAGCACCCAACATGGAGGCTGACACACAGTAGGTGCTCACAACTGTTAAATAAGGGGATGAACCAATCAGCAGCTCTGCGGAGAGGTGGCAGGTTAACTGGACTCAGCCTGATTTCAAGTGTGAAAAAGAGACAAAGAGAATGTTTTAACCCAGAGACACAGGGTCCCAGAAGATGACCTCCAGTGAAGAGAAGGATGGGGGGGCCCATTCAATCTCCTTAGACAAGCTGCCCCTAAGGTAGACCAGAAAACCCAACCTTTCCCTCCATATGGATCCCACACAAGCCTAATCTTCTTCCCAAACCCTCCGTAATTCATTTATGCAACAGTTCTGTGCTATCAGTGCTGCTCCTGGGGTTGCACTCGGTGCTGGGGGCGCAGCGATGAATGAGAGCAGAGCCAGCCGTGGTCCTTGTGCTACGTACAGCCTAGTATGGAAACTGGGAGGAGAAAAGCAAATGACATTCCCAGATGTGATAGAGTCTCTAAGCCCCGTCAGGGTACAGATTTACAGAGGAGGGTCAACTTGGAGAGGCAGTCAGTGGTGCCCCTCGCCAAGGCTGTGACATTTTAGGCTACGGAAGAAGGATGGTGATATCACTAGCTGAAGGGTCTCAAAACCAGACATCTCGGTGCTCACCTTGATTCATTTATCCATCATTCCCCACATTTCATCTCCTTTTAGAGGCCAGGGTTCAGGGTTGGGCAGCCAAACTGTAGGCTCTGGGTGGGCCCAAGTCCCGGAGAGGTTTTCAGCACCTCGGACAGCGGGTCATCTCCAGAAGACCCTCCCTTGGGAAGGGATCTGGCTCCTCCGCGCCAGGCTGGGCTGCTGTGGGGTTGGGTGCTCCAGTGCCAGCCTCCTGCCCACCCCCAAAGCCTGCCCACCCTCACTAATTCCTCTGCCAGTTTCAGGGCACCTTGAATAAGTGACCTCCCCTCTAAGAGCCCCTGTTTCCCCATCTGCACATTGTAGAGGCATTTGGCATTCTTGGTCTTGAAGGGCCCTCCCAACACAATTACCCATCTTAGATGTGATTTCACTCAATTCAGGAGAGCCAAGAGCTGATCCTCCGGGCCTTGGTACCTCGGGGAGAGTTCAGTACAGTGATTTTCCACTGAAGGACTGGGAAATTAAGACCGGAAGAGACTGCCGTTAAACGTGTTCGCGTTTTGATACTTGGGTTAAAAAAGGGGAAGAGAAATCACATCTGAGAGCCTCCCATGTGCCAAATGTTCTGCTGAGCCTGGGAAGTTTCAAGGGAATTTAAAACACAGTACTTGCTGCCACCCCTCTGAGTGGGGCCTTGGACAAATCTCTTCCAACCCATGGGCCCCGGCTTCGCCATCTTTGAAGGGGGTGGTTGAACCCACCACCTCCTAGTTCTGATACTCTATTTTCACATTTATCTAAAACTGGGTAATGAAAGGTTCCTATGCAGGGAGCCTACTGACTGCTTTCTAATTCACATCCATTTTCTGTCTCAGGGAGGTGAAGCTACTTGTCAAAAGCCATACAGCTTTAAAAAAAAAAAAATCACAAAGCTTGTAAGTGGTAGAGCCTGGATTTGAACCTTTGACTCCCAGGCTCCAAGTGTAGTTGCCCCCCCACCCACTGCCCCCAAAGGAGGAGAGCTGAGCAAAGAGCCCTTCATAGTGTACAGAATTTCAGGTTAAGAAGGGCTGGTGAAACCCATCCCTCCAGCTCAGGAACCAGCCCATCCTCTCCCTGCACGTTTCTGCATTTGTTATAAAGCCGGCCCAGGACCTGCTCTGTGCCTGGCCAGGTGCTAGGGGCTGAGGGCACCAGGAAGAAGCTGACCCGCTCTCTGCCTGCATTGACTCCCCAGGTTAGTTAGGGAGACACCCGCCACACAAAGTGACAAGCACAGTGAGGGAGGGACGTGCAGCATATTGTGGGACAGAGAAGCGGGAGCATCTCGAAGATGAGTGGGGGATCAACAGCCAGCAACCAGCAGGAAAGGTCGCCCTGGCCAAGAGACCAGAATGTGCGAGCCCCGGAACAGACTCGTGGAGCAAAGACGCGGGCGGGGAAGCAGCCGGAGGTCGGAAGTGGCCTCCCTCGGGCCAAGTCCAGCCTGAGAGATTCTACTTAGCCCACAGATGATTTAAATTTTTTTAAAAATTAGGTGTTATTTAAAAGTCAGGAGATTTTATCTTGAAGTTCCAATTCGGCTTCTCTGAATGCTTTGGAAGATCTGAGACCACATTCCTCAGAGCAGCCGTTGCTCAGAGCTGAGGGAGGGCTGCTCTGCCCCGTCCGCCCATTTACGGCGTGGCCCAGGCCCGGTCGGGCTCCTCCTTCTACAGTGTAAGGTCCGTTTGTTTGTTTGTTTGTTTTGTTGTCGTTTTTAAATTTTTATTTTTGTAAAAGTAAAGGGACTGGGAGGAGGGAAGTGAGTGGGGAGTCCTGGTGGGCTGGTGGGGGTGCTTCTCAGGCACAGTGAGGACAGATCCCCCCAACCACTCTAATTGGCCCTGGACCCCAAGACCCTCCTGGGAGGCTGGAGTGGGGAGGAGGGCCCCAGTCCCTAGTGACTTGGCTTCTGGATCCAGGGGACAAGGAGCCTGATTTTAACTCAAGGAACAGGGGATCATGGCCTTTCTTTTCCTTAAAAACACATGATCACTTTTCTCAGTTCCAATGAACTCTCCAAGGTTCTGCCCGTTAGCAAAGCGAGAACAACTACACTCACTCTTAAATACTCATTTAGAAAAATAATGAAACCTTCCCTTGCACCAAATATTTGCTTCTCGATTAAAAGGAAATCGCGAACTCCTATACCTTGGCAGCAAACGCTTCCAAAGAATGCAACTGTTTCAGTGACTGGAGCCAAAACAAATGTTTTTCCCGAGGCCAAACGATTCCAGAATGTTTGCCAACTGTTTCCCACCCCTTTAAAAACTATAGTAAAATTAGCAAAGCACCAACCAACATTAAAGAATATTAAAAACAGAAAAAAGCCAGAGCTGGGGAGATACATGCACCACCCATCAGTGGCACGAACATAGTTTTTGCCTATTGCCTTCAGCCTTTGTTATTAGGAGGAATTTTCCAACAGAGCTGCTTTGGGGGTGGAGGACGAGGAATGAGCAGTCTGTCCTTGGAGGTGTGCGAGCAGGAGCTTGGCTTCAGCAGGAATTTCCACCTCAAGAGGCTTGCTATAAAGAGCCTGTCTGACCCTAAAGGATGACAAGGATGTCTGGGTATCCTTTGGGGCTCAGGACAGGAAAAAATACATGGAACAAATTTCTTTTAACATGGAAGTTTGGAATCAGAAAGAAATTGATTCAATCCAGTCCCACTATAGCTGTGAATCCTAAGGTGGTCACTTGTCTTTGCTGAGTCTCAGTTCCCTCGTTTGTGAGATGGTCATCTCCCACACTTTTTAAAAAAAATTGTTATTCTATTACAGTTGTCCCAGTTTTTCCCTCTTTGCCCTCCTTCGCCCAGCCCACCCCGGCCCTGCTCCCACAGTCACTCCCCATACCACTGTCCATGTTCATGGGCCATTCATATATGTTTTTTTGACTAGCCCCTTCCCCTTTTTTCCACCATTTATCTCCCCTCAACCCCGGCCACTGTCGGTCTATTCTATGTTTCCATGTTTCTGGTTCCGTTTTGCTTGTTCGTTTATTATTCTTTTCATTAGACTCCTCTTATAAGTGAGGCCACGTGGTATCTGTCTTTCACCACCTGGCTTACTTCACATACCGTAATGCTCTCCTGTTCCATCCACGCTGTCGCAAAAGGTAGGCGCTCCTTCTTTCTTTCTGTTGTGTAGGTTCCACTGTGTAAATGTACCACAGGTTTTTGATCCACTCATCTGCTGATGGGCATTTAGGCTGTTTCCAGCACTTGGCTATTGCAAATAGTGCTGCTATGAACCTAGGGGTGCATAGATTCTTCTGAATTCGTGATTCAGGATTCTTGGGGTATATTCCCAGCAGTGGAACTGCTGGGTCAAAAGGCACTCCCATTTCTAATTTTTTGAGGAAATTCCATACTGCTTTCCACAGTGGCTGCCCCAGTCTGCATTCCCACCAACAGTGCACTAGGGCTCCCTTTTCTGCACATCCTCACCAGCACTTGTTGTCTGTCGATTTATTAATGATGCCATTCTGACAGGAGTGAGGTGATATCTCATTGTGGCCTTAATTTGCATCTCTCTGATGGCTAGTGATGCTGAACATCCTTTCATATGTCCCTGGGCCCTGAATATGTCCTCCTTGGAGAAGTGTCTGTTCAGGTCCTTTGCCCATTTTTTTTTAATTGGATTGTTTGTCTTCCTGGTGTTGAGTCATATGAGTTCTTTATATATTTTGACCCTTGTCCAGTGAATCACTGGCAAATATGTCTTCCCATACGGTTGGTTCCTTTTCATTTTGATGATGGTTTCTTTAGCCGTGCAGAGATTTTTAAAGTGATGTCATCCCATTTGTTTATTTTTTCCTTTATTTCCTTTGTCCTAGGAAACCTATCAGCAAAAATATTACTGTGTGGGATATCTGAAATTTTACTGTCTATGTGTTCCATGAGGACTTTTATGATATCACAACTTTTATTTAAGTCCTTTATCCATTTTTAGTTTATTCTGGTGTGCAGTGTAAGGTGGTGTCTAGTTTCACTTTTTGTCACGCACCAGTCCAGCTCTCCCAACACCATTTATTGAAGAGACTGTTTTCACTCCATTGTGCGCTCCTGCCCCCTTTGCCCAATATTAATTGACCGTAGAGACCTGGGTGTCTTTCTGGGCTCTCTGTTCCGTTCCGTTGCCCCGTGCGTCTGTTCCCACGCCGGCAGTAGGCTGCTTTGATGGCAGCAGACTCGTAGTGTAGTTTTCTATCAGGTATTGTGATCCCTCCACCTTTCTTCTTCTTCCTCATGATTGCTGAAGTTATTCAGCGTCCTTTTTGGTTCCATGTTAAGTTTTTTGGAACATTTGTTCTAAGTCAGTGAAATATGCCATTGGTGTTTTCATAGGGATTGCATTGAATCTCCAGATTGCTTTGGGTAATATGAACATTTTAACGATGCTATTTCTTCCAATCCATGAATAGGGTATATGCTTCCATTTATTTGTATCTCCCTCACTTTCTTTGTTTGGTTTTATTGTTTTCCAAGTATAGGTCTTTTACTTCCTTGGTTAAATTTATTCCTAGGTACTTAATTTTTCTTGTTTCTGTAGTAAATGGGACTTTTTCCTAGCTTCTCTTTCTGATAGTTCGTTGTCGTTGTACAGAAATGCCATTGATTTCTGAGTATTGACTTTGTATCCTGCTACTTTGCCACATTCACTTATTAGGTCGAGTAGTTTATTGGTGGAGACTATAGGGTTTTCTACGTACACTATTATGTCGTCTGCAAATAATGACAGTTTTGCTTCTTCCTTTTATTGCTTTTTCTTCTCTGGTCACTGTGGCTAGAACTTCCAGTACTATGTTGAATAAGAGTAGTGAAAGCGGACGTCCTTGTCTCATTCCTGATCTTAGGGGAAACGCTTTTAGTTTTTGCCCATTGAGTGTGATGTCGGCTGGAGGTTTCTCGTGTGTCACCTTTGTTGTGTTGAGATATGCTCCCTCTACTTCCACTTTGCTGAGTGTTTTTTATCATAAATGGGTACTGGAGTTTATCAAATGCTTTTTCAGCATCTGTTAATACGACCATGTGATTTTTGTCCTCATTTTGTTTATATGGCATATTACATTTATTGATTTGCGAATATTGGACCATCCTTGCATCCCTGGGATAAACCTCACTTGATCGTGGTGGATGACCTTTTTAATGTATTGCTGGGTGTGCTTTGCCAATTTTTTTTTAATTTTAGGATTTTAATATCTATGTTCATCGACATATTGGCCTGTAATTTTCTTTCTTTGTTGTGTCTCTACATGGTTTTGGAATTAGGGTAATATTGGCCTCTTATAAAGAGTTTGGGATTCTTCCCTCTTCTTGAATTTTTTGGAATAGTTGGAGGATAGGAATTAGTTCTTCTTTGAATGTGTGATAGAATTCGCCTGCCTCCCAGGCTTGAAACTAGGATCTAGGTGGGCGTGTTGGCTCTAAGCGTTTGGTCACGGTCAGTTTCTCCCTTGCCCTCCTGTGAGGCCCTCCCTTTGCTTCCTTCTCTGGCTCTGCCTCCATCGATCCCTGGAGAACACCCTCCCCAGGCTGAGCGCTAGCTGTGCTGGGCTCCCAGTCTAACGGGCATACAGCCACTTGGGGTGGGTGTTCCAAGATGAAGGAAACCCCTGAGGGCTGGGGGGAGGGTGTTGTGGGCTTCCTGTGAGAGCCGGGACTTGAGCTGGTCCTTGAGGGTTTGACTCACAGCAGGCACAGGGACACTTTAGACCTCTGGGTCGCACTGTGGAGACGGAAATGGTTCTGGCGCATTAGGAAGGAGGCACTTGCGCAAGGCAAGGAGCAAGCTTCTGAGAATCAAGGAAAATGGGAGTGAGCACATCGGATCAAGACGAACCTCCCAGCTGTCCTGCTTGCCCGACTGTCAAGAGCAGAGTGGGCAGTGGTGGCAGGTGGTAGAGCCTCTGCCTGATACCTTGGCCCACAGGGCCGCTCAGAGTCAGCTTGGGGCACCCTTGCAGGCACCCACGATCGGTCCACGCTCGTCCTAACCCTCCCACAGCTCCTTAGCACTTGAAGGCACACAGTGGAGCTCAGAGAAACCTGATGGGGTGGGCAGATAGGTAGGTGGAGAGATGGTTGCAGGATGGCTGGGATAGGTGGGTGGGTAGATGGGTGGGCAGGGAAGGGATTGGCGGTTAACTGAGGGTGTGGACAGGGGAAAGGAGAGATGGAAAGTGGGTGGGTAGATGTCCTGAGTGGGTGGATGGTCTGGTGTGGTGTGGGTGAATGTGAGGGCAGGCGGTTGCGCAGGGTTGGTGGTGGGTGCAGTGGTGGATTGATGGACTGGTGTGTTGGTGGGTTGGGGGCAGGAGGATGGAGGGTTGGTGGGTGCATGTGTGGGGGTTGGGGACTTGGTGAATTGGAGGAAGTGTCAGCAGGTTGGGAAGCAAACGAGGAGGAGGGTGAGTTGGAGGGTAGATGGCTGAGTGGATTGTGGTTGTTTGGGCTGTAGATGGACGTGTATGTGGGAAGCAGGGCCGGTGGGCACGTTAACGGGGTGGTAGCAGGATGGATGGTAAGACGGTGGGGGCCGGAGGGTCGGTAGGCGGGAGGCGCACGAGTGGGTTTTAGGGTTGTGAGGGGGTGGTGGGTGGGAAGAGTGTGCAAGTGGAGCGGGGATACGCTGGGGCTTGGCAGGTGGGTGCTGTGGATACTGGCAGCTGTTTGCCTGAGGTGTTGGTGGACTGGTGGGTAGATGGGTGGGTAATGGGGGCATGGGATGGCACGAAGAGCTGGGCATGCCGTCGGGTGGAGGGTGAGCTGGTGAGTGGGACAGCGGGGAGAGGGTTGGATGTGGGTTGACAGATGTGTGGGTAGGGGTGCTGGAGGGCAGATGGAAGGCCCGGCAGTGGGGGTGGGTTATGGGTGTGTGAGCTGGCAGGGGGCAGTGGGCAGACGGGGTGTGGATGGAGAAAGGCAGCCGTCAGCACTGACCACCTTGTCTCTTGGCAGGACGCCAGCCGCACATGGGGGACTCCTGGCCCCGGAGCTCTGCACACGAGGCACCAGAGCTGAGCCGCCAGAGCTGGGTCCTAGGGCACTGGGTGTGACTGAGACCCCGCTGGCCCTCAGACCGCAGGCCATCGTTAGCACCAGCCCCCCGCCACAAGACCACTGGCCTGGCACCCACTGAAACCTGGCCTGTGTGCTCTGAACTCAGCCAGCCTGCATGGGTGACACCGGGCCTGCCCTGCCCACCGCTGCCTGGGTGCCGGGGCCCCAGCAATGGGGTCAGCGTGACCTGCAGGAACACACGGGGTTGCACAGAGCGACTTTGGGACAGCAACTTCTAACTCTCATGACAAGCAGAGCCCTGCTGCGTGCAGCTGGGATGCCAGGAAAGCCATGGACATCGGCCGTTGGACGCCTGGGGTCCCCGAGCCAGCTAGAAAGTTCAGGAGGGCATGGGTGGGGCTACCTGAAGGAGGGGAAGTGGCACTGGCACCACAGGGGGTCACACAGCAGGCACCAGCAGGGGCTCAATAAATGCTTGTTGAACCTGTTTTCTTGCTGTGCGTGGAGGCCAGTTGCTCTCTGGGCTGTGGCTGCCCCTTCGTGGCTCCATCCTATCAGGTGCCTGAGGAGCCCGAAGGCAGGGCAGCCCTGACTGTGCCGTGGTCAGGGTCAGACACTGAAATGTAGCAGGGAGGAGGCCCAGAGCCAAGCTGGGTCTGAGGGCGGCGTCCGGTTGGCAGGCTACTTTGGGTTCCAGAGGTGGAAAAGCTAGGGGCACCAGGCAGATGAGAAATGTGGGGTGGGCAAGAGAGAAGCCCTCACACTCAGATCCTAAGCCAACTTGACCCCACTGGGGAGCCTTTACCCTATGTCTAGAGACACCTTACATCAAATCCTAGGGCTTGGATGCCTGGGGAAATAGATTCTTATTACAAAGACGAGGGAAGTCAGGGTCACAGAGTTAAAGCAAGTGGCCCCCAAGATTAAAAAAACTAGCAAATGGCTGAGATGGGGTTTGAACCCTGTGGTTCCTGACTCCAAGAGGCCTCATTTCTTCCCAGAGGATTTCTAGAGTTTTCCCCCAAGCAGAGAATGTTCTTCACTCTTCCATAAACCTATCATCCATCCGTCATCCATCCATTCATCATCCGTCCATCATCCAACATCTATCAATTCACCATCCATCACCCAACCATCATCATCTATTCGTCACCCACCCATCATCCACCCGTCACCCACCCATCAGGCACCTGTCACCCACCCATCACCCTCCCGTCACCCACCCGTCATCTATCCATCACCCTCCATCACCATCCATCATCCATCACCCATCCAGCATCCATCCATCAGTGGTCATTGTTTCCTGTGTCAGGCATCCATCCATCATTCTTTCATGCATCTCGCATCCCCATTGTTCAACCATCCATCCATACATCCACCTATCCAGTGATATAATTCGCTGTGCCCCTGCTATGGGCCACGCACTGTGGTAGGCACTTGAGATAGGATATTGAACCACCCAGAGAGGGTGTCTGTCTTGGCAGGGATCACGGACGGGCAGGACAGATAGACAGACAGGTGGTTATAGCTCGGTGTGTGAAGCACCGCGGTGCCCGGCTCCGGGCCAGGCAGCTCGGGTTTAGATTCCAGCCCCTTCACTTGAGACCTTGGGCAAATTACCTGACCTCCCTTGTGCCTCATCCCCATGACACATGAGGATGATCATTAAAACTACCTCTTAAAGCTGTTCTGAGGGTTCAATGAGCCAATGTATGCGAAGCGCTTAGACCAGGGCCCTGCACAGAGTAAAATGCTTCGGCAGTGTCCGCTGTCACTGCGGTAAGGGGCTGCTGGGTTGCAGGGTAGTGGCGAGAGGAGGCTCCTTTGGGAAAAATGACACTTAAGCCAAGATGTAAAGGTTGTCTAGATGTCAGGCAGGCCAGAGTGTAGAGGGGAAGACGGGAACGTTGTAGAAAACTTAGAAGGGCCCGGATGGCAGGTGCGGAGAAAAGGGAGGGCAGCCTGGGGGTGAGAGAGCGGGCTGCGCAGGCTGGGGGAGCCCGGCCGGAGCCGCCTTAGAAGCTTAGCCTGCGTTCCGGCCAGCGGCAGCCGGGGCTGCTTTTGGCGGAGTGCGAAGCGCCCAACTGTACATCCGGGAAGGTCACCGCGGCTGTGGGCGGAGAACAGGTGGGGGAGGCCAGGCTTCCCTCCTTGTCCTGGCCATACTTGAAGGGAGAGAAGAGGGCGTGGCCTTGGGGTCTGGACAGTGAGGGCAGATTCAGGAGCTGGTCAGGAGAGGAAAATCAACAGGCCTAGGGTGAACCGATGTGGGAGGAACGGAAAGCCTGCGATGTCTTGAGTCTCAGGTGCCTGGGGGACTCCCAGGTGGAGGTGTACACTCATTCATTCATTGATCTGTCAAGTGAGTGCTTCCATAATCCATTTTTCATTTGTTCAGTATTTTGGACCTACTATGTGAGGCGGGAGATGCGTCTGGGAGAGAGATTGGGGCCCAGTTACAAAGACCTTGACTGTCAGGACAAGAGTTCACGCTTTGGCCTCGCAAGAAGACCCGCTGCAGATATGGGGCTGGGCGGTGACCCCCGGACGGGAGCCTGGCCTGGGGCACCAGGCACCTGGGAGCTCCTTATTCTCACCCCAAGTTCCTTCTGAAGTTGGCAAGTGGACCACGGAGGTCCAGGACATAATTTTAGTTGGCACATGGGCAAAATTTTAATCTATTTTAATAGTTGTGTTTATGTAAATGTGTATTAGGAAAAAAAATATGTAACGGGCACACCAGTGCCATGAGTTCACAGTAGGCATTCAAGCAAAAAGACAGAGTTGGCTTAAGAAAAATATGATTAAATAAATACGTGTGAAAGTGTATGTGATTACGATATGTGGACAGTTCAAGCAGGGGCCATTCTTACTCCCTGCACAGGCCAGGGAGGGAAGGGAAGGAGGTAGGAGGCCCACAGGGCCACTCATGTTTTGAGTCCTTTTGTCCCCTCCTGGACACCTGCTGGGCAGGGTGTGAGAACTAGCTGTCTTTCAGTCTTACAGAGCTGCAGCAAGAAGGCTGCTGGTTAGATCAAAGGAAGCACTTCCAGGCAGGCTGGGTGGGCGATCCCAGTGGGTCCCAACTGAGAGTCACTGGGAGGGTGGCTTCGTGTGGGGAGCACTTGCCACTGTCTGCCTGAATCTGGGAGGAGGGAGAATCACCTGATTTGCAGGCAGGGGTGGCTGGGTGAGCACAGAGAAGCCAGGGCGGGAATGCAAAGGCTCCCCGCTCTGGCCCCAGCAAACAGCTTTCCTGGCTCCTCCCCCTGTGCCAAGCGCACATGCTCTGACTGCCCAATGGCTGTTGGCTTATATACGCCTTTCATCTCGACCCCCATATGTGGGCCTGATCCACAGCCCAGAGTCGTTCTCATGTTCTGCTCTGGGCACCCACAGCTAGTGACCCTGTAGTTACACGTCCTGGGCTTGAGTGCACGCGCCAACCTGGACATTGGACAAGCTCAGGATAACGCTTTGTACATGCACACGTGCTAATGTGCGTCCTTGGCCCTCACCAGGCCGGTGGGCCCCCGGTGGACCCCCCACAGACACACTCATGTGTGCCTGTGCTGGCCCTGGACACGTACGGCCCTGCACCCATGTCTGCGCTTGCCCGGTGTCCTGAAATGAGGGTCTGCCTCCTCATTTGCCCACGTCGCCCCCTCTCCCGTCAGATGCAGGGAGCCTCTGGGGCCATGGTGCTTTCCCAGGCTGAGCGCTGACGGGCAGGCCCAGGCCGCAAGCAATCACTGGGCTGATGTCCCTCCTCGGCTGGTGGCTGTGATGAGCAGTCATTCCACCACCCCCACCAAAGCCAGCCCTGGCTCCAGTAATGGAAACGTCAACTTGATTCATGGGCATTCGTCCGCCGCAGCCGGGCCGGAGGACAGGCATGCTGGGAGGTTCCCCCCTGGGAAGAGCTGCTGCCGCCAGTGTGCTGACCTCTTGCTTGGGAGGAAGTGCGGATGAAGAAAGGCATCTGGACCTGCCAAGTTAACTCTAACGACAAAAATGTCACTTCGGGACGTGAGCAGTGCTATATAGGTGACCCAAGGGAAGACCTGATTTAAACTGGAGCGGTGAGGGCAGGCCCCTCGGAGGAAGGGCCACTGCAGCAGGCACGGGATGGGGGGCAAGGAGGCGGCAGGGGTGTGGGCAGGACTCAGAGCAGGGCAGAGGCCGTGGCGTTGAGAGGAACGCTGTGGGCACCATGGTTATGGCCGGACAGGCTGGTCGGAGCTTGTGGCACAGGTGTGCTGCCGGGCGGTCCTCTGGAGCCGGGGTGGGTGGGACCTTGTGGATTATAATAAGGAGTTTGGCCTTCACCTCATAAAAGACCACAGGGAGCCATTCAGAGGAAGGCTTTTTTTTTTTTGTCACAATATTATATTTTGAATCAAAAATTCTGAAAAAAAGAGAAAGAAATATATTAACAGAATCTCAAAGAAAAGTGAATGACAGCTCAATATAGACTCAGCATGGGGGTTATAATGACAATGGTGACAGGAGGGCTTTAAGAGGTGGACATGATCAGCTCTGCATTTTGGGACGTTGTCCTGGTCGTGTGTGGGGAGGGCCTGGGAGATGGGGAGTGGGACAGAGGCAGGGTAGGTCCCGGTGGGGACCATGGGGGCTCAGACGGCAGTGGCCCTGGGGGCTGAGAGAAGTAGCACCGACGTGGCTTGGAGATGAGAGATGGCAGTGAGCTGCCATCTGGGCTGGGCTGCACCTGAGGCTCCTCTCTGGGCTTTGATACTGCACGGCAGGGACACGGCCGCACGGGGCCTTAGTGGAAATCAGGAAAGGGTGTCTTCTGGATGATTGAATCAAAAAAGCTCCCCCGTCCCCAAACCACAGGAGATATGGCCTGGAACACACAGCTTGGAGGGCTGGAGTTTAGCTCCATGTGCCCCTTCACTCCCAGCGGCGGGGCAGAGAACCAATCGCACCGCTGCACCGGCGGACAGCCAGCCGTGGGACTGAGGACAAACAGCCCAGCCGAGGACCATCATTCATGAGGGAAAACCAATCTTCTTCGCACGGGGATTTACTGCATGGACGGAGGGAAATCTGGCACAGGACCTCTGGCCTTCCCCAGTGCAGCCCAGCCCCTGCTACCCTGGAAATCGCTTCTTGGGCCACATTTCGTCCTGGACTGACCCTGCCTGCGCCTCTGCCTTAGGGGAGGCTGGTGGCCGGGCTGATGTCCAGAGGCCCGGCAGGGGCCTGGCAGCTACCAGGACGGCTCAGGACCCGGGGAAGGGAGCGGTCCTGGAACAACACAGGGAGGGGGAAGCCTCCGCACAAGAGAAGTTTCATGGCATGAGGCCAGAGCGGTGAGCCTGTGCCCCACGTGCTCTTCCTTGGACCTCCTGGCCATCCCTGGAAACTTCCTGGGTGAGGGCATGGGGTGGTGAGCTGGGGTGCAGGCAGGCTGGGTCAGGGAGAGGCTGCATGGGAAGGACTGAAGCAACAGGGCAGGGGCAAGGGTGGCAGAGGAGGGGGGACAGCAACCTCTGCCCAAGCGCTGGCGTCCTCCCTGGCCCGGGCCGCTGAGGCTGGGCAGGCGCCCCAGGAGTCGAGCAGTGTCAGCCGGGAGGCAGGGCCACGTTGCTCTCGGGAGGGGCCAGGGCCTGGAGCTGGGCAGGCCTGGGGTCCCCTCTCAGCTCCCAAGGCGCTCACTCTGAGAGCCTGAGTGCGCACACCTGTAAACTGGGCGTAACTGCGCAGCGTAAGGAGGCCCCCCACCCCCGCCTCCCCCAACGCCGCCAGGAGCACCTCCCTGAAGCAGGCACTGCCGGCACTTTCCTGCTGGGTAGGAAAGCCAAGGGAAGCGCAGGAGGTAAAGTCCCTCACCAAGCTGGCACCACTAAGAGGTGGTGGAGGCTGGACTTGAACCTGGGCAGCCAGCCCCAGGGCTGTCGCTCACCATCACCAACTTGCTGGGGAAAGGGTACCTGCCGAATAAGGTCTCAGTGTCTAGCACTGATGGACACCTTCTGTGACGAAACCCGCAGAGCATCCAGTGTGGGGGAGGGCTCACTATTGGTGGCTGTTATTATTTTTGTTGTTATTGTCACAAAATATGACTGCCAAAGGCCAGTGCTTCAGCAGGGGCTGTGAGTGGAGCAATTTTCCAGAGCTGGGAGCCTAGAGGTGTTGTCATGAATGCCACATGTCACAGAGGTTCAGGGACATGCCTGCACAGCCACGCAGACAGCCCTACAGCCCACCAGGACACATGACCATTGGACAGCGGTCCCATCTGCTCCCCCCAGACCCCACCCTGGGTCTGTGGCCCGACTGAATGCCAGACGCTTGGTTGAGTTTCAGGGTTCCAGGGGTGCTCTCACATGCTCAGGTGGCCAGAGCCTGATTCCCAGGGGTACAGTCCTACCCACTCCGGGCCCCACAGCTGTGTCACCCCACCCCTCCCTGCTCCTCCCATTCATTACCTGCCTCCGTCTCAGGGGCGCAAACTCAGACGTATGCAGGGCTGTGAAGCATGCAAGTAAGACAAGAAGGCCAGTGGGAGACAGCTGGGGCCGGGGCACGGTGGTGATCTGGGCTCTGGGCCTTCCAGTGATGTGAGGCTAGAGCAGCCAGATCTTCAGTGTTTCCAGAAAAGCAGGAAACTCCCCGGACCGGCACAGCCACCCCACCCCGAGTAGGCTCAGCCACCAGATTGTGACCTGTGGCTCACTGAGAGACCAAGTGGGGCCTGGAGCCTCAAGTAGGGACCACCCTAGCCCCGGGTGGGGTGGAAGGTGAGGCCTGAGGAGGGACCCGAGACATCTGGGCAAACGTGCCTGGAAGTGGGGCAGCTACTGCCTGTCCAGCTGCAGAATCGGCCTCGGGAGGCTCTGGGGCCTCTGAGCTCGTGGTGCCTACCTCGAATCAGACAGGCAGACGGAAGCAGGCCCTTTCCACTGCTGGACAGATAAAGCGGGTCCCCAAGGGGACAGCGGCCCGAGGAGAGATTCCTCTGGGAACCCAAGCCTGTTTTTCCTTAAGCCTCTCGTCTGCTGTGGCTAAGATTCATTCCCAGTAATCCACGCCTGGGCTTGCTGGTACCTAGAGGCCCCTGGCAGCTGCAGCTTCGGGCTAATGTGCACGCCCGCTCATGGGGTGATGGGGGGAATGCAGGGTTTGAAGGGAGAAGAAGCCTCTGTTCTCCCACCAGGGCTGAGGGTGGGCACCTCTAGCATGCAGAGGCCACCCGACTGACCCTGGCCTTTCTGCCCACGGACGGCTGAGGGGCAGGGCAAGGGACCAGGAATGATCTCCTTCCTTCCTGTCTCTCCCTAGAGAGACAGGAGAGTGGAGGAACCAGCCCTGGGGCATTCGTGGAGCCGTGGGTTGGGGACTGCAGCCTTCAAGGAGGCCAGGAAGGGAGGGGGCTGGTGTTCTCGCGGAGGCAGGGTGGGAGCGGCGGGGGCGGGCGCAAGCCGCACAGGACTTGCCACCAGTTTTATCTGGGGCACTTGGTGTTTGTTTGCTTGGTTAAGTTGAGCCAACATTTAAGTAAGATTTCACATTAAAAATAAATAAACACCTGAATTTCTGGCTTCTCTTAAAAACATTAAAGAGCTGGTGTTGCTGGGCCACTGGCGCTGTGCCACCCTGTTGGCGAGGCTGTCCCAGGCCGGCTTTGCTCCCTGGACAGCAGGGGCCCAGGCCCAGGGTGCTGGCTGGTGGCCAAGGGGCTTATCATGGCTGAGAAGTGGGCCTGCCTCACTCGGCCTGGCACCCTGAGGGTCTCCAGGGCTGGCCCAGGAATCCAACCATGGAGGGAGGTACGAGGATGGCTCTCCAACACCAGGGTGTCTGGGCAGAGCAGGGTCCCTCTGTCTTCCTAGGAACTTAGAAGCAGGGAGCCGGAGAGGGCCCCCAGACCCTCCATGGGGGCAGGGGACAGATGGACTTGCCCCTCGCCCTGGTAGAGTGAGGGAGGTGGGTTTCCAAAGGGCCCTCTTACCCACTGCCAAGGCAATCGCTGGCACCCAAGCTCCCGTCCAGACACCCCCACCCGTTTCAACTGAACCTTCTTTCCACTCAAGGGCTGCTCAAGGGTGCCAAGGACTGCCAGAAGGGAGTGGGGACAAGGGGGCCGCGAAGTGGGAGGCCAAGAATTAGGCATCTGGATGTGGGCCTCTAGGATCCACACACACTGAAGGGAACTCGCAGAGCCAAAGACCCAGGGATTTCACCACCACCTCAGCTCTCCTGTGGTCATCTCAGGACTGGTGTGTTTTCTAATAGCTTCTGCAAGTGTGCGTCTTGGGTAGGTAGCTCAACCTCTCAGGGCTACAGTTTCCTCATCTATAAAAGGAGGGTCACTGTAGTACCTCCCCATAGGGTTATGTGGGTTAAATGAGTTAGTGCCAGGCACAAAACAATCCCTACACACGTATGGGCTTACTCCGTCTGTTTTTCACACAGCGCCAGGATCGTTTGCAGGCGGGGAAAGTGGGGCTCGGAGAGCGGCCATCCCCATGTCCCTCGGCCGGCCTTCAGTGGACACCGACTCAGTTGATGGAGGCAGCACGGGCTGTCTTTGGCCCCAAACCCAGTGTACCAAAGCAAATCCTTAACACTATCTTTTATTGATTTTGCAAGAGAAAAAAATAGAAATTTATTTTAGAGTTAATGCCTGTACAGTCTTTCTTTCCCTCAAAATTGCACGGCGCGCAGTTATTATAAACGTCAGCTGAGGAGCGAGTGTGCGTGCCGTCTGCGCAATGTCCTTGGCAAACCTGCCCTGTGTCTGGGCCTAGCGGGGTGGGGGGCGGGCCGCGGCTCTGGTTTTGGTCCCTAAAAGCTGTTTGATCAGCCCCCTACTTCCCCAGACTCTCCTGGGGGGCCGAGGCCCTGAAGACGCACCAGGGCTGGGAGGTGAGCAGAGAAGCCGGGGGCTTGGAGGCTACAGAAATGATGGATCTTCTTGGGGAGAAACAATTCCTTATCTTCACATCGACCCCGCGCTCCAAATGAGAAGTGCATTTGCATAGCTGCCCGCGGAAGCTGCAAAGCTCATAAAGTATTTGCTGGGCTCTCGGTTGCATAGGAACGTACTTGGAGTACAGTAACGCGGCTGGGCTGGGTGCCAGGAAAACAACGGATTAATATTGGGAACGAGAAATTACCCACCACTGGGAAACCAATTAGGTCCCTGATCCGAGCTTGTTACATAGATGGAAATAGATGTGTTCTGGGCTTCACTCGGCTGGGGGTGCAAGGCACATTTCCAACTTGCTGGGAAGCTGCTGGAAGAGGGGGAGGAGTGGGGACCCGGGCAGCGAGACCCTCCCTGCCTGACTCCGAGGGCACAGACGTGGACACAAAGGGAGAGGGCAGCAACAGAAGCCCGCCTCCAGATGCCAGAGTTCAAGCGGAAGGAGTGTAGCCTCTGGGGGCTGAGTAGGGCTGTGGCACTCGTCCTTGGTGCCCCCTGCCTTTCGGCCAGAGGGCCTCTAGATGGGCCCCACTGGCCCTCTGGGGTCTGAAGCCGCCTTCCCGCCAGTCCCATCTGGGCCCGGCAGCACAGAGACGAGTGCCGGGCATGCCAGGGTGGGCCCGGCCCTAGGCAGGCGGGTGTAGTGCCCTTCCTTTCCTCAGCAGGACCCATGCCCTTGGCCAATCCCTTCTCAGCCTTGATAAAAGGACAGAGACCCCTGCAGAACCAGTTCCTCTGAGGGGATTGGTCTTTTTCAACAGGCCCTGAGTGGGACCCGGGGTGAGTGAGGGGGTTGTAGCAGTTCTGGCTAGACATTTGGGGGTCCAGGGAAAAGTCCCACCCTCAGGAAACTCTGCTAGCCTCCAAATGAGGCAGGGGTGTGCATGGGGGAGAGGGAGTTGTGGGCACCTCAGCTTGGGCCCCTGACGGTGGAACCTCCCGGACGCACCCTTTAAGCACTGGTGTTTGGGGCCTGGCCCCCGTGCCCTGCTCAGCCACACTCCGGGCTGCATGGGAGGCCTCCCCAGCCCACGCCCCTGTCTTGGCCCAAGTCAGACCTGGCTCAGGGAACCCAGGACAGGGCTGAGTGGATGCCAGCCCTGTTTGGCTGGGTCTTACGGGAGAGGCACTGAGCGGGGTGCCCCGGGGCTCCCTGCAGGGCAGAGTAGAGGGCAATAGCACCCCTGCAGCAGCAGCCCTGCCTCCTCCCACCTATAATTCTTGTCTTTTCCAGGGCCGTCTACACTTCGAGTCCCTTCTCCCCAGAAGGCTCCCCTCCACACCACAGCTCTCTTCGCCCCTGGGTTCTGGGCTGGTAGACACTGAGGACTGAGGGGGGACATGGGTGCTGAGTAGGGCCGGTGATGGAGCCCCATGCTGGCTGAGAGGAGCAGCTCTCCCTCCTTCACCCGTCAGCACCGCCATCGTCTTGCCGTCTCCTCGCTTATGCAGGTTTTGGGGCGTAGGGCTGTCAATGGAGAGCAGAGGGATGAGCATTGCCCGGCCTCAGCCCTGGGGGGCTGCCCCCACCCTCAGGCTGCAATCTAGGCTGCCTGGGTTTCCCCCCAAGGCCCTCGGGGACCTGGCCCCCACCTGCAGCTCCCGGCAGCCTCTGAGCCCGGCGCTCCTGCACACCGGCCCCCTCCGCCTGGAGCAGGCTCTGCCATACTACCCTCTGGGGCCACGCCCACACTGTTCCCTCTGCCTGGCCAACTCCGTGTATCTTTTAGAATGTGGCTCAAATACCACCTCCTCCAAGAAGCCCTCACCCTGTGTATACTCTACTGGTTTGGTGTGGCCCAGAGCAACCCTTCGATAACGTGTTTCTGCCCTCGACGCCCTTTCCCTTCTGTGCCCAGAAGGCCCGGCTTCCAGGGAGCAGGGCTGTGCCCCGAGGGGCCTGCAGGGGGACGGCCGCCGGCTGCTGCGGACCCTGCCTCTGTCAGCCCCTCCTCAGCCCCCAGCCAGGCTCCTTGGTGGCGAAGAGGGGTCTGAGGGCAGGCAGGGCAGGAGAGCGTGTGTGATGCTGCCGGCTCCTTCTTGTTCGGCCCGAACTCCTGAGGGGGGTCCCCCAAGCAGCAAATGGAAGCTGACCTGGGTCAACGGCACTCTGCTTCCTTTTCGAGTTGGTGATGATTTGGTTTTCGTTCATCATCTGGACGTCCTGGTCCTCTACCTGACTGCTGCAGAGAAGGGAATGACAGGAGATCCAATCAGGCCCCAGGCCCCGGGTCCCTGCCACCTGTTCTCGTTAGGGCTGGAGGGGAGGTCTGGGGTGGGTTCGGGCGCACCTGATGGTGGTGTGCTTCTCCTGGTGGGTGATGTCCATGTCCTCGGTGAAGAGGATGGTGTGGTAGGGCACTGTGGGCTCACACGTGGGCAGGATGCCCCCAACCAGGTGGCCCACCATGGCCAGGATCCCGTTATACACAAGCAAGTCGTCCACCAGGAGCTGAACGGACACAGAGTGGGGGGCGGGGCTTTGTGGCACAGCTGATTGGTCCCCGTCTTCCTTCACATGCGTGACATTGGGCGAAGCGCGTCAAGGCACCGAGCCTCGCCCACTGTGTGCCCGGCCTGCGTTACAACTTCAGACCTTCATGGCCATCAGGAAGGCACGTGTCGTTAGCCCCGTGTTGCGGATGAGGAAGCTGAGGCTCAAGGGGCTGGAACATCTTCAGCACATGAGGCCGAGCTGGAGAGCCCCCGAGGGTCCCACTCTCCCAAGACCAGAGTCACCCCCCGGCACAAAGAACTCCCTAAATCAGTATGTTTTGAAAAGAAAAGGGGAAAGGAAAGCCACTTTCTGTTTTTTCGGGGTGCTGATTCAAATTACTCAGAGGAGGTTGTGAACTCCCAGGTGGATGGCAAATTTCCCTGCATGGAAGACCGGGCATTTGTGTCTAAGGCTGCGATAGAGAGAAGTCAATCAAACTGCGACGAATGATAATTGGTGATGGCCTGATTACCATCGAGCATAATGAGCTAAAAAAACCCCAGCTAATAAGTACTTACGCCAAACTCCTTCACCCCTCGTTGGGGCGTTTTCGCGTAATTCCACAGTTTGATCATTGACACAGTAGTAGGCAGATCGAAAATCACATAAACCCGGTTCACCTGTCAAAGAGAACTAATTAAAACAGGCATGTTTGCAAACAGAGGCTCTGGGCTGCTCAGAGCCACGGTACATGGGGTTCCCACCACCTTTTATCTCCTCAAAGCCCATTTTGAGTCAGGTCACGTGTGGTTGCGTTTGCAACAAACCGCTGAGCCGGCTCTTGGAGGGTCTGCTTTCTTAGGCCTGGGGTGACCCCCACTTAAATACCTGCAGAGAACGGGGTGTGCCCTCCCCTTTCCCCTAGAAACACAGTCTGGGGCAACACGGGCAAAGGGAACAGACCTCAACTCCCGAGTCGAGGAGGGCGGCCCCTGGCAATCGGCACAGCTTCGACCCGTTTGCCTTCCCCAAATCACAAATGAAAAGCCCAGCAGACCGGCCCTGAAGGCACCGCTGGGTAACGTTCAGTGCTCGCCCGGAACCTCTGCCGCGGCGGTGTGGCGGGGTGGTCCCGATCAGGGGCAGAATCGGCTCGTGAGGTGGGACCCAAGGGCCTCCCCCCGTCCCCCACAAAGGTTCTCACATATTAGGGGCTCCTTGCAAGATGGAATAAAGCAACACGCATTCACTACTGGCCACAGGCTGCTGGCAGTCTGGCCCAGTTTTGCCCCGGTTCGCAGACTGTGGCCATCCTCAGAGGACCCCAGTGAAAGGCGACGGCAAATGTAGCCGGCCATGCTCAAGATGGCAGCAGGCTGTGCTGGCTCGGGGGCCACAACTCTGTGGCTGATAGATCCATGCACTCCCCTTTGCAATGGCGGGGCTGGGACCAAGGGGCTGGCCTCCACTCAAGGGAAGCTGATGGACTGGGGCGGGGGGCATAACCGGGGAAGGGCTTTTGGAAACCCTCCCTCACAGAACTGCTGAGGCTGCCCCTTCCTGAGTGTTTTGAGCCTCTTATCCTCCTGCCCAACTCCATGGAGTGGAACAAGGGACACTTCAATGGTCACACAGATGCCCCAGACACTGCTACATGTCACTACCCAGGCATCTGGCCCTGTGGCCGGGAGGCTGGTGGGGTGCTAGACCCACCTGTTCTGTCCCCTGGTTTCTGTCCTCTCTCCCTACCGCCATCAACCAGGTCCAGGCGGGTGAAGGCCCGCCCCCTAGGCTCTCCGTCAGGTGTTGGAGGAAAAACATGAGGAGGAGCAATGGCAGAGTCTGAGACTGGTGACACTGAATCCGTTGGTTAGCAGAGATGACCAGGCAGATTTGGTGCCAGAGGGAGGGCACGATTGGGGTCAAGCGCCCAGTGACATAAGGAAGGGACAGAAAGGCTGAATATGGAGAGGATGAAGCTGGGAGGATGAGGACAGAGAGGGTTATGGAAAGGAGCAGAGGCAGAGAAGAGAACCAGTGAACGATGCCGCAGGGACAGGTAGATGTTGCACTGGGACTCCTGGCTTCTGAGCCCCATGTGGCCCTTTATCTCCCTAGTGTCTCTTATAATAACCCACCTTCCCCCCACAGCAAAGATAAAGAACTGCTGGCCCAGAAAAGCCGACCCCCTTAGATGTGTTAGCAAACACCTAAGCCATCCTGATGGTTCCGTGTATTTTGACTTGTTCCAGATTAACTTGGCCAGGAAGAAAGTTGTGTCACTAAGCCCGGGGACAGAAAGTCTCCCAGTCCACCCCAGGGCTGAGAGCCTCCGGAAACCCACCAGGCCAGGCAGGATGGGAGCCAGCCACATGTGCCTGCCGTCACTGGTGTCATTCACTTGGTCGATGAGCTTGTCAGGGGTCCGGACATCCCCGCATACGCCCTCCAGGGAGTTCACGCTGTCAGGGAAGGCAGCGATGTCTGAGGAGGCACCTAAGCTGTCATAACTCAAAGCAGTGTGCTCGGCACTGTGCGCCACCCCCGCGGCCAGCCGCCTCCATCACGTTGACTGTGGGGCTCAGGGGACACCAGGGCTGGCGGGGTTGGCAGGGCTGGCGGGCAGAGCAGCTGTCTGCTGCTGTGGGCAGCCTGAGCAGTGACAGCCAAATTAGACATGTCCTCGGGAAAACGAGAGCATGGACTGAGGCCGAGTGTGAAGATGGGTGGCCAGTTCCAAAGAAAAAGGGGGGCGGCCACACAGAGATGCTGAAGAAGAATTTCATGGGACAACTACAGGTAGGGACAAAGTATGTCATTGCTGCCTTGGAGGGTGGAGAGCAAACTCTGCAAAGGGTTTCTCTTGCAAGGAGACAGGGTCATGGCTGGATTCCGCCTTTGCCCAGACTGGAAGGACTGGAGGGGCCTGGCCCAGCTACAGCCACTCCACTGGTGGGCATCAATACGGGCTGGAGACCCCGACCCCAGCTATGGCTCTGCCATTCTGACTTGAGGTCTTGGGCAAGTCGTGGGACGTCTCTGGACCTGGCTTCTCGTCTATAAAATGGGTATAAAAATCCCTGTGTCCCAGAACTGATGGGAAGGTATCAAAGGACTCTGGGTGTGAGCTCTGTTGGTCAAACCACGGGGCCTTATACAGCCAAAGAATCACGGAAAATGATCAAAACCACCAAGAATCATTTACTCCAAGGGAGGAGGAAGGTGTCACCAGGGGAAAGTAGGAAACTGGGCTCCAGTTGGAACCCAGGGACCCCAAAGAGATGTGAGGCCGGCTTTGGGGTTTAACCTGCTCTGGCAGTTCCCTAACTAATGTGTCAGGATCACAGATCGAGAGCCCAGAGGGGTCACCCTGGCTGGTGCGGCTCAGTGAGTTGAGTGCCAGCCTGCAAATCAAAAGGTTGCTTGTTCCGTTCCCAGTCAGAGTACATGCCTGGGAACGTGGGCCAGGTCCCAGATTGGGGTGTGCAAGGGGCAACTAATTGATGTTTCTCTCGCATATCAATGTTTCTCTCCATTTCTCCCTCCTTCCCTCCCCTCTCTAAAAAATGTAAATAAAGTCTTTTTAAAAAAGAGCCCAGAGGGGTCAGGTAGTTTGCATCAAAGAGAAGCATGGCAGTTCAGTGTCAAGAGCATGGTCTCTGGTGGCTACTACTCATTGGCTGTGTGACCTTGGGCAAGTTACTCAACCTCTCTGTGTCTTGATTCCCCATCTGTAAAATGGGGATAATAGCACTCACTTTACAAGATTGTTGTGAGGGCAAATGAGGCACCATGTGAGAAGTCCTGGCCATGAACAAAGGGTTCATGGTCAATAAATTCAGGACACATAGAGTCAAAACACACCATAACAGGTTGCTCTCTACAGACCTTATCAGAGCCTTTAGAATTCCAAAGTGCCTATGGTTCTCCAAGAGGGGTTGCAGCTGGCAGCCTCTCCCAGTTCCCCAGACCACAGGGCTCCCTATTTTGTGGATCTTCTGTTCCGGGGCCTTGTTAGGCATGACTGGGAGCAGCTCTGTCCAACCCCAAGGGTCAGCATCTGACTGTAAGCAGAGTCCACTGGCATTTTTAATCCCAGGACTGGTTCCTACAAGGACATTTCCCTCTACATTCAAGGCTTCTGATCCCTCCCCTGACTCTCATGCTTCCTGAAGGCTGGGCGGAGCCCCTTCTTCCTAGAAAGGATACTGTTTTCTGACAGAGGGATTTTTTCTCCCCGCTCGTCATACAACTCCAGGCCAGTAAGACCGATGTAATAGGGGTCACCCCAGCTGGTCAGGAGCTGAAACTGAAAAATGACTGGGACATGTTATTAAGGAAAAACAGGCTTAATTTCCTGAGGACAAAGTGAGACAATGACAAAGATAACATAAGATATAATTCGGGGGTTTATATAGATGAAAAAAAGCAAAAAAATTATTTTCTCTTACTGAGACTGAATCCTATCAAAATATATGTGGCATCAGATTTTCTTTAAACTCTGTGTGTGTGTTTGTGCGCGCGTGTGTGTGTGTTTTAAGAATTCAAAACCTTTTTCCAGGTCCCTGGAGACAGGAGGACAGGGGGGGAACAGTGCTCTCCGGGGAGCTGGAAGAATGGGGACACATTTGTGTCACAAACTCATTATATGTGCTGAACAAATTGACCAGGACTCAAACGATCTCATGCTTCAGTTTCCCTGATTGTAAAATAACAAGAACAGAAAACCCGTTCCCCCCTCCACCCATTTCAAGTGGGCGGTTGTTGTGGGGGAGCGGGGGGCGCATGAGCTTTGGTAGCATCAAGAGGGATGGGCCCTGGCAGGGTGACCCACCATTGTACGACCAAGTGCCCAGCCCTTCCTCAGCACGTCCCTCCCTCGCTCCCAGCATTCCCAGGAGCAGGCTGGGCAGGACACCTGAGAAGTGGCAGGATGGCTCCCAGGTGATATCATAGCCAGGGGCAGTTCTTCCAGCACAGGCTGGTGAGAGAGCCAGGCTGTTTGTGTTTACTAACCAGGCCCTGCCCCTTCACAGCTCTGTGCCCGTGGGCAGGTTACTTCGCCTCCCTTTGCCTCAGTCTTCCCAGCTGTGAAATGGGAGTGCTAGCAGTACCCACTAATACAGTGAGTTTATGCAGGCAACCCACAGCAGAGGCCCAGTGAATTGGAGCTATTATTCCTTTCATCTTCAGCCCCACCCTGCCTGGTCCCGAGGATAACGCCCAGTCTGGTCCCTGGGGTCGGTTCCAGCTTCCCCAGCCCCTCCCAGCCGGAGTCCTCCATGCTGCCTCCTGTAAGCTCCGCCCTCTAGGGGACAGGCTCTGGAACTCTCGTGCTGCCCCCGTTCCAGTGGCACCCACTGTGCCTGAGGAACTGGGAGCCCTGCCATCCTTTCCTGGGTGTCCCTGCACGGTGGTCCGGCTGCCTTGGCTGAGGCCTGCCTGAAACCCTGGCCAGCAGTGGAGACGCGGACCCCGCCTCGGGCTTGCAAGGTGGCTACAGGGGCCTGGCCCTTTCCTTGGGCTCCGGGGCCAAGGGCGTGCGAAGGGGTGGAAGAAGGATACAACCACAGGGCATCAGCGGTGCCTCGTAGTCCATGCTCGCCCGCTCCAGGCTTTTTGTGTTGAGCCTAAAAGAAGCCAAAAGAGCACCAGTAAGCAGAACACAGCGGCTCGAACGGCCGGTCAGTTACTCCCCGGGGGACAGACTCTGAGACACTCGGCCGTGCAGTGTTCCCAGGGAGGCGGTGCGGGGAAGACAACTGGCACTCCTGCTTGTGTGGGGCCCCCACTCTGTTGAGGTGGCTCAGTCACGGCCAACTCGGGCACAGGGCCTGACTGACACGGACACTTCTATGCCTCAAAACTACCCTAGCACGCATTACTCTTATATCTCCAGATCGTGAATGAGGAGAGTGGGGCACGGACAAGTGAAATCACTTGCTCAGGGTCACACACCTAGTAGGAGGCAGGAGTGGGATGTGATCTGAGGTCATCTGGTTCCAGAGCTCCCTTAACCACCCCGCTCTACTGCCCCATCGTGAACAAGGAAAGCCCGTGTTGCTCTGAGAGCTAAGCGAGACACACGGTGGGTGGCAGGGCGGTGTGCTGGACACGGGCAAGAAGGCGCTGTCGGAGCTGAGGGGGAGGAGGCCATGGGAAGAGTCAGGGCCAGGCCTTCCACGCACAGGAGCCACAAGAACAGAGGCCATTAGCTGGAAGGGGCTGGGGGAGGAGGCTGTCGTTGGGCACAGAAAGCGGCCAGAGGGGCTGCAGCGTGGGGCGGGGTGGGGGGAGGGCAGGAAGAGGGGGCTGGAGGGTGGGATGTGCCCCGAAGGCTCTGGCTTCCGGATCCTGAGCAAGTGGCTCCACTAGCTGGGGCCTCAGTCCCCACATCTGTAAAAAGGGCATAATAACCCCTACTTGAATGAATATGAAGCACCTGGCACAGAGCAGGCGCTGTGGAGGGAGAGCTCTCTCTTCCTCCACATTCCTCCCCACAGGGCTCCTCTCCCAGCTCTGCAACCAGTGCCCTCTGGCCCGGCTCCCTCCCATTTCAAGGGCAACGTTGTAATTAAGTGCCTGTTCCCAGTGACCAGCCTGAGAAGTGATCCCAGCTACAGTGGAAGGAAACTCATTTTGTTTTGAGAGCTTGGCCCCTGGCGTTTGGACATCAGGGGGTTTAAACGAGTGACCTTAATGTGACATTTACAAATTGTTATGAACTTAATGCAGCTGAGAACAGGGCCAAGAAACCCCAGTGAATCCATGAAATGTTAGGCCCTATTTTTCTCTCTGAGTCTTTCTAAATCAGGGACACAGAAACAAGAGAAGGAAGGCCCATCCCTGAACAAGCCAGTGGGCACTTCTGGAATCAGGCGGCCGAGATCTTCTTTTCCCAGCAGGCAGCGTAACGAAGCATTGAAAATCTCAAGCACTCCAGACTGTGAGAATCCCAAACACCGAGACAAGGGGCGTACATCCCACAGGCTTCCAGAGAAGCTTGGCTGAGCTTTAGAAGTAGCCAAGTTGAAAAGCAATGCCTTTGATCACCATTTCAAAACACTTTGGGTGGACACTTCAGAGCAGGCACAGGGCCAGCGCGCGCACAGGGAGGGACGCGCGTGGTGCCCCTCCCTCACCTCTGGGCCGGCTGGGGCAGGAGTCGAGCTTGTAGGTAGTCCACAAAGAGGATTTCTTGAGCAAAATCAAAGTGGCAGTTGCCTGGCCCCTTCCGGATGAGAAAGCCCTCTGGAGGGGAGACGCACAGGCCGTCCAGGGAGACGTGGACGATTTTGGCCTAGCAAACAAAAGGAAAAACATGCCTGAAGACAGCCGCCAGCGCAGAGGACGGCCGTGTGCTGCCATGGCTGGGGCTGCTGGCAGCTGGCACGTCTGACAGCGAGCCTTCACCGAGCCCCGGCACGAGTACAGCTTGGTGTGGCCTTTCTCCCAGACCGGAACCGCCTGCCCGGGTCCACTTTTCAGTGTCATCCCTACTCTGTGCCAGGCGCTGTGCTGGGTGCTGGGCAGACAGCACAAGACAAGGCAGGTGAGCCCCCTGCCACAGTGGGCACGTACAGACATTCTCCAGTCCACTCAGTCATGGTGGCCTGAGGCGGTACAACATGGTGGTCAGGGGCATGGACTCAGTGCTCGGACATCCATTATTAGTAGTTGTGCAAGTTGCTTAACCTTCCCATGCCTCGGTGTCCTTATCTGCTGTTAAATGGGCTCAAAAATGAGTTAACTTATGTAAAGTATCCAGAACAGACAGCATCTGGCACAAAACGTGCACTGTACTGCCCTCCCTTAAACCCTGGCTCACACGCCGTCACCGGTCCCTGTACTGCCTGCACTGCCATTCCTCCTTCTCAGCGCTCTTAGCTCGTCCTTTAGGGCACATGCTTCCTAGCAGTGTCCTTGGTGGCTTGTGGGTCTCCTTTGGTAGCAGAGATCCCAGCTGGCCCATCTCTGCATCTGCCTCAGGGCCTGGCCCACAAAAAGTGCTTACTAAGAGCTTGCTGAATTGATTAGATTTGAGCCAACAGGTCCCCCTGTTCTAGGCCAGATTTCGTCAGCCAGATGGCCAGGATCCAGCAGTAAATATCAAAGCCTTAATGGCAGGGTGGGAGGTGGCTCAGCTCTCAGTGACCGGGGGACGGGGGTGGGGGCACCATAAGCCAGCACCCTCTCTCCAACCACACATTTTCGAATCAAAGTGCCTTGCCCCACCTCCGTGGTGAGCAATACGGGCCCAGCTGCCGACCAGACAGGTGGAATGTCACCTCTGGGAGGCGCAGAGGGCTCCTCCGTGCAGAGAGGAAGGGCCTGGCCCTGGGTCTCGTGGGTGACTCCTGTGCTCCTGGAGCCCTTTGCTCCCTCGGCATTAAGGGGGTCCCCCACCAGGTCAGTTGGTTAGTCACAGGGCACATAAACCTGAAAAGTGTAGGGTCGCTGGCTTCAGGCGTGGTTGGAGACGGGGGCCCAAATACTGTCATTATGTCTCCACTCTGCTTTCTTCAAACCTAATTCCTACTCTGAACCCAGGGCTGGCCCTGTGACCCTGACCTGGACGAACTGAGACCTCTAACCCACTGGTCACGTGATGGGTTCTGCCTAATGGGTCTTGGCCAGGACAACCAGCATGGCTCCTGGGTATTGCTGGCACACCTCAAAAGAGGGGTTTTCTCTTCTTCTGGACTTGGAGTTCACATGAGCCTAGAGATGCCATGTTTGCCTGAGGAGAAAGCCGCCCAAAAGTGAAGCTGGCCACAGAGCATAACAGAGGCCCAGGAAGTCCCTGTCCCTCTTCTGGGGCCACCATCTCCTCCAGGAAGTGTCCCTGACTTCCCCAGGCCACTGTTCATTCCCTCGGGGTGGGGGGTGGGGGGGCTTTTAGTATCACCTCCATCTAATAGCTAAGCAAACTAAAGTTCAGAGAGGCTAAGCAATTTGCCCAGGACACGGGGAGGGTTTGAAGCCCCATGCCCGGGAGTCCGGGGCCCGGCTCTAAGCAGAAGCCAAGGGTCCGCATCCAGGGCGCCCAAAGGGCCTTAGAGGGCGGCCGTCTGATTCACTGCCTCGGGGGCACAGTGCCCACCGCACTGTGCTCCGAGATCTGCCCTCTCCCTTCGGGCCCATCGCCCTCATCCTGCAGTGGCCACGTGGCACCGGCACCGACGATGGTGAGGGTCAGGCCCGGGAGGCAGGGGCTCCGGGCCCAGCGCTTCCAGGACGTGAATCCAGGTCACAGAAGGTCAACTGGAAAGACTGATTCACTCAAGAGAATATAGAGTTGAAGCACAAAGTTTTTTTCTTTTTTCTTTTCACCTATATATCTGACTTTTTAAATATGCGAACCTAAGAGCGCACTCACACAGACACAGAGCAGCCGGGAGGGGATTCGTAGCTGCTCTGGAGGGACAGGCCTGGTGGGCTGGGGGCTGCCACCCACTGTGTAAACCACCAGGGTCCTCGAGGCCCGGCGGGTCCTGCGGAAGAACTCTGTGGCACACAGCACGTGGTGGGCTCACAGGCTCTGAGGCCAACTCCTGGCTCTGTCAACTTCCGTGTGGCAAAAGGTGATGGCCACCCTCTCAAGGCAGGTATCACCCTCCTCATCATTTTACAGACGAGGAGACGGAGGGCCAGGGAAAGCAGGCCACGTTCCAAAGGCCACACGGCCGGTAAGGGTGAGAGCGCAGATTCCGACCCAGGCCCTGTGACTCCAGCGCCCCAGCGGCATGGCTGTATTTTGGGTGACCTTATCATCATCACTTCTATGTAGAGGAAGGGGATAAATGTTTCATGGTTCTTAGACACACAGGTCAGAAAAGCCCGTGAAGGGGCGCTTCCGCTGCTTTTTTCCACCTTCCAACAGAAGCCCCTGCTTTTTCAGATCCGGCAGAAGGAGAGAGTAGTGTGGGACTCCGAGCTCCAAGCCCAGTGAACATGACCCTGGATGAGTGACTAGACCTCTCTGAACCTCACTTTTAGATACCCTGAAAGATGAGGGTAATAATATCTGCCTCCCAGAGGCTGGATGATGGTCCAATAAAATGATGAATTCCTGAGAAGCTCTTAGCCCAGGGCCTGGCCCCCAAAGCACTCAGTGGGCAACAGGGCAGCAACTAGGAGTTGAGCGCGGGGCCCAAGGACCCCAGAACCCCCAGAAAAGACAAGGTGCTGCAGTTTCCCAAGTCTGCCCAGCTCTTCAGCCTGCATTTTCTTTTTGCAGAAGAAGGAAACAGCAGTGCTCCCTCTCCTTGGCTGTAAACCCCATCACCATTTGGAAAGTTCTGGAGGATTTATGCTCCTCTCTGGCAGCCACACCAGCCATTCATCAAGGCCCCGTTTCCTTGACAGTGGGCTGAGTGTGGCCACTGCCTCCCCCCCTTACCCCTCGATAGGTGTCCTCGGGAGATTTATTGTAGTTCCAGAAGCGCAGGCCTGCGATGCTTTCGGCTCTGTCGAAGCGGATCGTGACCACGTGGTCCAGCCCTGGTGAGAAGGGGATCAGCCACATGTGCTCATCCTCCATTGTGATGTTGGCTCCATCGATTAACCTGCACACAGCGGGGAAGGAGCGGTGAGGTGGGGGTGGCCCGGTCCACCTGGAGAGAGCACAGCACCCACTCATCTCTCACTGCAGCCCCTGCCCAGCAGAAGCCTGGCTGCATGGGGGTGAGTTAAGGGAGGTGAGACTAATTAAAGCAACAGCGAGGGGGCCACCTCTCATCTGTGAAACGAGACAAAATAAAACAGGAAGAAAAATAACAGTCTATTCTGTTTAAGGCACGGTGAAGCAATCATCCACTTTTTTTTTTTTTAAGGGGGGAGGTGTGTCGTTTTTCAGGACCCTTTAACCCAGTCATCCCATTTCTAGAAATTTTCCCCCAAGGAAAATTTAGTCAACATGTTGGAAAGGCCATCTGCACCAAGATATTCATTATGGTCTTATTAGTTATATCAGGGGAAAAAGATAACCTAAGAGGTCTCAAAAAAGCTTAAGGCGACCGGGGCGGCTGCTGGAATGGCCAGCGTGAGGACGATGCAGTAACATGGGAAAGGCAGGCTGCAGGGAGGCGGGAGCCCTCGCCTTAACACCGTGAAATGAGGACTAGGGCCAGGAGAGAGTGTGCAACAGCACAAACTACAGTGTGTCAGAGGGGTGGGAGGCGGGCATCTTCTCTATTTTCCGGGTTTTCTGTAAAACGCTGTATTGACTCTATTGGTACATTTTGAAAGAATTCGATCCCCTCTTCGCTGTGCTGGGGGAGACCCTAAAGCACCAGAGTGAACTTGGCAGCTCCCGGCGCGGGACAAGTACAATGGCAGCAGGTGGCTCATGGAGCTGGAACCACACAGCCTGGGTATCTCAGGGAGCGTCCCCCACAGGCAGGGACCCCCAGCACCCTCGTGTGCTTCTCAGCCACTGTTCTGAACTTGGCATCTCGCTCCTGCCACCCTTCCATCCTGGCCATTCCTGGTTCTCCTGCTCAAGCTGCCCTGCCTCGTCCTCCTCAGCCTGGCCCCAACTACTGCTGCCCGCCGCCCGGGCTGCCCAGCACACCCCAGCCCAGACCCCAGCCCTCCAGCTGCGGCTCTAGCCCACGCCTGGCATGGCTGCTGAGAGGCCTGGGGACAGGGGCCTTAATCCTGCTTCTCGGACAGCGCCGGTCCCCTCCCTCCCATTTTCCTGGTGACTTGAAGCTGCCGCGCTGGGAGAGACTCAGGCTGCTGCCGTGTCTCCTGTATTTTAAAATAACTTTATTTATTTATTTTTTTTGTTTTACATTTTAAATTTTTAGATTTGGAATAAGTCTTATAATCTAACTGTTCATCCAGGGAGGTAATGTTTCTTTTTATTTTCTCTAAAAGGCTGTTATTAAATTGATGGATGATGTGTCTTACAATTGCTGGCATCTTAAAACTGAGGACATTCAGCAATTTAACACTCGGGTGTTTGCGGAATTAAGCTGACTGAGGACTACCACCGGCGAGCCATCCGTTTCCTGCCAAAAGCAACTGCCTCCCTTTCTTAGAGCGGTGGATGCCTCTGCAGCAAAACCGCTCTCCAGGCCTGCGAGGAGACAGAATTGTTGAAGTGTTTATAGCTGATGGGTAAAGGGAGGCCCCTACAGACACCCTCAAGAATATCCAAATGATACTTCTTAGCTTGGTCCACAAAAAAGCCTTGAAACAATGACTGACCCAACAGCAATGAGTATCCCTAGTGGCTAGATTATGGTCTCTAAATACCATTTCCCACTAGAAGCAACTGGGGCTTTATACAGAAATGGCTGAGTCCATGTCAGGGACAAGAAACATACAAGATGAGGACACTTGAAACATATCATAAAAGATTTAAAAATAAAGAAATATATAAAATGAGCCTGGAATATCTGGTCATGTCAGAGAGCAGGGCAGCTGCTAGAGGCGCTCTCTTAAGAGTTCCCAGTGCCTAACGGCATCGCTTCGAGCATCAACAGGATAAGAAGTACAACGGATCAAAACCCTTCAAACACAGGATACTTAAGTCCACGACTATGAGAGTCAAAAATAGCCAAACATTTTAAAGGACGCTAGAGGAACACTTTGTTATTTTGAAAACTGAAAAATACACGGAAGAAATCAAGTTTTATTTACTTATTTATTTACTTAATAAAGTAGTTGGGTCATTTACAGGGTTATGTAGTCCAGCTGACTCCTTTTTATTTATTTTATTTTACTTATTTATTATTCTCACTTGAGGACATGCTTATTGATTTTAAGAGAGTGGGGAAGGGAGGAAGAGACAGAGGGAAAGAAACACAGATGTGAAAGAGAAACATCAACTGGTCGCCTCTCGCACATGCCCTGACTGGGGGCTGAACTCGCAACCAAGGCATGTGCCCTGACCAGGAATCAAACCTGCAAACTTTCGGTTTATGGGACAATGTTCCAGCCAACTGAGGCACACCAGCCAGGGCGAGAAATCAAGCATTTAGATGGCCTTTCCTATTTAAATTATATCTCAGAGTAACCAAATTATTGAGGGAAAATTCTCTTTATTGATGAAAAAAAGAATGATAAGATAGTGTATCACCAGTTTGCAACCCCCAATAAATTAGCTGATCTAGCCATTGCGCTTTGGTTACCAACATCACAAAAAGCCTGACAACCCCTGAAGGAAATAAACAATAACATCCACGCCCCAATGGCCATGTTTGCCCCCAAAATCAGGCTTCAATCTGATTAGGCCTCAAGATCTAAGAAGCAATTTATAAGAAATGCAGGGGCCTGAAAAGCAGGTTAAACAATACCATAGGGATGAAGCCAGTAAAGTCCAGACTCTGCAGGGAAAAAAACAATGCTTTCTTTAAAAGATAATTTATTAGAAAAAAAGTGAAAAAAGACATATCAACCAATCACAGTGTATGGACTTTATGTGGGTCTCAAATCAAGAAAAGAAACTATTAAAAACGTTCTCAGGAAAACAGGAACATGCTGGATATTTAGTAATTTACGGAATGACTGTTAATTTTTTTAGGTGTCATAATAGTGCTGAGATTATGTTTTCTTCTTAAACTCCTTATTGTTTAAAGATACATACTGAAATATTTAGAGATAAAATCCTGTCAGGCCTGGGATTTGCTGCAATATAATCTGGGCAGAGGGGCGGTGCGCGGGTGGGTATAGACGAGTGAGCAGAGTGCGTGGCTGGGAGTTGGGTCCACGGGCTCCACGGGCTCCACGTCTAAGTACGCAGGGGTGTGACTTGCCAAAATGCAGAGCAGAGAGTGGCCCTGGGTGGGCAATGACAGCAGGACATGAGGATCACAGTAAGGGGTACCTCTTAGGAGCAGGGATGGATCTACCACTGAGCTCACACATGCTCTGGGCCAGGCAGGGGCGCAGCTGTGATGTGGCGATCCCCTTCCCACCCTCTAGCCATGGGACTTACTGGAAGGTGTTCCATTCTACTGATAAGGAAACCAAGGACGGAGAAGGCAGCGTAACTTCGTGGTGAAGCCTGTGGGTGTTGTTCTCTCATGACATGCATTCTAATCACGACTCTGCTACTTAGCTGGTCTGAGTGGTCTCTGGCCAGTTTTTAACCTCTGTCTACCTCAGTTTACATGGGCACCTATCAATCACATTATTAAACGGATGAAAATCTATAACCTGCTTAGCATAGTCCAGCACGTGGCATTTTAACAACTGCTCAAATAAATGGCAACTATAATTTCAGTTATTATTATTAGTGAAGAGATTAAGAAACTTACTAGCTGTCAAGGGGCAGAGCCAGGATTTGAACTCTCATCCCTCTGACTCCCCTAGACTCCTCTTGTTCACCCGTGCAAGCGGCGCTGGGCAGGACAGCCGTCCTGAGTGAGGATAGTGCTGCCTGATGCTGTATTTCAGGCTTGTCCTCTCATCGACCCAACCTGGGCTTACGAAATCTGACGAATGCAGAGGAAAGTGCGGAGACTTCCTCAGCAATCACCTTCAATATCAAGGAGAAAGTTTTCTGTCCTTGAGAGCCGAGGTCGCTCACGTTTAAACTCAGAGCCACCCCTGCAAAAGCTTACTGAGCAGTCACTGTGCTCAAGGCCCGAGGCTAAGCATGGCGAAGACATAAATGCACAGGAAAGCCTGGCTTCAAACCCTGCCTACCACGTCCAGCTCCGTGGTCTTGGGAGGGTCACCTCCTTTTCTGAGCCTTGGCTTCCCTTACTATACAATGGGATGCACAGACCTCATGGGGTGGCTGGGAGAAGGTGGAATAGGGGTTGCAGTTTGATGCTTGAACCTGAAGTCGAAGAGGCAGAACAGTTCCCCGAGCTCCTGCTGTTATGAGAGTTAGGCTTCTTACAGACACCTACTTGTCCAGGGTCCGGGAGTCATCCGTGTACTCGGGGAGGTCATTTAAGTCTCTGGGAGAGGCGGAGATCTGGTGCAGCTTGACGGGCAGGGCCTGGCCGTCCTTGCCCACCACTTCCAGGCCCGTGAGTCCCAGGTAGTGCACATCCCCCCAGGAGGCAGTGAAATTCAGCTGAAGGCCTGCAACAGGAAGAAAGGTGGCCCATGAACACCTCGGGCTCCGGTTCCGGAGGAGGCACCTAAGACAGAGTTGAGAAGAGGAGTGATCTTTAGCATCTGCATTCGGCCAGCTTGAAAAGCCAGACACAAACGAATGCCTTCAGGCTGGGCTCTGCATCTTTCCGCTGCTGGACTTAGGGCCTGGGACGCTGCTGATGTTTAGGAAATGTCAGCGGGATGTTGTTTAAACCTGCACACAGCCCTGGTCCTTTCTCTACCGATGGATCATGTCACCCACTTGACGTTTAACATCCCAGAGTGGCTTCCCGTGAGGCTTGGCCTCACCCTTGGCCTCACCCTTGGCCTTGCCCTTTTGGCTTCTATCTATTTCTCTAACCTCATCTTGCACCAAGGGTTCCTGGCTCCGCTAAGATTGTCATTCAGTCACTCGCTTACAGTCTGCTCTCCTGACACATGGCCTACTTACCTTGTGCTCATCCTTCAGGGCCTAGTTCATCTCCTCAGGGAAGCCCTCTCAACTGCTTTGATTACATCAAGCCTCCATTCGTAGTTTGCTGTGTCACCATGAACTGACCCTTCCCTGGTCGCCACCGTTATCTTGTGATCGTTTGGATAAATATGCCAGACGGTTAATTCCCCAAAGCCTGCCACAGTGCCTGGCAGATAGTAGGGTTGCAGTAAAGATAGAACGATTAAAAGAGTAACTAATTGGAGGCAGCTACATCATTAAGCCACAACACTAGAAATTGATATTTTATGCAAATTGGTTACTATCATGAGGAGTCACATGGATTTTTGATAAAGGAAGTGACCTAAGATGACACTTCCAGTCTTTTGTCCTTGCCCCACCTTGCTCCATTAAAGACCATTTAGAAGTGATCTGTGGTCTGGGGGCAAAATGGACCATGTGAGTCTTCCGCTTGCCCAGAAAGCTCAACCCAAATGAACCAAATCCCTTGGTCAGGCCCTGTCAGATACCTGGTTAGAACTTTTCTTATTTAATGGTCTCCTATTAGAGCAAGGCCGAGCCCAATGAGCTCTCCCATCCTTGGGGAACCTGGAGCCTATCTTAGCTCCCTTTTGGGTGGCTGTGTCCAAAAGATCCATGCTCTTTGCACCTTCAACAGTGCCATCGCTGTAGCACTGGAAGAATAAAAGCCTGGCTATCACGTGGTCCCATCCATCTCAGCTAAGCTGAGGGAGTGGAGGCCCAGGGAGGTCTCCAGACATCCTTGTGAAGCCAAGTGACACCAAGCCAAGCCACCTCCCTGGAACTCAGCTTCCTCTTCTATGCCCGTCATTTCCAACATACGTTTTGTAACTCAGCCTTAGACCCTTCTTCTTGCCAGGGTGCCAAGGCAACTCTGAGCATCTTGGGGTCAGATGAAAAAAGACATGTGATCAGCATGGTACCAGGGACATGACAGCTTCTCACCACACTGGTAACATGCAAAATGGCCAAAAATTCCTCCAACCCAGTCCCTGTCTCTTTGCAATGTGACTTTGCCGCTCTCCCATGCAGAAGTGAAGTCTATTTCTCCACTCCTTGAATCTGGGCCACATGGTTCACTTTGGTCTTGGGAAAGAGTCAAAGATACTGCAAGCAGAGGTTATACGTGCATGTGCACTGTGACTTGTCCTCTCTCTCCACGCTTGGAGCCTTGCCACATGAAGGAGACAGGTAAGCCCTGTGGCCCCATCATTCTGGTCAACAGCCTCCCAACTACTGGACTTGAAGGCATCCTAGATCGTTCAGTGGCCAGCCCATCTGCCAGCTGACCAGACCATGAGCAGACCCAGCAGATACCGGCAAGCCAGTTCAGATGAGAACGGCCCAGCCAAAACACTGAACTACGAGCCAATCATGGATGCTGGCTGCGTTAAGCCACTGAAGTATGGGTTGATTTGTTCAGCAAATGCTAACTGATGTACTTCTCATCATGAGTCTGTGCTCAAATGTTATCTCCAGGAGACCTCCAGTCAAGATGACAGCACAGGTAAACATGGCTCACCTCTTTGCACAACCACATCAAAATTACAACTAAACTACAGAATAACCATCACCCAGAACCATCAGAAATTGAGTTGCATGGAAATCTGACAACAACGGAATTAAAGAAATCACATCCATCCAGACTGGTAGAAGGGGTGGAGATGTGGAACCAGCTGGTGGATAAAAATTTGGGAGGGATATCTCAGGAGCAAGGAGTCCCAGCCCTGCACCGGGACCCAGAGCCCAGGGTTCCATTGCCAGGAAGATAAGGTCCCATACTCCTGGCTGCAAAAACCAGCAGGGATTGAGTTGGTGGAAGAAACTTCTAGAGTCCCAAGCAGTTCCTCTTAAAGAACCCACACACAGACTTACTCAGACTCACTCCCTCTGAGCTCCAGCACTGGGGCAGCAGCTTGAAAGGCACCAGTGGCGTACAGGGAGGAACTGGAGTGTCTGGCATCAATGTGAGAGCTTGGGGACAGCTTTCTTCCAGAAAAAAAGGAGGGTAGAGGCCATTGTCCCCTTTCTGAACCATCCCCCAAAAGAGCTACAGAACTGGCAGGTAGGTGTCATACCCGAGACTCCATTATCCTGGCTAACACTGTTTGTGCTGTCCTGGAGATCCCCCTGAGACTCCATCCCACCCAACTTACCAGCCCACCCAAACTGTTAACAGTGACTTTTCCATATGAATGGTTGGTCTTGGCTCATGCTTCACAACTTCCTAAATCCTCTCAAACAAGCAGAAACCAGCCTCAGTGATCCCCCAGCCCCTACACCTCTTATTAAGTGGTCACAGGCCCAGCACTAGCAGCAGCCAGCCTAGATTCACAGCTTGACTTGCCCTGGGAATCTCCAAGCCCAGCACGAGTGGCAGCCATCTCAGATAGCTTTATAGCTCAGGTAGGGTGGCCCTGGGCAGAACGCATATATGGGCTGACCTGGGCATGTGCCACCTGGAAAACCCCAGGGCCAGTGCATCTAGTGGACAGCTACAGACCATGTTGGACCACCACCACCCTGCCCCCTCATAGCTGATCCTCCATGGAGGGCAGAGGTTGGTGACCAGTGGTCACAGCCTGTCCTTGCAGCTGACTGGCCTAGGCAAATCCCTCCCATTGATCTGCCAAGAGCTATGAGAGGGGGGTATACTCAGCCCACAGGAAGGGTGCAACTTGAGTACCCAGCTTAGGTGATATGGGAAGCTGTGCCACTGGACCTTACAGGACACCTACTACTTTAGGCCACACTACCAAGACAGGGAGTCACAGCAGCTCTACCTAATACATAGAAATAAACACAGGGAGGCTGCCAAAATGAGGAGACAAAGAAACATGGTCCAAATGAAAGAACAGATCAAAACTCCAGAAAAAGAGCTAAACCAAATGGAGATATCTATCAGATGCAGAGTTCAAATCACTGGTTATAAGGATGCACAAGGAACTTAGTGAGGACCTCAGCGGTATAAAAATGATCCAGTCAGAAATGAAAGATACACTAATTGAAATAAAGAACAATTTACAGGGAAACAACAGTAGAGCAGATGAAGTTGAGAATCAAATCCATGACTTGGAACATAAGGAAGAAAAAAACAACCAATCAGAACAAGAAGGAAAGAGTCAAAAAAAAAATGAGGATAATGTAAACAGCCTATGGGACAACTTCAAGCACTCCAACATTTGTATCATAAGTGTGCCAGAAGGCGAAGAGAAAGAACAAGAAATTAGTAATCTATTTGAAAAAATAATGAAGGAAAAGTTCCCTGATTTGGTGAAGGAAATAAGATATATTAAGTCCAGGAAGCACAGAGAGTCCCAAACCGGATGGATGGAAAGAGGCCCACTCCAACACATAATTAAAATGCCAAAAGTTAAAGATAAAGAGAGAATCTTAAAAACAGAAAGAGAAAAACAGTTACCTACAGGGGAGTTCCCATAAGATTGCCAGCTGATTTCTCAAAACAAATGTTGCAGGCTAGAAGGGACTGGCAAGAAATATTCCAAGTCATGAAAAGCAGGGACCTACAGCCAAGACTGCTCTATCCAGAAAAGATATCATTTAGAATCAAGGGGCTGATAAAGAGCTTCCAAGACAAGAAAAAACTGAAGGAATTCATTATCGCCAAACCATGACACGAAATGCTAAAGGTACTTATTTAATAAAAAGAAGTTCAAAACTATGAACAATAACATGGCAATAGATATATACCTATGGACAACTGAATCTAAAAAACAAACTAAGCAAACAAGAACAGAGACAGAACATTTTGATGGTTCCAGAGGAAAAGGGGTGTCGGGGAATGGGTGAGGAAGTGAAGGGATTAAGAAGTACAAACAGGTAGTTACAGAAAAGCCATGGGGATATAAAGTATAGTATAGGAAATGGAATAGCCTATAAAGAACTTATACGCATGACCCATGGACATGAACAATGGTGTGGGGATGGTCTGCGGCCGTGGAGGGGTGCTGGGCGGAGGGGGGCAAAGGGGGAAAATTTGGGACAACTACAATAGCATAAGCAATAAAACACAATTATCAAAAAACAAAACAAAACAAAAAACCCCGCACACAAATGTCATCTCCTCCGAGGCCTGCCCTACCCACCTGAGCTCAGATGGCACCATGCCCCATCACTCTCTGAGCCCTGCTTTATTTTTTATCACAGTGCTTACTACCACCTGACAATGTATTCTACATATTCTTGCTTATTTGGTTTTATCAGTCCTCCCCACTAAGATGGAAGCTCCCTGAGGGCAAGAACTCTGTTGACTTTGTTCACTGTTGTATCCCCAGAGCCTAGAAAAGTGTCTGAAAAATAGACAGTTAATAAAGATTTTTTTCCTTTTAAACACATAGCGAGATCTCTCTAGGAGGTTCTATTGCAGTGCAGACCCACAATAAACACTTAACAAACAGGTACATATTATAGCTCCCAAGAGTGACGAATGCCATGAGAAAAATAAGAGATGTGCTAGGAAGTGACTGAGGAGGAGTGGGGTGGTCAGGGAGGGCTTGTCTGAGGGGTGACGTTCAAGCTGAGACCTGAGTGAGTAGAGGGAGGGCGCCATTCTTCAGCATTTCTGGAAGGACACTCTCCGTTGAGAGGATAGCAAGGCCAAATGCCCTGGGATGGGAACAAATTTGGCATGTGGTTCGAAGCACGTGACTGAGGGAGAGAGTGGTGGAGGAAAATGAGATCAGGTCAGGCGGGGGCTAGAACATATGAAGTTCGGATTTTCTTCTCTGCAATGGGGAGCTATGGGAAGGTCAGCTTTGACGCTGGGGTGTGATGTGCTTCGATCTGCATCTCAGAAAGTGTATTTGGCTGGACTTTCTATGGAGACCAGGGAGGAGGCTACTGTGATACCCACGGCCTGGACCTGAGTAGTTAAGTGGTGACAGCAGCGAAGGACGGGACTGATTCGGGGTCCATTTGGGAGACAGTAGTGCCAGGGTTCTTAATATGTATGGAGTGTGGGAAAGAGATGTTTTTGACCCAAGTTACAGAGCAGCTGTGGGTATCGCTCCCGAGATGGAGAAGGCCTGGGGGTGGAGGAGGGAGCAAACTGGGTGGGGGGAGGGGATCGGCGTCAGGGAGAAATTCCAGCTCCCTTTGGGAAAACAAGATATGCCATCCCAGCTCCCCCAAGCTTGCAGTCCCGTCATTTGCCTGGCAAGATGCTCTGCGAGGCCATCTGATTCGGGGCTGCCCCGAAAGCGACTGTTCTCCTGTTTGAGCTAATATCTGCGTTCCATATTCATTTTCCTCTGGTGTATCAATTAGTATTTACATACATGAAAATTAATTTTGTTATTTCTCATCCAGTCTCCTCAGCTCCTTTCCTATTCATCACTGCTGGTATTTGCAAAATGTCCAAAATGAGTGCCATCTGCAAATTAGCAAGTCATATATCCCCTTTCAAAACACTGACAGGATTGGCCATGTTTCCTAAGCCCAACACATCTGCGGGTCACTTCACCAATGCTCGCCTTGTTTGCACAGGCTGGTTCAGGGGAGTTACGATTTTGGATAGAGTGAAGAAAAAGTCAAAGGACCAGAGAAGACAGGTTCAGAAATCACAGGTGTCAGATGTGCAGAGGGGGCTTGGCCAAGGGGTTCTTCTGTCTCCCTGCTGAGTAAAGAGCAGAAAAATTACACTTTTCTTGCAGTAAGAAGGTCTCTGAGCTCTACTCCAAGGCAAAGATCCCAAAGGCATTGGAATCACATTTCTGAGAAAAGGTCAGAAGCTGGCTCAGTGGGAAAGACATTTACACACGGCATCTTTAGGGAAATCATCCGATGAAGGGGACAGTGGCTGCTTCTGGCCGCCCAGTTGGCCCTTCTTCCTTCTCCCCGTTACTGCGCCCTGACCCCCTCTAGAGTGCTGTTTCATGGCTGGCCTCACCCCTGGTTCCAGGGGCGGGCCCTTGAGCCAGGTCTGGCCAGTGTGTGTTTTCCGTCTCACACCTCCCTCTCCCTCCCAGTCCCGGCGAGCCATGGTGATTGGTTTAAGGATGTTTGGGCATGTGAGCCAAGCCAGGCTGAGGAGCCGTAATTCTGGAGCAATTGTTGAACTTATCAGGAAACAGAAGTTCTCGTTTAGTTGTGACTGCTGGGCAGCAGGTAAATGTGAACTCAGAGCTTGTAGGAGTTCCCATGTGAACAGAGTCTGAGCAGTCTGAATGAGAAGGGCAAGAGAGAGCAAACAGGGCAGAGAGATGAAGGGAGATGCCAAGGCTTGAGGACGTCACTTGCACTCCCGGTGCCAGCTGTATGGGAAACTAGCAACCCCTGATCTTTTCAGTTGCATAAGCCAATAAATTCCCTTTTTTGTTTAACTTGGTTTGAATTCAATTTCCATTGTCCATCAAGAAGGTGAGAAGGAGGAGGAGAGGAAGAAGAATCCGGACCACTTAGGGGAGACCAGGCGAGACATGACCTCACAGCTCTGTGGGGATGCCCACCTCCTGCAGGGGCCGTTGCTGTGTGGCAGATGCTCAGTGAGAGCCCTAAGGCAGTATGTTTAGTGGTGAGGACAAGGGCTTTGAGTTTAGATGCCTGGTTCCATACTTGTCCTTAGTAACAGCTGTGTGACCCTAGGAAGCTGCCTCAACCTCTCTGAGCCTCAGTTTCCTAATCTAATCTAGAAAATGGAGAGAATAAGAGCTGTGAATGTTCCATGGGTTAAGGCAGGGGGAGCCGCTGCACAGCGGCTGAAAAGGCAATGAAGCCAAGCCTCGACCCAGCTTGGTTTTTTTCATTACTCTGTTGTCCTAATGTCACTGAGAGTGTGTCCTGGAGCGTAAGGGCTGCGAGGACTCAAAGTAAGGCATCTTCCTATTTTCTAAGACATAACTTGGTCTTCGTGGATGAGTGCTCCCCGGGCGCACTGGGGAAGACCTCCTGTGGAGATGGGTGCAGCAGGGTCCTAAGAAGGGGGTGTGGAGGGTGCTGTGGGACACTGCATGGATCCCACCTCCTGCCCCAGGACCGAAGGACTCGTGCCTCCGGTGGCTGGGAGTGCTGACCGCTGGCAGCTCGCAGCTGAGCCCCCCACTTACTTACCACTGCCCTTGGCCTTGCTCCTCCCCAGGAGCAGTCCACATTTAGTGACAGGGTGTTATAGGCATATAAAAAGCCTTGTCTGCTCACTCAACTCAGGACAACTCCAAGGGGTTGTCACAGTTCCAGAGCTCCCTGACGGGATGTGAGTGCACTGTGGCCCACCTTCTCCCTCTGTGCAGTCCTGCTTCGTGTCTTCCCCCAACAACGTGCCTCAGTGAACTCCATCTCAGAGTCCACTTCCTGGGAACCCAGCCGGTTATAGTCAGCCTTCAACAGACAGGGATGGAGAGGACCAACGGGCTCAGAAGGCGGGTGTGGGGAGGAGGACAGGCTGAACCGAGATGTTCCGGCTTCCTTCTGGACATGATGGTGGGGGGGAGGGGAGAGGGAGCACGATGCGGGCACAGCACACCTCTCGTTGTCAGAAGATAGCTAGCGGGAACGACATGCACAGGGTAAGAAAGAGCAGGAGGTAAGGCTACAAGGAGCAAGTGGGCCACTGAGCCTTGTTAACAGGGGACAGGAGAGAGATCACAGTCGGCTGCCACCTCTGGCCTGAAGGTTCCCAGGACACAGGCAGTGGGGCTGGCCTGTGCGTGTGAGGAGTCAGAGAGGAGAGGCTGCAAGGTCAAACGGGGAAAGGCGAGGGGAGAACAGACATGGCGAAGCCCAGGCTGGCAGTCAGCTGGCTGAACACACGACATGTGTTTTGTTTGGCTCATGAGGTGTTTAAAAATATTATAAAATTAGTCACCAACATTTAAAAAGCAGAAGGTTTCACATACAAATCCAAATTTCCGACTTCTCAGAAGACCCGGGCACCTGGCCACCGGGGCAGGGAGAAGGCGCGTTTCCTTTGCTCGGGCTGGTTCCAGCCCCCGCTCGCCTGCAGCCCGCATCTCTGCGCAGTGGACAGCCTGTCCAACTGTCCAAGGAGACCCTGTCCTGAGTGACTAGGGCTTCCCCCAACCCCTGAAGGGCCTCCTTCCACCTGACGCTGCTCCAAGACAGGGTACTCACAGATCCCATGGTAGACGCCTGGTTCCGGAGTGGTGACTTCAGGGACAGGGGTACTGGGTGGCCGCTCTAGTTCCGGGACCTGCACACCAGTTAGGGGAGAAGCAAAGGAAAGGGCATGATTTCAGTGACACCCACAAAGCTGGCGAGCCATTTTTCCAGCTCCTGCTGCCCACCTCATGCCCCGCATAAGTCCCCGTGTCCTGTCTTGTGTTTTCCGTCTCTGTGGAAGCTCTGCGGCTGACAATGCGAACAGGCCCAGAAATCCTTGTGTGTCTGAGTCCTTGACAGGAGCTCTTATAGGTAGAGGAGGAGTGTGACACTACAAGCTACGGTAAGATTTTCTGGGACACAGACGGATGTCATAAATGTTTATCTGGTCAGCTAGAGGAAGGGAGCAAGAAAGGAAGGGGGAGCGAGAGCTTAGGCTACAGAGGGTATCGTCAACCCTGGGGCCCAGGCGTGCGCAATTTTAAAGCCCCCGCTATTCCCATGTGCAGCCAGGATAAAGGATCCTCCGTCTGCAGACAGCCCAAGTGGGCCGCCTTTCCCCGCCTCTTGGGTCTCATGTGTAAACTCTGCTCGTTAGATTCCTGCACTGTAAGTCAGGGCAAAGGCGCCTTCATTACTTTGCAGACAGGAAAGCTCAGGTGCAAAAAGAAGCGAAGCCCGGGCCTCAGAGCCATGGTGAGGACGGCGTTTCGGCCCCAGTGACAGCCTGACGAGCCCCGTGGCTCAGCCCCTAGGGGCAGCCTCTCCGGACCCCTGCCCAGCTATGTGGAAGAGGGTGAGGAGGATGGCCTGCCAGAAGCACCCCTGACACCGGGCAGCCTAAGGCCGCCAGGGAATGTCGCTGCCCCGATGCCCATGTGACTTCTCTTGTCCTCCCTGAGCCTCCTGTCCTCCTAGGATGTGACCACACCCAGAAGGGTGGGGTGCAGCCCACCTCTCTCTAGGGGCGTGAGCCTGATGTTGACACTGCTTCCCCATGAGCTCAGGTTCCCCTCCAAGATGAGAGCAGTCCCCCCCTGCCCCTCCCAGGGTTGGATCTTATCAGAGTCTCTTAGAAGGGATTTCACCATTCAGAAAACACGGGGCAAATGAAAGGCCTCATGGTCAACTTCCAATTGGAGATCCATGGATCAAATCCAGACAACACACATGTTCAGTGGCCCACAGAAGGTTTGAAAACACTTTGAATTAGGTGGAAACAATTTTTAATTGGAATATTTTTCATAAAAACCCAGCTATCTGGCTTCGTTTGAAAAAACCGGAAAAGCTGCCAACCCAAGCCAGCAGTTCCTGCCTGGGTGGAGTGGCAGCTACTTTCTTGACGAGTGGGAGGGCCTCACCCCAGTGAACACCAAGAATCAACGGACCATTCCGCCACCCTGCCTTGGAGATGACCTTGCGGTGGCTGAACCTCCTGCTCTCTGGCTTCTAGCCATTCCTCTTCCCCTCTGCCGCCCTTTCTCCTTGCAGCCCCAAGAACATCCTGGAGACCTGAGGTCTCTTCGCCATCTTTATTGCTCTTCAACTTGGACTGACTCTTGCCCTGACGGTCATCTTTCGTTAAAAGAAACTGTTCAGCAACTAAAAGCGCAGGCTTTGGAATTGACATTCAAGCTCAAGCCTCGTTACTTTCCCACTGTGTGCCCTTGGGCACGTCACTTAGCCTGCCTGAACCTTGGCTTCCTAAATGGGGCTACCAGCCGTCTCCGCCCCGAGGGCTGTCAGGAGGGATACACAGGGCTGGGTCACAATTCGCAAGCAAGAGCTGACTGCTGGGGCTGTCATTATTTTAACTCTAATTCTGCCTATTAAAACCATGTCCAGTCCGCCCATCAAAAAACACCAGTGAGGGATCAAAACACAACCCCCCGCAAACATTTCCTGAAGGCTGTCACCTCTAAATGACAGAGATAACACAGAATGAATTTCTCCTAGCTTTGATTACAATTTGAATACTTTCTCCACTTTGGGGAAATAAATAAATAAATAAATAAATAAATAAATAATTGGAGAATGAAAGATGACACACAGGACCAAAAATGAAGTAGAAAAATGGGAAATGTCAGAACAGTAGCACCAGCAGCATAAAGGAAATCCATCTTCATTCTTCCTGCTCTGCTCTAAGTTTTGAGAAATCTTCTGAGGGTGTCCCCGCTTCCCCCCACTGCCTGCCCCCCTTACCTGGTCCCAGGCCCACAGGCCGGCCTGGGTGTAGGGCCTCTCCTCCCCATCGCCTGCGTCCGCAGTGCTGGGCCTCCTCAGAGCCTCCTCACACTGCAGGCTGCAGAGGCTCTCCACGTCCACGTCAAATGTCTCATCCGAACAGAAGACGGCCTCAAGAATGTCGTCATCGGTCGTGAATAATATCGTGTCTCCAAAGTGCTCTGGGGCTGAACGGGTTACCAGGAAAACAAGGGTCAACTCACCCCAGATGCCAATGATTTGTAGATCAGCCTTTGTGCTATAAAACCACTAACACTTCTCTGTGTAAAAAGACGTGTTATTCTTCACATATTGGCAAATGAATTCACGTACCGTAAGAACCACACAGATCTAATGAAGGGACCTAATCTGAGGAGTCGCTGTAATGGGACTGAAACAAGGTGTGGGTGAGGCACTGAATCAGTTGCTGTTGGTGCCCACCCCAGATCCCTGCTGATCCTCGAGGGGAACAGCTGGAGGCTTGCCTGAAAGGACATGGGAGTTATGCCCCTTATCCAGGGAGCCTGTAGGGTTCCAAATCCCTGCCACTTTGCCTCAAGGCAGGACAGATCCTTCAAGTTATGCTCCAGAGCTCCCCTCGGGTCAGACTGAGGCTGGGCTTCCCCTGAAACTACACCCTTGCTCAGTTTCTCCCCTCCTATGACCCGCACCCCTGCCCCCTGCACTGTGGGTTCTTCTGAGAGCGCTCCCTCAGTCAGTGCCTTGCAGAAGAATCCCCCTGGCCGGGCTCTGGCCCGTCCCCAGACGAGCAGTTTAAGTGAGGGCAGCTCTTGCACACCCATACTGCGAAGGCGAAGGGTGGGCCAGGTCTATGAAAGGCGATAGACCTCTCACTGGTTAAGTCAGTGGGTTTGGCTTCTCCTCAGAGCCTCAGCGTATAGCAGGCAGAAGCTTCGAGAACATTCTTACAGATATACTGTACCTCCTGTCAGGGTTCCAGAGGCCTTGGCAATTTCTCCTTTAAAGATGCACTGTGTGTCTAACAGGATCTCCATGTCCTTCACACCGCGGAAGGAATGTATACGCGATTTGTTGTAATTCCAAATCCTGATTAGGGCGATGTGGCAAGGGTGCACGAAGTCGATAGAGATGAAGTGGGACTTGCCTGGTGTGAAGGGGGCCAGCCACACGTGCATGTCATCCTGGGTCCTATTCACCCCGTCAGTGAGGTTGGTGACCACACGGGGATCCTTCCCATAAGCTGGCAAAATATTGATGTCAGGCGGGTCTGCTTGGATGTTCGCAATTTGCACAGGTTCTCCCTTGGAACTGAATATTTCTATTCCATTCAGGCCAACGTAGTGCCTGTCTCCCCACGTAGACTTGATGTCAATGACCAAGTGCTGGCCATAAGGCAGGACAGGGATTTTAAAGTCGCTCCCCTCATCTGTGTCTACGGAGCAGTCGTCCTGCCCTCTCCTGGGCCCCGGCTCCTCCTCCTTGCGGGGCGGCGGCTGGCTGCTGTGCCGGCCGCTCTTCTGCTGCTGCAGGAACTCGTCCAGGATGTCCCCCTGGAACTCCATGCCGGAGATGCGTCCCCGGTGGGAGCGGTCAAAGGCGCTGAGGGAGTTCCACGACTCATGCAGCATGTGTTCCTGCTCGCTGCGCCACCGGGACCGTGGCGGCATCCCAGTGGACCAGGCATCTTCTGGAAGAAAGGGTGCAGGAGGGGTGAAGCCCCATTAGTGATACATGTGGAAGTGGGGACCCTTAGAGAATGTCTTATCCAGTGGTTCTCAGTTGGGTAGAGTCACCCTCAGGGGGACATTCTAAAGCTGGTGAGGGTGGTCCTGGCTGTTTCAATGCCTGCCGACCCTACTGGCCCTTGGTGGAGGGGGCAAGGGACGTTAATATCCTGCAATGCACAGGACAGTCCAGACACAGAGCACGGTTTCCTGTCTCACACATTAAAAGCCTGGTAAAAAATTATTTATAGACACCTGAGTCTGGAACCTAGTTATTTTACGAAAGACAAAGTATTTTTCAATGTACATTGACTGCTTGAGGAATGTAACCTCATGCAGATCAAGGGAGGCCTATTTGGTTGTGTTAGAACCTTTGCCAGATGTCATCCTCCGCTTCAGACTCTCACGGCCACGGCGAGGCTGCTGCCTGTGGCCTCTGAGTCAGCAGCGCGAGGGTCTGAGTCTAAGGCCACCACAGTCACGTGACTTGGTAGCGGTTTCAAAGGCTACCTAGTGACAGGTGAAAGGTTCACAAAAGAAGGTAAAGTGAAAAAAAAAAAGCCAGCTATGCCATTTTAGATGTGGCCTGCCCTAGTGTGGACGGCACACACAGCAGTGTGTTAATTTGATCTTTCTGGGTGATGATTAGGAAGGGCCTTTATTTTCTTCTTTGTCACCGTGTCCTCTAAGCTCCCTACAAGTATTAATTTTATACTCAGAAAAATGCTTTAAAAAAGCAAACAACCCAGGTATATTACAAGGTAAGGAATTTACTTCTCCACATGCACAAGGCCAAATGGCTCCAAGAGCCGAAGCTGTGTCCCAAGCATGGGAAGAACAGGGGTCTGGTCCCCGGAGGGATGGTTTCTGAAGACCCCACTTTCCTCCTCGTAGAACATAAAAGTTCCGGTGTGTGCATCAAGCAGTGGCCTGTTCTCACAGCCACACCACGGCTACTTGCCATCTAAGGGTGCCATTCTGGGAAAGCAGCAGCTGGTGACACTGACATTTGGGTTTTTCTCCTTTCCTATCATACCGGGCTCTGCACTCCATTTTCTGCCTGTCTCCTAGGGGGTCTGGCTCCATCAATTATCTCTTCTCTCCAGAATCTTCAATCACTCCTTTGCAACTGGCACCTTCCCCTCTGCCTGCAGACATGCATAAATCTCTTTTACCTGAGGACTGAAAGAGGAAGTTGGTCTGCCCGTTGCTCCCCCCCTTTCGCTGCAGTGACTGCGTCCTCATCACCGCCACCTTCTCTCAGCCCCTGCAACCTGCGTCCTCTTTGTCCAGTTACTGTTCTGCCCACTCAAACTCCTCTTCCCCTTCTTCTAGGAACAACACCCTGATTTTCCCTGGGGACGCCCCCAACACCTTTAGGCCATTCAGATTAGGCAAATGTCGGCAGTATCTTTCCGAGCTGGGCTCATGAAGGGAACCAAGGGAGAGGGGGGCTCTCTTTACATTGGAGCTGCTGAGCTGGCGGGGTCAGTGGAGTTGCCTGTGGCCATGTTGCTGCTCTGTGCGGGGAGCCTGCCTGAGGAGGCCCACGTGGAGAGCAGGAGGTGCGAGGCAGAGGGACTCCTGGTGACACCATTTGAGCACTTGAATCCAGCTGTGTCATGTCACATGCCTAGGGGTTTTCTGTCCCTTCATCCATGAATCCTACAATTTCCATAGCTCTCCACTGAAATGACTTTCTCCACGTTCACAGACTTCAAGTACACAATCTTTTCTCAGTTCTCACTCCATGCTTGCCATCCTAGGCCAAGCTCCTCCTTCGGCTCAGGAGACACACTTCCTGGTTTTCCACTTCCTCGCAACAGCTCCTCCCTTCGTGTCACACGATTCCCCTCCTCTCCACCCTCTAAGTCTGGTTCCGTGCCGAGGCCTCGACTCCATCCTATCTCCCCCAACACCACCATCCCAATTGCCCTCAGCCAGCCCCTCGTTCCCACGCAGGCACTGCTCAGTGTTATAACTCTTTCTGCCTTCTCTCCCCCAGGCACCGCCTCCCAATCCCAACAACCCCCTGGAAGGTCCAGACATGCCCACTCTGTCACTGCAAACCCCATGTGCCTAAAATGGCATTGTCATCATCCCCTCTAAGTGGCATTATCTCTACTACGCTGAGGACAAGGAAAATCAAAGAAAATCTAACGCCTCACCGTGCTCCCAGGGTCGGAGTTGGCCCTGCTAACTTACCCAGCCTCACCTCACAGCCTCCTCCCCACCATCACCCCGCTCCCCACGCTGACCTTTCTGTTCTGTAGACACACCACATCTCTCTTGTCTCAGAGCATTTGTCCTTGCTGTGCCCTCTGCCAGGAATGCTCTTTCCTCAGATCTGCAGGTACCTGGCTCTTCTTGTCACCCTCCTCCATGGAGAAGCTTGCTGTGCCCTGTTCCCTGCTGTGTCCCAGTGCCTGACACAGAACATGGCACAAGGAAGTGCTCAGTGTTTGCCAGTAAAGGGATGGACAGCTGGCATCACCATTACACCTCCGTGCTCAGAGTGGGAGGCTGAGGGACTCCCTCTCCATCCTCAGTTCTCCTGCTCCTGTCCTCAGCCCTCCTCCTCATCTGCCATTAGAAAGACCCCAGGAGTTTTTTCCACTTTCCTCCAGGCATGAGGCTTGACATCTGGCAGAAGGGACTTCCCATATGGATCACCAGTGCTCTCGTTTACTGTGATTTGATTTCCACGGACTGAAATGGATGGCCTGGGTCAAGTCTGCAAGTGCACAGAGTAGACAGCACCAGACGTCACATGTCAGGGACATGGCCTGTGTTTGTCTGCCTGGGTGTAAAGAAAGGCAGGACTTTGCTTTCATTCCACATCATTTTCTGACATCTTCTCCCCAAGATGTACAGTCTGGGCTCTAAAAGCAGAGAGGTGTAGACCTTCTCCTAGGCCTCACAGAGGGGACAGCAGCCCGGGGCCCGCATCTCCCGCTATCTGCAAAGGAACACGCTACCCGCTAGTCCCTGGGAGTCAGGGAGCTGCTGGACCAGTGCTTTGTCCTTTGTCAACATTCCTACCTGTAAATTTGGATGCACAACAGAAAGTTGCTGCTTTAGTCTGCAATCAACACAGGCTGGGAGGGGACCACCAATATGAGATGAGATTGAAGATTCAAAACTATTCCTCAACTGGGAGTAATGTGAACCACAGAGTTCTGCACTTGAGTTTATAAAAATCAATGGCACCACCATGAGGTGTTCGCTAATTGCTACTAAAGCAGGAAATGAAAAAGTACATAGTGAGATATAACAGAATCGTGTTTATTCTCGGTGTACCACCGTTCAGTTATAGCTGACTGAACAAGGATTGGACACCTGACAAGAGTCGGCCAATCAGCATCTCCCCTGAGACTTTGGACTTGGCTGCTGGCGACAGAGCCAGAAAATTGTGTCACTCTAGGGCTGCAAGGCCATTTCCTGCTATGTGCACAAAAGCATAGAAAGTTGATCCCATGAGGAAGAGTGAGGGAAAGCGGGCCTGTGGAGAGGCAGAGGTAGGGCCCAGCAGCCCTGGAGACACAGGGAGAAGCTTCCTTGGTGCCTGCCAGCTTTCCGGCTCGTCCTTCCAATCCCAGGTGATGAGTAGCTATACTTGCTGCCTTTGGGGCTCTAGGAGCTCCTCAAGCATTCTCCAAGTAACACCTTCTTTACTGCTCAAACTGGGCTGATGAAATTTCATTCACCTGTAGCCAACTGACCCCTGATAAAGACACTTCCAAAATGCAGATATTATTACAATGAGATGCTCTGTTGGACAAAAGAACTTCCAGGCTGTGTCTTATGGTGACTACACAATTCCCGTCCCGGGGAGGAATACGGCAGTCATTCATTCTCCCAGCATCGGCGGAGGGCTCGGCCTGCACCTTTCCTGAAGATCATGGCTATGGGGTTTGGTTCTATGTAATGGGTACTTTAAAACTTCTAAGCAACTTTCCTTTTTAGCACAATTGGCTTAACAAGCATTAAATCTTAAGGGCTCAGCTCTTAATGTGTCATTGGGCCAAGCAGTGAAATGCCTGGAAAGAACTTGGTCAAGCTGGAATAACGCCCACCATCAGAGCCCCCAGGGTCTCTGGGGATCCGTGTCCCAGGAAAGCTCAGGATTGCCTGGCTCTCCCGAGTGGGGTGCTGATGAGGGCGTGGAAACAGCGCACCGAAGGCCAGTGATTTGACGCATGGATTCTGGAGCAGGACCACCTGGGCTCAAATTCCGCTCTCATCCTTACTGGCTGTGTGACCTGAAGAAAGTTACTCAAACCCCCCATTTTCCTTACCTGTCAAAGGGGGCTGGTGAGAGGAGTAAACAGGCTCATTTGAGCACCGTGCCTGGGTGAGAGTTTGGCTTATTGCAACGTGCGCCAGAGCCGGCCACCACGGTCCCTCCTTCCCCCTTCTCCCACACTCAGGGGACCCACCCTGAGCCAGGCACCTGCTCCGGGGGATCCCATCCCAGACAAGACGCAGTCTCTGCCCTCAAAGAGCTTCTCAGTTCTTCTCCCCAACTCTGCGGTCTCCCCTGATAGCCAGCCGCAGGGCTCAGTCTTGATGGGGTAGGCGAGGCTGTGGAGCCAGCACGGGCAGCTCTACCCAGGACAGGTCTACGGCTCACCGAAGGAAGACATTCAAGTCTCACGGACTTGCTCGGGGTCCTAAGTGCCATATCAGGGATCCGAAAGAGGCCTAAAACTCTTCACATTTCTGAGTGGAGCCTTGAGCTAAATGCAGACCTTCAGGGTCTGTTTACTAAATGATAACAGAGTAGATGCTGATGTGACTCACTAAAAAATACATACAGTTGACCCTTGAACTATACCAGCTTGAACTGCACGGGTCCACTTATATGTGATTTTTTTTCAGTAAACGCGTACAATACTATAAATGTATTTTCTGTTCCTTATGATTTTCTTAATAACATTTTTTTCTCTAGCTTACTTTATTGTAAGAATACCCATATAATATATAAAAAATATGTGCTCACCAATTGTTTGTTATTGGCAAAGCTTCCAGTCAACAGCAGGCTCTTAGTAGTTAAGTTTTGGGAGAGTCGAGTTATACATGGATTTTCAACTGCACAAGGGATCAGCGCCCCTAACTCCCGAGTTGTTCAAGGGTCAACTGTACATTGGTTTCACCTACAGCCACACTGAGAGAAAGGGTCACGGAGCGGGGGCGGTGAGGATGTTAATGATGATGCTGGTGATAAGTGGCAGAAGCTAACCCCTGCTGGGTGTTCTCATGTGCGCAGTGCTGTACCAAGCGCTGCCTATGTGTGATCTCATCTGAGCCTCCCAGCACCCATGAGGTGGGTGTTACTGGCATTTTACAGACAAGGGGACTGAAGCTCAGAGTCATTTCAGGCTTCCCTGTGATGTGGGCTGGTGGTGAGGGATCAGGATACACGCCCAGGCAATTTGACTGCCTGGCTCCTATGTGATGTCAGGTAGAGTTAAATCTGGAGGATCTACATGTGAGCCCTGCCTCGGTAGGTCCAACTGCTTTGTGGACAATAAAGGATGGACAAGTCATTGTTGAAAAATGGCCGCCACTTGTGGCAGGTGCCACATGCCGGGCTCTGATTTCTATTTTGAAGCCATAGTCTCATTCATTCCTCACAACACTGAGAAGGAGGTGACAGGGAAGGGGGTGTTCATCCCCGTTTTATATACAAAGATGCTGAGGCTCAGAAAGTGGGAGTGTCCAGCTCTATACGTAGCCAAGTTTGGATTCAAATGCTTTGACTCCTAGTTGCTATGCTACACTCCTTCCAGTGGCCAAATCTGAGTGGAAATATTCAGAAGTCCAGCCTTTGATACCTTCCTTTCAGATCCCTTAGAGATCATCTACTACAAAATTCACAGAGCAGGTAAGTCCTGCTGGCATATGTGTTTTTGCTGTTTTAACACACACACTGGTTTTAAGATAATCTTGGTAAGTCGCCAATGCTGAAAATAAGAATAGTCTACATTTCTGATTTCTCTTAAGAAAAGGAAAAGAGATCTGGCACATTGGCCTTGCATTCCTGATGCCAAAAAGCAGCCTGAGTGAAGCAGCAGCTGCCCCCTTGAGCTGGGCTTGTGCTTTCCAGTTAGCCACAGTCCTCACCACTCCCTATGCTCTTCCAAAACCCAGGCAAGAGTCAACTACTATTTATCATCACGCTTGTGTTATTTTTCTAATGGTACAGTTAAGAATAAGGTGAAATAGAGACCAATGTCTCTATCAGAGGTGGAATAACCAAGTCTAGGTTGGAAAAGCCGTGTATTGAGAGAAAAAGTGAGCAAAGGGACATATCGTGGTGGCAATAACAAATATACGAGTTTAACGTGCAAAGCACGTCTTGCCCATTTCACGCACTGAGCCAGCTACGTGGCTGCCGAGAGAGTAAGTTTATAACCTCCGGATGAGGAGGAAACTGAGGTCCAGGGAGCAAAGCGGCTTGGTGCGCATCGGCAGCCTCCTGCAGAGACGGTGGAACCCAGTCAGACTGCCCCCCAAGCTTACCTCTGCTCGCTGGCCGGCCATTGCCGTGACCGCTGCTGAGGGCGGCCTTCCTCAGGCCCCTCCGCCCACTAGCAGGGCGCTCCTTGTTGCAGGGCTGGTCAAAGATGTCAAAGTCATCACTGCAGACTTTGGGGGTCACCCTCTGGGCTCCCTCTCCCGAAATGACATTCCAGCTGCCGGCCCGCCCTTGCTCACGCCTGAGGCCTTTATCCCCCACCTCTCCGGGGCCTTCGCTGCCGATGTCCTCTGACAGAAGCCTGTCTTTCAAGTCCGGTGGCTTCTCAGGACTCAGCCAGAGGGGTTTTGGCTTCTTGCCTTTCCCTGTGGGAGAGGGCTGTAGCCAGGACGGGGTTTTCCCTGGAGGCTCAGAGACCTTTCTGCCTGCGAGGTTTTCCAGCTGCTGAGTTTCCAGCTGTTGAGTCAGTGAGAGCTCCGGGTCAGGAGGAGGGCATTCCACAGCGTGGCTTGGGGGAAACGCACCGGGCGCACCCCCTATTGAGGCTGAGGCTGCTAACAAGCTAAAGTCGTCCTCTAACTTGGACAAGTTATCTTTCATGTAATCAGGAGACTTCATCCTTTCACTAAATAAATTTCCCGGTGAAGAAACCTCCATACCCCCTCCTGTTCCCGCTGGCTTCGAGTAAATGACACTGAGCTCCTTGTCCCCATCTGTGCCAGCCATCATGCAGGCATCTCTGCTTCCCTCCGACTGGGCATTGGTGCTGCTCTCCATTCTCTCAGTCTTCTCACTTTTCAGGTCAACCAGTATGCTCTGGTCAGCCGGGGCCTCCCCACCTCCTCTGTCTAACTGGCCGTCGAAGATGAGGTTTTTGTTGACATAAACCTTCACATTCTTGGCACCAATGTCAAGATCCTGAAAACATAAAATTTAACAAAACATAACATTTAACGAAACGAAGCTGCGTGGCGTCAGGCTGATGTGTCAAATTGTGAAAGTAGAATGTGAAATGTGGAATGCTAGGGACACGTGCTTTATAAACCGCAGCACTGAGAATATTAAATAAGGCTCAGTGTCTTTTCTGTGTGAAGCCTGCATACTCTATAAATCAAAGGGCTTTCACAAAGAGGTGGCCTCAATAGTCTTTGTCATCATTGCCTCCTGCTGGGACATCTGTAATCGCCTGTTAATTGATCTCCCTGCTTCCTGTCTCTTGCTGCTTCAACCTCGACTTCACGTTGCCCTCAGAGGTAATTTTCTACCAGAGCAAATCTGACCCAGTCACTCCTTCTTGTGAAATTCTCAAGTTTTTTTCGCTGCCAACAGGTCCTTCATTAAAGGATGGTTCCTGGGGCCTCCGCATAAGAAAAGCGCATAAAATGCAGGCTCCCTGGCTCAATGGGTATCATATTATCAGTGTCCTGAAAGCAGAGCCTGAGACAAGGACCTGGGTGCAAGTAGCTTATTTGGTAAGGTGCTCCCCAGGAGGCAGTGCCAGAGAGTCAGAGAGGGTGGAGAAAACCCCCCAAAAGTTTCTGAGCTGATCACTGCTGTGAGTATCTGGGGCTCCATCCCACAGGGGCCGTCTGAGGAACCCGTAATATGTGCCTCGGAGTGTCCCTCCAAAGGCGAGAGTTTGGGGCATTTATCCACTGACTCTCTTCCCTGCTGCTGACGGCTGCCCCAGGGCGCTGTGGCTTTGGGGCCCGCCTCCAGCAGGAGGGAAGCACTGAAGGCCAGGCCCTGCCAGCCTGCCCCGACCGTCCCACCTCAGCTGCACCGCAGGGAAGCCCGGGGGCGCGGTGTAGGCACTGCACTTGAACAGGTTCTCCTGATGTTTCCTTTGCACACAGAATGTGAAGAAGCTTCAAGCCAACGGGATGCATTCTGACACCACAAAGGGGACCCTGGCTAGCCCTCCTGCCTCCTTCTCCCGATACCACGCAGGCGCTCAACGCTTCTTTGTTCGTGCTGAAAATGAAACCATGCCGTCTCCTGCTACTGCCCTGCTATCTGTCCATTCTTCTTTACATAAAAACATTAAAAAAACCCAGCTTTATCGAGGACTATAATACATACTTCATGCAGTACAGAGTACATTTTTAAAGTGTATAGCTTGATAAGTTTTAATACAAGCATATACCCACAAAATCATCTCTCCAATCAAGATAATGAACACATCCCCCCATTTTCCATGTGCCCCTGGGTAATCACTCCCTGCCCCACTAACCCCCATCCCCAGACAACCCCCCACCCATCAGCTTTCCGTCACTATAGATTAGTTAGTGTTGCCTAGACTTTTTAAATAAAAGGAATCATGCACTATTGTTTCATTCAGCATAATTACTTGAAGATTCATCGATGCTATATGAATTAATAGTTTTACTCCTTTTTCTTGCTGAGGAATAGTTCCTTTTCGGGGTGCCCCACCATTTGTTTGCCTTTACAGCAGACTCTTTGAGAGTCACTGTCACGGCAGCTTTCCTTCCTTCTCTCGTGGCCCCGTGGCCAAAGTCAGACCTTTGCCTCAGCCTCTATATGGAACCCACCTTGCCAAGGGCACCAATAACTGGGGTGGAGGAACTTCGTTTGTCTGGGACAATTGTGATTTACTCCTATTGTCCTGTTGTAATTGTTCATAGAACCCTCTGTTCACCCTCACAAGTGCCCTGGTTTGGACAGTCAGTTTGAGGGTACGGCAGGTTGCCAGGTCCACTGAGAAATCCTGTCCTCAGGCAGAGCAGCTGCCAGCAGCATGTGTGCTGTTGGTCATTCCTCCTTAATAGGCTCCCGTCCCCAGGCGTCCAGGCTCTGCGCTTGACTGGTTTTCCTGCTGCCTCAGTGGCGCTGCCCAGGCTCCTCGGCTCCTCCTCCTCCTCAGCTGGGCCTTGAATGGTTAGGCGCGTCCTGGGCTCCAGGCCTCCTTTACTCTCTCACTAGGTGGTCTCATCCGGGCCGAGGGCTCTAAATATCATCTTTGTGTTGATGAGTCCTGACTATTTTAATCTCCAACCCTGACCTGTCCACTAAGCGCCTAGTGACCACATAACCTCTCCTCCTGGATATCTGTTATCTCACCTTAACATGCCCCAAACAGAATTCTTAACTCACTCTTCCCAAGCTTAGTCTTCTCATGCCTTAAAACGGTTGCACCATTGTCCTCAATGGCGTAGTTCAGGGGGTTAGGCATGGTCCCGCAAACTAAAAGTTCGCCAGCTCAATTCCCAGTCAGGGCACATGCCTGGGTTGCGGGCCAGGTCCCGTTGGGGGCGTGTGTGAGGCAACCAATCGATGTTTCTCTCACACGTCGATGTTTCTCTCCCTCTCTTTCTCCCTCCCCTCTCTCTAAAAATAAATAATAAAATCTTTTTAAAAAATGGTTGCACCAATCGGTTGCCAAAAACCCAGGAGCCCCGTTGGATTCCTCTTGCTGTTTCACTCACATAGCCAGGCTGCCAGAAGTCCCACTGCTCTGACCTCGAAAACCCCTTCCAAATCTGACCTCTTCCCCCAGCCTCCTCTCCCAGGCTGCCATCGTCTCCCCAGGAGACACCGCCATGACCTCCTACTGGTCCCTCTGCTTCCACTCGGCCCACTCTGCACTGTCACTGCCTCCCTACCCCAAGTACCCACACTGCATTTTCTACACAGCAGCCAGTCTTTTAAAGCAAACAAATAAAAACCCTTACCAGGTCGTGGCAGCCCCCTGCTTAAGCCCCCCCAGTGATTTCGTCCTACACATAAACCCCATCTCCCTTCAGCGGCGGATAAGGCCTACTGACCTGGCCCCTCCTGACCTCTCTGACCCCAGCCCCCATCACCCGCTCCCTCTTCCCTCCCTCCCAGCACACTGGTCGGACTGCTGTCCCTCGGTCCTGCCTACTCAGTCCCGCCTTGGGACCTGAGTGCTTGCCTGGAATGCTCTGCCCAGATGCCTGCAAAGCTCGCTCCTTCTTGCCCCCGCAGAGGCCTTCTTGACCCTCTTTCCATAGTAGCCCCTCCCCATCCATCCCCTCTCTATTCCATCAAACTGTTTTCTTTCTTTCTTGTCTCTGAAATGATCTTATCAGCTTTCTGAGTTATTTATTGCCTCCCCACTCAAAGTTAAGTGCCAAGACACCAGAGGCCCTTGTCCAATCTTGTTCAAGGGCCTAGCAGGTAGCTGGCACATAGTAGGTGTTCAGTAATTACTTTGGAACCCTAAGTGAATGAACAAAGGTGTTTTTCTCCCAGGGCAGCACTGTTCTCTAACAATGTTCTGAGAACAATCTTGTCCAAAAAAATGGTCACCTGATGGTTTCACTCCCAGGCCATTTTCCATCTTGCTTAGGCTTCTGATCTGCTCTTGGGAAATGGGATCTGAAGCCCAAGAGGTACCCGTCTGTACTTATTTCCCTCTTAGCCTCCCTGAAAGCTAGGTGGGCAAGCTCTAACTAAATTTCCAGGACACCAGGTCATTGCTCTGGAGGTTTCTGTGGTGATTTAGAGCGAGACCCACCGAACCCATGTTCCACCACAGGACTCGGCTTCAGTCACCCAGCTGTAGGATGGCAGGCTACTATTTGCCGGCTGTCAGAAAAGTCAATTCTCGAAGCCCTCTTTTACATGTTTATATGGATGTGTCCTCTGTTCCGCAGAGGCACAGAGCAGGTGCGTGTTGTGAATTAATCAGGAGACAGCTATTGGAGAAGGACAGCATGGGCGGCTTTCAATGACGAGCTCTGCAAAATTACTGCCATGGGAACATCTGGCAAGACAGAAACACTCTCATTTAAAGGGTTGGGGTGGTGGGGAGGTCTTCCAGTCCGGCACAGTCTTGAGGTGGACATGGTGGCTTTCACGATGGGAAGTCTGGCTTCCAGAATGTGTTTGCCTACCTTTCATGAACAGTCTGAGCACCACCTGACCTCTAGCTGTTTGCTGCTAGGCTCTCCAGGAGGTCTGGCTGAGAAGGGACAGGGTGAGGGAAGCAGGCTAGGGCAGGGGAGCAACCTCCGATGCCCGGAGGGGCCAGGCGGGTAGGATGGAAGTGGGCTGGGGGGCAAACACATGGGGACAGGGGAGGCTCGTGTCTGGCCTGACAGTGCTCATCTCTGTGACGTTTCCAACACTCTGTAGGCCAAATGAGCCGTACCTGTGAGTGGATCTGGACCGAGAATTACAGAGTCTTCTCCGGGGATGCCAAGTGTAAACATAAAAGGCTGTATTGTCCCACACGGTCAGTCCCCAGAACAACTCAATAGGTGGGCACTAAGGCTCATCTTATACATGGAGAAACTGAGGCTCAGCCTTCCCTGAGGTCACGCAGCTGGTATGAGGTGAGCCACTCTGGCTGGCACACCCGAGGTCTTACTGCTGCCTCCCTTTGGTCACGTTGGACCTGGGGAAGGCCTCAGTCTGGCCAGTGCTGGGCTGGCCGGCCACAGGCAGAATCACCTGCACCCACAGGTCCTTGGAGCTCCACTTAGACTTTTTAATAATTCCCTGTGGACCAGCTCTCTCCTACTTCCATCCTGGCTCCCTCCTTGGTCTGCAGAGACAATCACTGTGGGCACTGGGTGGGGACACATGCTATGTGCTTCCAGACTTTTTTCTACATATTTATGTACATGTTGACATAAGTGTCTTCTCACATCAAGGGTGCAGTCAGAAGCCATGAAGAGATGCATCTGAGCACTGTGGAGAAGCCAGGTGGAGGACTCGGCAGGCCCACACGCCCTGGCATCCCCATAGTAGAGCTCTGCAGAAGGGGCGTCTTTGGAAATGGAGTTGGGGAAACTTCTCTTGCTCCTCAAGAACCAGCCTGCTTCCTACTTCCCAATAACCGGGACTGCAGGCCCACCTTGTGCTCCTGCGTTCTTCTCGTTGCCTTGGTGCCGACATTTTCCGCCTCGTTTAATGAGAGTTACTATTCTGCTTCAAAGTCCTTTTGCAGTGGATTTTCAAAAGGATACTTTGAAACTCTCAGTGGCATGGGGGTGATGTAAGCATCTTTCCCAGCCCGCCTCCTGGCTTCAACCTTCCTTACAGTTGGCCAGAACTGACTATGTTGGGACAGTGAGGCAATTTTAATACGACGATATTGACAGCATCTCGATCTAAGAAGTTTAATTGACTTGTCAAGGCTACTTTCCTTCCTGGCCCTGGCGCCGAATGACACGCCTCTTCCAGTGAGCACACGAGCTGCTCAGCAGAGGCTGACGGGGCGTGGTGCCATCAAGACAACAACCAAAGACAGATGTGCACTGTCACACTCATGGGCCACTTTCCCCAGAGACAAACACCTGCCTCACGCACAGCTGACACGTCCTGAAGAAACCCATTTTTGCCCAAGCACTGGCTAGGCCTAAATGCCAAACGCCAGCAAATGTCCGTTAAAGCAAACCCTTCGTGCACATGGGCTCGACCTCACTCATGCGCAGCTCGTGGGGGCCACACTGCAGACATCCCACACCCCGGCGGCAGCTCTGTCATTGGCTGGGAGCACCCACTACACAGGAAGAACACGAGCTGCTGTCCTTCATTGCTCTCTTGGCCAGAAGTGCTGGCTCTAGAACAGGAGGGACCTGCGGAGGTGGGCTGACTGGGAGGGGACTTGCCCTGACTGTAGGTTTATCAGGGCATGGGGACTTTGGGGAGTGAGCTGCTGCTGCCCAGAGAACGACCACAGCGGCTTCAGGGCCTGGTTGAAGGGCCAACTTCTCCAGGAAGTCCTTGGCTTTCTTGGTCTCCCTCTCCGTCTTCCTCGTACTGAGTCAAAGGCCTTCCTCTGGGCTCTCAGGTTTGGGCTTGCAACCTGGATCTCTGCACCTATTGCCTGGTGAGGGTCCACATGTCCAATCCTGTCTTCACCTGGATGGAGACCTTCAAGGATGAGGAGGAGGCCTACTCCTATCTACACTGAGGCCTAGCTCTGGGGACTAAGCTTGCTCCTTCCTAGAGCACCTGAACTTGAATGCTGTTTAATGGGGGGAAGACCTCATGGCCTCTCGCATGTCCCTTGGGAGAAAGACCAATGGAAACCATTCTCTGTGATACAGAAACTTGAAAAAGATGGTGAGACACTGTGATGCCTAACAAGTTACATTTAACCTATTGCATGCTGGGCTCTGGGTCAACCCCTCTGACATCCCCCTGCTCCTAACATCACAGACACAGAGGGCAATAGATGTGGATGGGACCTACCAGGTTGGGCCACTGATGGCCCAACAGTTGAACCTACACTGGTTTGGCCCCAAGAGCAGTTAAGAATTTAGAACTAGTTAATAACATCTAAAAATTGGGAGCTTTCACATAACAATGTTCATTTCTGGCCTCTCTTGAATATTCAGGCCATCTGGTGTCACAGGGCCAGTGCTGAAGGGCTGGGTGGTGGCTGCCCCAGGCAGGGCCTAGCCTCCACTGCAGTGACCACAGTCTCTGTATGGAAAGGTGGGACTATGTGGTCAGTGCCAGGCTGCCTGGTGGTGTTGTGAGCACCGGCAAATTTCTTCATCTCTCGAATGGAACTGATCATAGTACCCATCTCATAGTACCCATCTGCGTGCAATAAATGAGCTGATATATGTCGAGTCCTTTGAGCACTGCCTGGCACATGATATGTACTCAAGACACGTGAGCTACCATCATTGTCATACCCAATCCACTGCCTGGATGTATGTACCTTCCAAGCTTGGCTGCTCGGGGCCAACATGGCCCAGGGGCCACCTGCTTCCCTGAGGCCTGACGCAGTGATCCCCCAGTTCCTGGTGGAGGCTGGCAGCGGGCACCGGAAGAACCCCATCCACTCCAGGGCGGGGTCTAGAATTACTCTCGCTGCCTTAGGTCAAGGGTCCTCTAGATCTGGTCTGAGATTCCAGCATACAATTCTCACAATTTCATCCAATTCAAAAAATAACACATAGGCCCTTTCTGGGTCCTGGCCCGTGTGTGATGCAAAAGAAGAAAGCAACTCCACACTTAAGGGGACAAGTTTGGGATACTGGAATCTCAGGAGCCAGGCATACCCTAGGGAAGCAGGAGACTTGGTGCCAAGAGGATGTGCCTGGAGACCACCAGAAGGGGCCTGGACAGGATAGGGGTGTATGGGAGCTTGTGTGTGAAGAGACTTAAGCAGAACCTTGACATTCCCAAAGGCAGGATGTGTTATAAGACGGGCTGGGCACTCCAGGTGTTGGGAGCCAATGACGAGAGGAGTGAAGAGTTTTACGGGGACGAGCAGGAGACAAAGGTTGCGTAGGTCCATACGGATGGAAAAGCCAGAGTTGCGGTGTAAGGGTAGAAAAAGTCACCAACACACACGCAGGCCGGGTCCAGGTGAGCATCACAAATGGGAAACGCAATGTGGTGTAAGGACAACTGCGTCACGGTGTTGAGGAAATAACAGGAGTAGTGGGGACTGTGGTACTGTGACTCAGTTCCACCAAAGTTTCCAGGTCTGGCTGTGGCCTAGTGTTGCCAGATCTTCCAGTTTCTCAATGAAAGTAAAAAAATCCATATTGTCATGTAAAGCCTCCCAATGTTTAAATGTTGGCAATTATGTAAAAGAATGTTGAAATCACCATGTGAGCCTGCTGAAATTGGTGAGCTGCTATTGGTGGGCGGGGCCCAGGCTCTGCATCACAGTTTTCCCAGGATGCAGCAGAAGCCTGTGCTGGCAGTGGACTGCGGCCACCCCTGAGGCACTCTGCAGCTACGAGGCACTCAGCTCACCCGCTATACCACACCGTCCCCACTGAACTTTGATTTGCTGTCGATCCCCTGGTCCCTCCTGCCTGGGAATGGGCTCGAGGGAGCAGCAGCATGTCTGATTCCCAGTCCAAGGGCAAGGCCCCGGTGTGGGGCGATCAATAGCCTCTGCTGATGAGATGGAGAGACTGAGCAGACGAGGGATCGCAGCAGGGAGACAGATGAGGCCGCTGCTTGCAGTGCTGAGTCCTGCGTCAGGGACGGCAGGCAGAATGGGGAAGGAGGAGCCCGGGTTTGGAAGGAGACAGGTTTTGACAATGGAAATGATAAACTTAGAGACGACTGGCAGTGAGGGACAAAGGGAAGGGAGGAGGATTCAAAGGTGGGAGTCAGTTGCTGCTGCAGACAGCAAAAGGAAGTGTAGGTCAGGAGCGGCAGGGCAATTCCACTTCTGAGTATTTATCCAAATAAGATGAAATCACTATCTTGAAAAGATATCTGCATCCCCATGTTCACTGCAGCATTATTTGCAATAGCAAAATATGGAAACAATCTAAGTGACAGGTAAATGATAAAGAAGATGTGGTATATAATATGTGTGTATATATATCTGTATTTACATATACATACACACATACACAATATAGAATATTATTCAGCCATGAAAAGGAGATCCTGCCATTTGCAACAATGTGGATGGACCTCGACGGCATTGATTAAGTGAAATAAGTCGGACAGAGAAAGACAAGTACGGCATAATCTCACTGACATGTGGAATCTAAAGAAAAACTGAACTCAGTAGATACGGAGACCTCTGGAGGTTGCCAGAGGCAGGGCATGGGTGGGGGGCAAAATGGGTGAAGATGGTCAAAGGTACAAACTTCTAGTTATAAGATGCATAAGTCCGGGGATGTCATGAACAGTACGGTGACTATAGTTAATAACATTGCATTGTGCAGTATTTGAAAGTTGCTGAGAGAGTAGATCTTAAAAGTTCTCGTCTCGAGAAAAAAAATTCTTATAGCTGTATGGTGACAGATGTTAACTAAACTTTTTATGTTAACCATTTCATAATATATACATATATCATATCATTACATTGTACACCTAAAACTAATACAATGTTATGTGTTCATTACATCTCAGTTAAACTAACTACTAAGATGAAATGCAGTCTCTCAGTTGCACTAGGCAGATTTTAAGTTCTCAACAGCCACCCACAGCTAGTGGTTACTGAACTGGACAGGGCAGATATAGTACTGTTATTAATAACACCACAGAAAGTTCTATTGGGCAGCACTAACCTAGACCACCATGACATGTCACAGAAATATGCCACCAGGAAAATCTAACATCCATTCATTCATCCACAAACTACTTACTGAGCACATTTCTGTATGTAAAATATGCCCCCGGGTGTCCGTCCTGCCTCACTCACTGTTGCGGCCAGGCTAGAGGCGGCATCTGGATGGTGACGCTATGGGTGAAGATAGTGACGGTGTGCCTGTATTACTGACACATGGCACCCTGTAGCAGGTAACTAATACATTGTTACAAAGGGAAACGGATGGTGGGAAGCTGCTGGAAGCCCACTTTTTGGATGCGTTATTACTTACTATAAAAAGGAGACTATTGGTTCCTTCCTCCCAACAGATGTCGCTCTGCAGGGGAAGTGGTGCTGAGAAAACCAGAGAAAAACCAACAGACCTCAGTTCCCTTCCAAGTTCTGTCACTTACAACTCACTAGCCGGGCAAGTCATTTAATCTGGGAATATCAAAAACTGTGGCAAACCTATTACCATGTCCTCCTCCTGAGCCCAAGGCAGACATCATGAATCAATCAGGCACCTTCCTTGATGAAGCAGAAGGTTCCAGATCTTTCTTAAGATAGGCAGCCATTTCTAAGCAGAGTGAGCAAGTGATACAGTCTATCTGCCTTGCGGGCTCTCACGATGTAAGCTCCAGGTTCTTCATCTCCAAGGCGATGACTGACAACACCTACCTTGCAGAACTGCTGGGGGCTCACTGTGATGATATATTTGTTCAGTTATTTGTTTACGCATCTAATTTTCCCTGAGTGCCGCATGCCTGCCTGATACACACAGCGCTGGACAGAAGACAGTTGTGACAAGTAGACGTCTGTGTGCGGGTGTGGAGGGACCCTGGCCTCCGTGTCTCCTTGTTTTCCCCTCAAGCCCCTGTCCTCTGGGCCAGCTCATACTCACCGAATCACCTAATAAGGGGGAAAGGTGCCCATAAAAGCTAGCCTGAGGATTTAAGGCAGCACATTTTCTAGCAGCTTCTTTTCTCATATTCTAAACAAGCTATGGTTGGATTAGCTCCCACTTCTAACTTTTCTTCCTTGGATTCCTATACGCGAAACGCTATTAACAAGTCATGTCAACCAGGCTGAGCTATATTTCCTATAAACTCTCTCTTTATCTCCTCTACAACACACAGTAATAGCATTCTCCGGAGAATATTAAATCAAATCAACCTGCAGCTGCGTTTGTTTGTGCTCTCTGCCCCCGGTAAATTCTGGGAACAGATAGGTTGGTGCACGTGACACCAGAGGTGCCCCTGTCAGGGGCCGTAGTCCTCCCCACTCCGCTCTGTGTGTGGAAATGCCTCGAGCCTCCAATACCCGCAGCCAACGGCTCCTCCAAGCGCCCAGGACGACACCCTGATGTCCTGCTCCTCCTTTTCATTCTCAGCACACAGGGAAGGCTGAGCACAGGCAGGTTAGAGAAGAAGGCAGCCTTGGCCAAAAGGAATGAAGCTTATCTCCTTTGTAATCCAGCACAGAAAATCTGCTTTTCTCGGCCTGAGATGCCTATTCACTGGCAGGGCCAAGCCCCAGGGCGGGGCCCCGGGCGGCCAGCACTGTTTCATCGCCCGTACGGAAGATGCCGGTGACCACCTCCCAGGAAGCACAGTGGACTCAGGCACGAGAGGACACAGCCCTGGATGCTAGGTACGGCCTGTGGCCATGCGGGGCTGGGGCTGCATTCAGGGTCTGGGGCTGGCCCCGAGGCACACAGGGGGCCAGGGCCAGCCTGTGGAGAATGGGAGGCTGACATGCTCACAGAAACTTCCTCACTTAGTCCAGTGTTTTGGACTTGTTCTTAAATTTTAACTTCAGGTGTTTTTAAAACCTCAAAAATAGAAAGCAGAGAAAGGTTTTTGTTACTTCTCTGAGCAGCGCCGTTTGTGAACTGAGTCCTGGTAGCTCCAGACCCCCTGAGCCTTGCAGAGATTTGTTTATTAGGTCGCTGGCTGATGGCTGGGAGAAGAAGCAGGGAGTAGAAGGGGAGGGCGGACAGGAAGAAGAGAGACGCACAGATTCTCCTGGTTGATCCCCAGTTGGCCTCTAACCTGCTCAGGACCTTTTGTAAGTACCCTAACGCTCTTAGTCTCCCGTTTGGATATCAAAAAGGGTAAGATAACTGCTTATCCATTCGTGGGGAATGAACACATTCATTCATTCGACGGTCATGTGTTTCTACTTTGAAGAGAGCAGCGGTGGAGGCAGCGCAGGCCCTGTTCCCAGGAGGCCCACGGTACTGTCGGGGAGGCAGGCATTAACCCTTATACAAGCTGGTGGGACATATTCATGAGGTCCAGAAGTAGTGCAAGGGTCAGGCTGGCTTCCTGGGAAAGTGACCATCTAGGTTTTTCAGGAACACGAGAGGGGCAGGCATTTTGAGTTGAGCCATATGGGAGGGGTCAGAGACTAAAGGTACAACTACCATGGAGGTTAGTGAAGAGTTCAGTTATGCGCTCCTTCAGACACCTTCCCTGACCTCTCCCAGCCTGAGGCAGGCCCCCTCCAACATGCCTGAGGGGTTACAGCCTGGGGCAGGCCAGCTCTGGCCCAAAGATGAGTGTGCTTTGAACGGCATGGTAGTTTCAAAAGAATTTAAATTAGCGACTGACATTCTCAAACCAGAAAGGCTCATAGCAAAGTCCAGGTTCCCAGCTCCCTGGGAATGATCAGAAGAGTCAGCAGTGCTGGCTGGCATTCCTAACAGGGCAGCCATTAGCTGACGCTCAAAAGCAGCCCGTGCCTGGCGGCCTGCCATGGTCCCCACCGAGCCCTAGTAGCCCTCTAACCATACTGAGGCCGCATGCTTGTCCTATCACTTCCCTTGTAGCAGACTGGAAAGTAAAGTAGAGCAATTTTCATCCCCATGTCTATCCTAAGAGAGTAAAGAAAATAGGCCGAGGGATCCTGTCCTTCCTCACCCACTGAGCTCCCCACCGAGTCCCAGGGGCTTCTGTTTGAAACCCTTGGTGCTCTGGGTTCACCTTCATCGGGATCTTTATCACACTGCATTACACTTCTCCGTTTACCCGTCTGCCAGCTTTTAGACATGGAGTACCTCTAAGGCGTGGACCGTCTTACATCGGAGTCCTCCGAATTGATCATAAAGCCTCACGTCCCCTGGTTATGTGCTCAATAATGAATGTCAAGTGAAGGGATAAGTGCAAATGAATACATGAAGCACAGCCCCGTGAAGAGAGAAAGGACGAGGGCCTGGGTACAGGTAGTGGTGGGAAGGCCGGAGAGGAGGGGTTCTGAAGCCAGAGGGGCAGCAGAGCACAGAGCAGGGTCCGCATGCGAGGGGCACTGGCACGTGGGGGAGCAGGGCAGGCATGCAGAATCTTGGGTGCGGCCCTGGGCCTGCTGAATTAGACCCTGCGCTTTAGTGAGATCCCATGTCGGTCACTGTGGGTCACAGTTTGAGTAGTGCTAAGTGGATGGGTCTCGAATCCCACCACGGGGGTTCGAATTTTCACTCGGACGCTTACCAGCTGTGTGACTTGGACATGTTACATAACTTCTCTGGGTGTCTTATCTGTTAAAATTGAGTCTTGGTTAGTATTTTTCCAGTTCCTCCAAAGTGTGACCTGATCATACCTTCCAAACATCCGAGTGGAGGCCCTGCTCCTAGTGGTTCTGTGAAATCCCCCCACAGGCACTTGCTACGCCCAGCAGGGTTTCCTGGTACCCGTTTTGCAATTTCAGGAATCGGGCTATCAGGCAGCACTAAGTGCTTCCATCAGTCAAATGCCCAGGGAGGAATCAGAGCTTGGTACTTACGCCGTCAGCCGTCCAGTAATTCCGAACCTTGATCTTGGCCAGACCAAAGGCATGCAGAAGTCTTGTATTGCGGATAACAAAGAAGAGCTGGAGAGGCGGGTGGAAAGGGCACATCCACAAGGAGGGGTCTTTCTTGCTCTGAAACACCAGTGAGAGAGGGAAGTGGTCAGTACATTTCTTCCTCTCCCCAAAGCACTCCAATAGTGACTCTCTCCCTAAAAAAGACACAGAGAGGGTCTAAGGGGTGGCAGCGGGGCCCCTCCCCCACATCATCCGAGGGTAATGAGGGGAAGGTCTGGGATCTCACTCCATCTGGACTCTCCCTCGTCCCTGGCTGACCTAGAGCTGCCACTGGGACCCTTCAGCTCCGCCATCCAGGCTGAATTTAAAATGCAGCGGGCTTTATTTCAATCAGCTTTGAGAAAAAGCACTGGGATGGGGGAGGGGGTACATGGGGGAAGGACATGAAAAGAGCCACCACTTGTTCTATCTGATAAGCCTGGTAACAGAGTTTTTCATTTTCTTTTCTTAAACCTTGTCAAATTTTTAAACAGAAAAGAAATAAGCTGACTCAGGTGTCTGTTAGGCGGGGCCGTGGCACTGAGCCACAGGAGTTGTTGTCCTTCTCAGGACCCCAGTGTGCTGTTCCTGCCAGCCTGCCGGCCAGGCTGCCGAGGCCCCTCTCAAAGCCAGAGGGGCAGAGAGCAATTGCTGTCATTCTTGTTCATGCCAACAAAATTTTGTCACGAGTGCTTTTGGATGCAGACGCAAAAGCCAAATTTGGGGACTTCTCTCAGCTCGCGGGGCCTCCTCCCATCTCTCCGGATGCCTCTTCTACTCTGACCAGACCAGGTTTCCAGCTGTTCCCAAACATCTCCACACTGGCTCGGTTTCTGCGCCTTTGCACAGGCTGGGGGCTCTGGGCTCAACACTCTTCCCGTCCTCATCTTGGGAAATTCAGGTCAAATGTGCTGTTGTCCCTACTGTCACCCCTTCCCTTGACACATTACCCTCTCCTCCAGGTGCGCCTGTAGTTCCTTGCAATGCCTGAGGTTAGCATTTCCCTCAGTGTCCCACAAGCCCCTGTTTTCAGGTCCACGTCACTCCCCGCACACTCTGTGGTGGGCTGTTTAAGGGAAGTGGCGGTGTCAAATTCATCCCAGACCCCTTAGCATTCAGCACAATTCCTTGGCTCATGTTAAATGCAAAAGACCTTTGCTGAATGAAAAAATAAATGGAAAAGTGCAATTTACCTCCTAACATCTGTCCTCTCATTGAAACTATAAAAGGCTGTAAACTGAATCTGGCCTGCACGGCTATTTTGTTTGGCTCATGAGTGTTTAAAAAAAAAGAAAAAAAAAGGCAAGTTTGCTGCCAACACTTAAAAATGGAGAGAATTTCACTCCTCCCCACTGGATTCCTGGCTTCTCTGCAAACTTGGAAGATGCAGTTGGCAGCATGGGGTCCCTGACATCCGGAGGGGGTGCTCTCTGGTACCCCAGTCCCCACCACTCCCTACTGCCTCTATACCCATCTCACCTCCTTCATTTGGCCTCTGCCTGACCCCTGCAGGCATCTGAGTTCAGAGGCTCTGCTGAGGGGCTGAACAGTTGCAAGTCCCACGTGCCAATGAGCAGCCACCACATCTCTGACACTGGCTAAAGTTGTCCCTTTTATTAAATAAGAGCATTGCCCTGTATTTGAGAAAGTCTCAACAGACTCCTGTCACCGGGACCATGCCTGCTAAGTGACAGAGCCAGGGAAGGAGGAGATTGGCTGACTCTGGGGTTTTGCGGGCCCCCAGGAGATGGAGGTCCAGGCTCCAGCTGCAGGGAAGAACAAAGGTAGCTTGTTCCACTGAAAATAGTGCCTTTCAGGGATGGGTGGTGGGGGGCTGCTTTTGTTAAGGGGGAGAAATGAGTTCAAGGGGTTCTGACTTATTCTGGCAAGTTTCACAAGCTCTGCAAGAACTTCTAGTGCTCTGGGCAGCTGTGAGGGGGTCAAGATATCACATCTCAAAATCCAGCGGGTGAGTCTCACTCCTTTACCGAGTTGGGGCCTAAAATGGGTCACTGTGGAGGTTTGAAAAGGCAGAGACTGGAGGCTGACCCTTGGACACTGGCGAGAGGGCTGTAATTGAATTCCCTTCACATTTCTGTCAGCAGGAGGAATAACAGGAGGGCTAAGAGGGAATCATGGTGTTCAAAGTCAAAGAACATGAATGTAGAGAACTCAAGGCCTCATTAGCAGCTGAGCCTTCTGATGTTTCCTTTGCACAGATAGAGTCTCTGAGAGGTAGGCTGCTGATGGGAAGCCGCCGAGGACTGAACCAAGACGTGCTGGGCACACCCCCAGGTGCGCGGCTGCCCATTGCAGGTGGTGAGAAAGATGGCAGCATGAGAACCAGGGCACCTTCGCACTGCCACTGTTCTATCACAGCCCTGGAGAACGAGTCTGCTGTGACGCTGTGTCACGGAAGGGGGACCAGGCCACCTCAAGGGGTGTGTCTGCCAAGATGGTGGAGTGAGAAGTTATATCTAGGTTTTTTGGGGGGTGGGGTGGGGAGAGAAACACTGATTTGTCGTTCCACTTATCTATGCATTCATTCTTTGCTTGTGTGTGCCCTGACCGGGCATGGAACCCGCAACCTTGGTGTATTGGGACAATACTCTAACTCACTGAGCTGCCTGGCTTGGGCCTAGGTTTTTAATTTATTACTTCATTTGGTCTTAGTGTGGATTCCCCAAACACAGATCCCAAGGCAAGGGACCTAGTGGAAGTTTATTCAGACAGCGAAGGGAACAGGAGCTGGGGTGTGGGGCAGGGGGAGAGGGAAAGGCAGTGCACAAGGAGCATTACCAAACTAGCCTCTCCGGCACGCACCCGGAGCTCGACCCCACCTGGCAATCTGGGAGCCCATGTGGGAGATGCCTCAGAGGGACTCCACCAGGACAAGGAGCGGGGGTCCTCTCTGTCAAACTGGCCCTTCCCCACCTGTTTGTGCCTGCCGCATGGGAGGCAAAGCAGGTCCTGGAGGCCAGAAGAAAACATCTCCATCAGAGCCTGCATAGTGCTGGCGGTCTGAAGAGCAGGCTGCATGCACCGAACTGGGAAGGGCACCAGGCTGGGGGGGGCACGGGCAGATCTGCTCTGCACTTGCCCAGCAAATCCTGAGTCTATCGTGCAGCAGGTGCTGAGGAGATGCAGGGATGCAAGGAGTCTGGCCCACCAGGTCCCAGCTCTGTGCTAGTAGGGGAGGCAAACAAGTGAAAACACCAAGAAAAAAAATCAAGCAGGGATGAGTTAGATGACAAAAATAAGAGAGAATTATTAATAGCCAATGGAAGGGCTATTTTCGAATAGATGGTCAGGGAAGACCTCCCTGAGGAGGTAACTTTCTAACTCCTAAACAAAGGGGCTTTCCTGTTCCAGCATTAACTTAACACAGATCTACTCATCCTCAGGGAGATGCCAGACTGCCTTCAGAAAAAGGCCCAATTTAAGAAATCATTGCAATAAAAAAAGGAACACGGCCTGGTTGGTGTAGCTCAGTGAACTAAGTGTCGGCCTATGAAACAAAGGGTCACTGGTTCAATTTCCCAGTCAGGGCACATGCCTGGGTTGCGGGCCAGGTCCCTGGTAGGGGGTGGGCGAGAGGCAACCACACATTGATGTTTCTCTCCCTCTCTTTCTCCCTCCCTTCTCCTCTGTCTAAAAATAAAATTTAAAAAAAAAAAAAGGAACAAACTATTGATATAAACAACAATTTGGATGGATGTCAAGTGCATTATGCTGAGTGATCAGGTCAGTCTCCAAAAGGTTACATACAGTATTACGATTCCACTTACATAGCATTCTTGAAATGACAAAAAGTACAGAGAACAGATCAGTGGTCACAGGTACTAGGGATGAGTACAGGGGTATGTAACTATAAAGAATTGCATGGGGCATTCCTTTGCAATGGTCGAACTGTTCCGTATCTCAGTGTTGTGGCGGTGGTCATACAAATCTACACACGATAAAATTGCAAAGAACTTACACAGACACAGACACAGACACATACCCGAGTGTATGAAGGTCTGCACATTATACCAATGTCAACCTCTAGGTTTGATAATGTACTACGGTTACAGAGGATGTTATCATTGGGGAAGCTGGGCAAGGGCACGTGGGACTTCTCTGTACTTTTTTAAAAACTGAGATATAATTCACATATATAAAATCACCATTTTAAAGTGTACAATCCGTAGGTGTTTCTAGAATTCACAAGGTTGTGCAACCATCACCACTATCTTTTCCCAGCACATTTTATCGCCCCAAAAGACGCCCTGTTCCCTTTAGCAGTCACTCCACATTCCTGTCTCCCCTGAGCCCATGGCGGTCACTAATCTACTATCTGTCTCTATGGATTTCTCTATTCTGGACATTTCCTATAAATGGAATCACACAATACGTGGCCTTCTGTGTCTGGCTTCTTTCATTTAGCGTAATGTTTTCAAGGTTCATCCATGCTGGAGATTGTGGCAGAACTTCATTCCTTTTTTATGGCTGAATTAACGGCCCACTGCATGCACACACCATATTTCCTTTATCTGTCCATCAGCTGATGGACATTTGGTCTGTTTCTCCCTTTTGGCTATTGTGAATAATGCTGCTATGGATACGTGTACAAGTTTTTGTGTGAACATGTTTTCAATTCTCTTGGGTATATATTTCTAGGAGGGGAACTGCGAGGTCATAAGGAAACTCTACACTAGCTTTTTGAGGAGCCACCACACTATTTTCTCCAGTGGCTATACCTTACTTTTACATTCTCCCCAACGAGGTGTGAGGATCCAGTTTTTCCACGCGCTCACCAATACTTGTGGTTTTCCTTTTACAAAAGTTAGAGCCGTCCCAGTGAGGGCGAAGCGAGGTATGTCTGTGGTTTTGATTTGCATTTCCTTAATGACTAATAGTGATGAGCATCTTTTCTGTGCTTGTTGGCTATTTGTGTATCTCCTTTGGATTAATGTCTATGCAAAGTTCTGCGGTCATATTTTAATTAGGGTCTCATCTTTTTATCATTCAGTTTGAGCTCTCTTCTTCACATATCTGGATACTAGACTCTTACCAGACATATAATTTGCAAATACTTTCTCCCATTTCATAGGTTCTCTTTTCACTTTCTTGATAGTATCCTTTGAAGCAAAAAATGTCTTTAATTTGAAGTCTGCTTTATCCATTTTGTTGTTGTTGTTGCTTGTTCTTTGGTGTCATATCTAAGACTCCGCTGACAAATTTAAGGCTATAAAGATCTACACTTATGTTTTCTTCTAAGAGTTTTATAGTTTTAGCTCTTATATTCAGGTCAATGGTCCATTGAGCTGGTTTTTGTACGTGGTGTGGGGTAGGAGCCCAATCTCATTCTTTTGCATGTGGAAATCCAGTTGTCCCAATGCCATTTACTGAAAAAACTATTTCTACCTCATTGAATGGTCTTGGCCTCCTGTTGAAAATCAAGTGACTGTAGGTGTATGTGTCTATCTCTGGACTCTCAATTCTATTACATTGACTTATACCCGCCTTCACGCCAGTACCACACAATCTTGATCACTGTTAACTCGGTAGTTAGTTTTGAAATTGGAAAGTGCAAACCCTCCAACTTTGCTCTTCTTTTCCAATGTCGTTTAGGCCATTCTCGGGCCCTTGAGTCTCCATATGCATTTTAAGATCAGTTTATCAATTTCTACAAAAAAGGCAGCTGGAATTTTGATAGGGTTGCATTGAATCTGTAGATAGTTTGGGAAGCATGACCTGTCCCTTGCCCACCTAGTTCCATGGCCCACAGGCAACCCGTGTCCCTGTCTCTCAGCCCTCGCAGAGATGAAGGGTGCTGGAGCACAGCACAGTGAAGAGGGCGCTGCCAAGGTGTTCTGTCCCAGGTTAGCTCACAGTCTCTCGTGACCACCTTGCAGTGGCAGGAAGAGAAAATGCCAGTGCTTTTTATTTTTTAAACCCAGCTAGATATTTAAAGAAAAGGAACATTCCGCATTTGTTGGGGGTGTACTCCATGCCCTAGGGAGGCAGGACCCTGAGGGAGTGTGAGCATGGGCCCTGAGCCAGGCTGCAAGACGTGCACCTGGCCCCACTGCCTTCTAGCCGTGTGACCCTGGCTAAATGAAAGCCCTTCTCAAAGCCTTAGCTTCTTCACCCACAAAATGGGGGTGCTGACCTCAACGACACCCAAGATCCCACGCTTGGTGATAACTGGTAAACTGTAAGATGAAGGAAAGAGGGTGAACTGGCTCCTTCCTGACCCCCTCTCCCAAGAAAAACCCACAGAGCCGGGATCTGGGAAAGCGTCTGGGGGGAAGGCTCGGAGGCCTCTCTCGGCTCCCTTTCCCCAGGCTCCCCGCAGCCGGCCCAAATGAGTGACTGGGAGATTGCGTTCCCCGTCCTCTCCTCACACCCACGCCTTTATCACGGACTTAATATGGGCAGAGGTGACACATCCAAATACAAGGCTAAGACTTACTCCAGTGCCACTTCCACTTACCGCTAAGTTCCTGTTGACCAGGAGGCCGAGGTCCCCTGGTGTGTCTGTGTTACGAATATCCACGTCATGAGGTGACACATAAAGCTTTGTGTTGTCCAGGTCAAAGAACTCGACTTCTGTGAGACCCACCCATGACGTGTTGCCCCAGGTAGACAGGATTTCCATTGTCACATAGATGGCATCTTTCATCTCCTCTGCTTTTATTCTCAACTTGTCCTTAAAAAAGAGGAACATAATGCCAAATGATTAAAACATGACAGGATGAATTCAGCTCTACCACTAAACAACAGGTTATTTTTCCTCGGTGCCCTGACTTCCCCATGTGTACAATGAGAATAAGCATGGCACCCGGTACATACAGTTATTATGAAGATTAAATGAGCTCATATTTGTAAAGATTTGAAATGCAGCTACTGTGCACTCTGGCACTTAATGTTTCCTGCAAGAGTTTACAAATGACAAAAAATGTTTAAAAGGCATCAGATTCTGTCTGAACATCATATATGTCTCTTTCTCACTACCAAGTGATCAAGTCCTATAGGTATGTTGCAACTTCTGCTGGATTGGGCAGATGATATGGGTTGAATTGTGTCCCCTCCAAAAAAAATATTCATACCGAAGCCCTAACCCCAGTACCTCAAAAAGTAACTGTATTCAGAGATAGGGCCTTTAAAAATAATTAACTTAAAATGAGGCCATTAGAGTGGGCCCTAATCCATTTTGACCAATGTCCTTGTAAGAGGAAATCTGGATACCTGAAGAGACACCAGGGATGCACACACACAGGGAAGAGACCATGTGAGGGCACACTGAGAAGGCGGCTATCGGCAAGCTGAGGACAGAGGCTTCAGAGAAACCAACCCTGCCAACACCTTACTCTTGGACTTACAGCCTCCAGAAATGTGAGAAAATAAATCTCTGTTATTTAAGCCACCAGATTGTGGGCGGGTTGGGGGGGGTGGCGGTTGGCAGGCCCAGCAGACTTGACATCTCTCAGTCCAGGTAAGGAATGTGGGATGACACCATCTATCTGACAGTCACGTCACAGAGACTGAGATCTGTGCCACAGCACAGACCCTGTCGAAAGTCCTGGCCCTTGTGTATACTCTACAAGTGTCCATTTCCTCCCATTTCTCCCGTCATTGGTTTTAATGCCTGCTTCCTTCATGGGTAGGCTATTAGGTCTGAGAGGCTGCGTGAACGCCATCAAGAAATGGCCACACCGGGGAACAGCACCTGAGGCCCCTTGGGCCCCAACTGCAGTGCTGGTTGCATGCACGGATCGGCCACTCATAAAAAAGACACATTCCCTGCGTGCACGTGCCCTCTGTTAATTAGCACTGGAAATCTGCAATGGTCCTGTGAGCAGAGAGCTAAGCAAATGAACAGCAAATGTTCCCCACTTAGTTTTTTAATTAATAGCCAGAGACACGTGCTCTGGCTCTCAGCATGTGTGTGGAAGAGCCTTGATTGCCACCCGATGGGAGCGGGGATGAGAAGGAAGAGAGGTCAGCTCATAGCTCCCAGAAGGAACACAGGGCTTGTTTTTATTAGCTTAGCCCACAGACCCGACAGCTTCCTCCTCCCGTGCCATGCGGGGCCCTGGCTAAGCCCTCCACTGCCCTGGGCCTGCGTCCAGGCTTGGAGGTCAGTGACGAACCTAAACTGGCCTGGCTGACGTGGGGGGACTGGGAGGTTAACAGGCTTGTGCTCCTGAGGGGCGTTCCACTGCCAGATGAGCAGTGCGGGCAAGCGGCGCTGTTCGCCGCGCCGGCTGGCTGTAGGCAGGAGGGCCAGATGGGAGGTGAGCTGCCTCTCAGGATCTCACACCTAGCGCGATCTAAAATGTGCAAATTCCCACAGCGGAGTTTCTAAATGAAGAAGCTGAAGGGTCTATTAACTGAGGAGGTGTCACAACTTGTCACTGTTGCAATTCCATGCCTACTCCTGCTTCTGAATTGCTTGATTTAGGTCCCCTGAGGGTGTCTGAGGCAAACACTGGTTGGGAGGCTCCCAGTCCCTGGCACTCTCTGCTGCTCTCTTAACTAGGACCACCTCATTCTCCTTGGGGGAAGTCACCCCTTCTCTTTGCTCAACCATGAGGTATAGTACGATGCTTTCTCACCCCAGGAGGAGCCTGACTGATCCACGGAATCACTGTGCCCTGTCCCCTGGACCACCAGAGTCAGTGGTTCAGTGACAGGTATGCGACCCAGTCTCAGACCTGTGGGGGGTCGGGGGGGGCACTGCTCTTCTCTCCTGAGCGTGGGGTCTGAGGGTGAGAGGGCGTGACGTGGGGACCACACCAGTTACTGAGGGGGTCACCGGGCAAGACCTGGGCATGGTGGCGGGGAGGGAGCTCAGGGATGCAGCTGACACCATGGAGACTCAGTGTGAGCTGCTGGATAACCCTACCTGGTCCCATCTGTGGCATTTATTATAAGACTCTGGCATTTTTCTTTTGTTGTGTAAATCAGTTTGCCTTAAGTTTTCTGTCTCCTATAACATAAGGAGACTCTATCAATCCAGGTTGTTTTTAATGTGACTAAAGTTTCACCACACTTAGGATCATCGCACCTAAGAAAGACTCTTCCACGCACAGGGGAGCCAAGCTTTGATTTTTCTAGACGGCAGACTTTCAGCTGATAAGGACCAGGCACTGAATGGTTCGTTCTCCTAGGCCTTTCCTATTCCAGTCTCACAGTGGCCTGTGGGCTGTGGCTTATTTACTTAATTCGACAGCCACACACTCCCAGGACCAGACAGCTTAAGACACTCGTCCAAGGTCACACAACCCTTCAATGGTGGAGCCAGACTCAAAGCTGAAACTAGTCTAGGCTGGTGCACGGCTCTTTCTGCGGTCATGAGTCTCACATGTGGCTTTGGAAGGGCTTCACGTTAAGTCCTCATTGGCCAATCACATGACTGGTGACCACTGTACCAAATATAAAAGGCTTGGGTATAGGAAGGGGTGAGAAGGATATGCCAAGACACATGCCTATTAACAAAAGAATCACCCATTGCCCTGCCCCCCGGTGCCCCTCCCTTTGCCGTGTATGTCTCAGCTCCATCAACACACTCACACGGCCTTTTCTCTGCACAGCTGTCGCAATCATGTTGGACTAGGTGAAGATTAATGTCACCTCTTGCAGTTACCTTGTAGCCTTAACATTTTCTATCTGCATAATCTCCATAATGATGATTTCCTTCCTTTTATACTATTGCATTATGCTGATATATCATACGTTCCTGATTACCACCATTATTATGAGACATTTATGTTATTTCTGGGTTTTTTCCTCATTTTTCTCCACTTCCAATAATTCAGCAGCAGACACCTTTGTGCCTACAGCTTTTTATTTCTGTTGAGTGATTTCCTTAGGGTAAGGAAGAGGGATTATTGGGCTGGCAGACATAAGCATTTCTAAGGCTCTTCCTAAGTCCAGCCTTTCTGCTTTTCAAGAGTGTCCCACCCACGCACATTGCCGCCAGCAGGGCCGGACTGCCAGCTTCACTGTAACCTTGCCAGCACGAGAGGTTACCATCAAAGTAATTTATTAACTCAGCCAATGGGACATTCGGGTTGCTCTAATTTGCATTTCTTGATTACCAGCGATGTTGGACATTTTCCTCTGGGCTCACATGCCATTTATAGTTCTTCTCGTGTGGACAGGCTTCCCTGTGCTGAAACTTCTTACTCCACCACATTTATGTCTGTGTGCTGGGGAGGAGGGGAGAAGGAGACTCGGCAGAAAGATGCTAAGTTTACTGCCGTCAGAGCAATCCCCACCGAACAGAAATGATTAAATCAAGGGGCCTTTCCAACGTCAGCTTTCAGGTGAGACACTGAAGGCATTTGGAAATCTCCCATAGCCGAGTTCTCACCTCTGGGTTCAGCACTTGCCCCTCAGTTGGTGAAGCAACCCGACTGACATGGGTAGAGTCACTTTCGATGGCCTGGAGGACTTTCAGAAGCTTCTGCTGTTGTCTGAAATGTGACTTGTTTTAGCAAACGTGGTAACGAATGATACACAACAGAGGACATTCCCACCTAAGGTGCCATAGTTACTTTTCTATCACAGACAGGTGTAACAATTTGACAAGAATGTATAGTTGACCCTTGAACAATCCAGGGGTTAGGGGCACTGACTGACACATGCCCCCATGCAGTTGAAAATCTGCATATAACTTTTGACTCACCAAAACTTAACTACAGTCCCTGAGTATCTGTGTGGGATTAGATCCAGACATCATGATCCATGGGTTCTCAAGTCCCTTATATAAAATGATGTGGAACAGTGCGTATAGTCAGCCTTCTGCATTGTGAATTCCCAGCCCCGGATCAAAAATACTGCTTTCCATCTGCAGTTGGTTGAATCCACAGATGCAAATCCTGGGGATATGGAGAGCCTACTGTATATTTATTGAAAAAAATCTGCGCCCTGGCCGGTGTGGCTCAGTCGGTTGGAGCATTGTCCTGTAACTGAAAGGTTGCAGGTTCGGTCCCAGTCCAGGCGGGCACGTACGGGAGAAAACCAATCAATGCTTCTCTCTCGCATCCGTGTTTCTCTCTCTCCCTTGCTCTCTCTCTAAAGGGCGATGAAAAAAAAAAATGACCTCAGGTGAGGATAAAAAAAAAATCCGTGTATAAGTGAAACTGCCCAGTTCAAACCCGTGTTGTTCAAGGGTCAACCATACTCACCCCACATAGAGTTCAAAGGGGCACACAAGATGTTTTCCTCCTTTTACAAATAACTGAAAATCAGTGATGAAATCGGAGCTAAAGTAAAGAAACCACCAGGGGCAAGATGGCCAGCTTAGGCTGACTGATAACCTGTAAGAGTCCACGACGGGGGCTGACAAAGTATAGCCTGCAGGTCAGACGCAGCCTGTGACCTGTTTTTGTATGGCCTACAAGCTGAATACTGTTTCTATGTCTTCAAAAGTGGTTAAAAGAAAGACATAAAAAGTGAAAAGCCTAAACTACTTGCTATCTGGCCCTTTACTGAAAAAGTTTGCCAACCCCTGGCCTAGACACCACTCTGCACCTCTCGTTTCTGAGTCCACGGGCATTCCACGCCCAGCAGAGGGTCGTCTGCAAACACACCCCGCCTGCGCTGGTTCGGGCTGCGCGCCCCTCTTGCCCGAGCCCAGCATGGGCGCTCTGCACAGCCCACAGTGAGCAGGCTCTGCACAGTGGCCCGGGCTGTGGCTGTGGCCCCTGCGAGCTGGTAAGTGTAGGCTCAACCTGGCACTGCTTCCTGAAGATCAATTTTGCCTGAAGACTGGAGGAAAGCCTTTATTTTGATGATAAAACTTCACAGTTCCAGTAACTGATGCTGCATGTTAATGGAACAGAATGCTGCATTTGAACAAATTTTAATAGAGGAAAAAAAAATTCAAAGGATGCTGCTTTGGACCACCAGCCTCCCATCGCCACACCAGGCCTGGGAGCAAGGTCACCACCGTCTGCTGTGCGGGGTACCTCAGTGGAAGCCTTTGAGCAGGGTGGAGTTTTACACAGGCTGGACTGAACTGAACAAGCAGAGGCATTTGCCTGAGAGAAATCAAGTCAATTTTGCATTTTCGGGCTGGAGTGGGAGTGAAGGAGGATGCGGTCTAAAAGAGCGGTTTTAAATGGTCTGGAGTAACACAGGAAAAGCAAAGAAAAACCTGAGGTCCTCACAGCTGTATTGTTATGAGTTTCTTGTTTTTGGGTTTTAAGTCCTCCCAGCAAGTACCTGCTCCCCAAAAGGCCGATTCTGTCAATGGCTTCCCTGACAGCTCTGGCTCCCCCTGCCGCCCCGGATGGCTCCTGTGCACTGGTCACCACGGTGATCGGAAGCCGCTGAGGATGGAAAAGCTTATTAAACAGATGTCTGGGGTGACACTCCTGGCCGAAGACACAGCAGAGCTGTGGTCAAAGGGACATATAAAGGACACAGGCCATCAGTCCCAATGCAGGAAGCAGGACAGGAATGAGAATGACAGCGTCTGCCTGGGGCTGATGAGACCTAGAATTCCCACACAGGAGCTTTGCAAAGAGATGGATCTCAGTGCCTTATGATCTGGGAGGTCCCAGGAAACAATCTGCTCCAATGAGCTATTGAAAAATTTCTCTCGTGCACACGCTCTCCCTTCCTCTTTCTCCCTCTCTCATACACCTGTGCCTTTGCCCTTAAAAATAAAAAATAAAAAATAAATTTTTCTCTCATCAACACCTTTCTCCATCTCAACTCAGCCCCTGTTCTGTTTGCTACAAAGTAGCAGGACTCCATGGAGACCTCCAGTGATGTAATTAGGCCCCCTCGCCTTTCCCCCTTCTTTTTCACGTATCATCTAAACTGGAAGTATCCTCTGCTCTCTCTCTGCAAATGATTTTAGTCATTGGAAGTGCTGTGAGCCAGAGGTCAGGTCTCCCAGAAATCCCGGGCCACAGGCTGGGCAGTGTTGCAGGCCTGTCAGGAGTACTAGCCAGCGACAGCTTAAGATGCCCAGGCAAGAGCTGAACAAGTAGGAGGGACACAGCAAGAAAAGCGCCGCAGTGCCCTTGGTGCTCCCTGCCCGCCTTCTGCCCCCCCGGGTGCTCTCTCCTCTGCCACCCCCTCTGCTTTCCCCACCGCTATCAGGCTTCTTCCTGCTCCTGGAGGGGGCCACCTCATTCTCACTTCCACGCGTTTCCTCCGTTCCTCCCACCTGAAACACTGTTTCCTGTTGCTGGCTGGCTCCTTCTTAACAGACAGGGCTCAGCTCAAATGGGATGTCCTCCAAGGGGCCTCCTTGGACCACCCTGTAGGACGAGGCCACCATCCCATTCCCGGTCAGCTTTTTTTAAAAAATGGTTTTTACTTACTTATTTTTAGAGAAAGGGGAAAGGAGGGAGAGAGGGAGAGAAACATCAGTGTGAGAGAGAAACATCAATCAGTTGCCTTTCATATCTGCCCCAACCGGGGACCGAACCTGCAACCCAGGCATGTGCCCTGACTGGGAACTGAGCTGTCGATGCCCAACCAACTGAGCCACAAACGTCAGGGCCCAGTCAGCTTTTATCATCACGTCTCTCTGAAGTCACCTCTTTATTTTTGGCTTTATTTGCTGGTTGTCTTCAAGCTTCATGAGGCCAGGGGCTAATCTGATCTGTATTCTGAGCACACAGCACAGACTGGCGCACAATGTAACCAAGACATTCCTGGGCATCTTATTAACTCATGTCTGTGTTTACTGGGACTGTCTTTGCCGAGACAGGCCTAACTGACCTAGGCAGATATAGCTATAACATTTATTTAGAACACGAAGATCCGTTTTTGGTGTTGCCTCGTCAGGAACTAGAAATGTAACAAGAAACTGGAGTCAGCAGGCCTGCCTGAGCTCTGACTTCTGCTCACAGCCACGAGCAAGCCACGCTAGCCAGGTCTTCCCACCCGTGACAGGGGCAGCACACTGCCACGCTCAGGGGGCACGGTGAGGGCCTGCAGGGGTTATGTGAGGAAAGCTCTCGGGAGACCGTCAGGTGCCGCGGGCACGGGGCTTTGTGCTTCCACTCAGGCCTTCACTGACCTCAGGGCTCTCCTCTTTCTCCTTCGGCAGATTTTTTTGGGTCCACGACTTTGCTGGCGGTTCCTCCATGTCCTGGAATGACGTAACGACATGATCTGAGGTCAGAACAAAGCCATCCACTGCATACACTTCGCTGACAGATGAGGGCAAAGAAGAGCAGGGACTGTCTCCAGATTCATAGACCCAATCATCGGGGCGAAGGACTGAGCGCCAGGAGAACCGAGAACAGGAGCTTCTCGGTGAATACCCCAAAGGACAGGCTGCAGTGGAGCCTGGACAGCAACGGGCGGTGTGGGCGGGGCCCGACGCCTGCAGGCGGGCAGGTCTAGGCCACCTCCGAAGACATAGCCTGAGTAAGCCACCGTGCTTCGCTGGGTGCCACTGCGCACCTCCGTAAAATGGGGTGATGAACCCAGCCCTGCCTGTCTGAGGGTCACTGTGAGCGTCAACTGGGACAAACTAAGATAAAAGGTTCCAGCAGCTGAGTAAGGGAACATGCTTCTGAGAAAGGACATGGCCCTCAAACACTGGGGTACGTCCAAGGCCTCCAGCTCCCCGAGGGGCCCTGCTCCACTCCACCATTTCTCCTGCTTATTGCTCAAAGCCCAAGGCAGCAGGCGCATGCTCAAACACCTGTAGGGCCCGGGAGAGTTTCTGAACAGGAGAAACAGGATGGGGCAGGACTGCAGGAGCGGTGAGTTCACAGAGGCCTGTCTGGCTCATGCTCTGGGAATGAAATCTTTCCAGGGAAGACAGAGCTTGTCATTTACTCCATTTTTTCTCTTACCTACAGTTTGCAACCCTAGTCTAAGGTAATAGGATTTTCAGGGAAATCAGCAAGGATTGGAGGTATATTAGCATCCAACTTGGCCTTTCTGCAGTAAACAAAAAATGAGAATGTGGAAGAAATGGAAACTTGGGCAGGTCAGGGATGCCTACAGTGTCACTCCCTCCTCTCCATGTGCTCTGTGCAACCACTGTTCAGACACTGCCTGGTCCCTGAGAAGCAGAGCCCTCCCCGGCCCCTTCCCTCTGCCCAGGAACGCACCTGCGCCTGCAGCGGGCTGGTGGGGGACTCGGCCTTTCGGCTCAGGATCGCCCTCTGCAGGGCTTCGTTCTCCACCTGGATGGCTCTGAGCACAGCGGACGCGTCCTCCTGTCGGTCCTCCGCCTGGAGCACAGGTTTTCGGGTTGCTGATAGGGGTCTCTCCCATCGACTTCCAGGTCCTGGGGGCAGAAAACAGGGGGTCTCCCTTTAGGCTGCATTCTCAAAGTGCAGCTCAAAAACTATTAGACCTAAGTCGAGGAACAATCTATAAACCATTTGGCTTGTGCTCTCCCAAAGTGTCAAGGTTATGAAAGACAAAGCCTGGAGAGCTGTTCCAGGTTAAAGGAGGCTGGCAGACATGGCAACTGAATGCAGTGGCAAGCCGGGACTGGGCTGTGGGTGGGGAAACCAGCCGTAAAGAACATTATTGTAGCAAGGGGAGAAATCTAAACATAGTCTGTAGCTTAGGTAACAGTATTGTATTAATGCTAAATATCCTAAATTTCATAACTTAAGGGTGCCGTGGTAATATAAAACAAATGCCCTTGTTCTTAGGAGATGCGGTCAGCTCTCCGTATCCGCGGATTCCACATCTGTAGATTTGCACGTGTACTATTTAGTTAGGCCTATGACAGTTGCATCTGTACTGAACGTGCACAGGCTCTTTTCTTATCATTATTCCATAAACATTACAGAATGACAACTACTTACATAATATTTACATTGTATTAGGCATTCCAAGTAATCTAGAGAGATGATTTAAAGTATACCGGAGGATGTGCATAGGTTAAATACAATTATTATGTCCTTTTACATAAGGGACTTGAGTATCCATGGATTTTGGTATCCGTGGGGGTCCTAGAACCAATCCCCCATGAACACACAGAGGGACAACTATGCATACTGCAGTATTCAGGGGTAAAGGGGAATGACATAGTTTTTAAATCTCAGATGATTAAAAAAACACATACACAGCAATTATAAAGCGATTAGGACAAAATGTTAACAACTGGTGAGCCTGGGTGACGGGCTTATGGGAATGTCATTTGTACTTTAAGTGTAAAATTTTATTGAAATAAAAGGTTATTAAAAATTAACCCTTCAAAAAGTGCCTATAAGAAATAATATATATCATGGAGAAGGATGAGTATTTTGAAATATTTTTGCTTTGTTCTTGCAGGGATAACAAGATTTACAAAGAAATTACTCAAGTTAAGAAAAAAAGTTACTGCAAAGGTCCGGCTAATTTCGGACGTTCTAGTAGTGGAAAGTTGGTTTTATAAAGTATAAAGTGATATGCGAAGAGCACCCAATAAAACTGGTTCAATAAAATAAATTATGGTATATCCACCTAACAGTGGAGTCATATGTGGCTGTCCAAAGAAAAGCATACTAAAATATCTACAGTAAAATGATATGATGACTTTAATTTGCCTCATAATCATCTGGATTCTTTCTAAGTTAAAAAAATCTCCACTTAAAAACAGACCTGCTCAACATGTTCCTGCTGGTTGAAGGAAGCTTTTACCTACTGAATTTCATCTCTGCAGCAAATATGTAACGACTGCCACTCTGCCAGGCTCTGTGCTTGGCACTGGGGACATAGCAGCGATCAGACAGATCAAGACTGACCCAGCGCTGGGGAGACAGCCAATAGCCAGAGAAAGAATAAAGAGTACAGGGTGTCAGCAGACAATGATATGGAAAAACAAGAAAGGCAGAGCAGGGTACAGGAGGGGGGCAGAGGGGGGGAGATGGGGGGCTGGGTGGGTGTCGCAGAGCACCAGGGACGAACGGCCCAGGCACCAGGGCAAAGCGAGCGGCCTGTGGTGTGTCCGTGAAGCAGCAAGGCACCTTGGGCCGGAGCAGAGGGAGCAGGGGGTTAGGTTGAGAGGAGGCCTGAGAGCGGGTGTGGAAAGCAAGGTCACGCAGGGCCTTGAAGGACACCGTAAGATCATTCCTTTGAGTAAAATGGGGAAGCACTGAAGGATTTAGAGCAGGGGACGACCAGATCTGCCCTAGGTGGAGGACAGGCTGAAGGGGACTGAGGGCGAAATCAGAGAGACCAGTCGGGGTACCGCAGCTGTGCAGGAACAGGAGCCGCAGACGAGGGCTACAGAGTGCGGTCGGGTTCTGCATCCGTACTGAAGGCAGAGCCAGCAGGATTTCCGGAAGGGGTAGATGTGGCTGGACAGAAGGGGAGGAGCTAAGGATGACTCCGGTTTGGGCCTGAGGAAATGGACAATGGAGCTGTTTTCAATTGAGCTGGGAGGGCTGTGGAGGGAGCAGGTTTAGAAGAAGAGCCGGGGCTTGGGTTTGGACAGGTTGGGTCCAAGGTGTGTTGGCATCAAAGTGGAGCTGTTGAGTCAGCACATACACACGAAAGTCTGGAGTCTGGGAGGGAGGTCTGGCGATGTGAACTCAACACAGGCAACTGGACTGCATTATTTAACAATAACATCAAAGGCTGACATTACCGTTGTGCTAACAAGCTAACTGGGAATGTACAGGTGGAATCTCTCGGGGGTGACTGATATATATATATATAGCCTGGTATGAAGCATGGTGAAAAACAGCATCCTTCCACCCTCATGACCCCAGGAAACCACCACTATTGATTATCAGAGATTCCCGTAAGAGCGCCTGACCCTTCCGCTACGTTGTTAGAGCGTTGTGTCTGAATGTGAGTTCGAGCAGCAGCATCAAGAGCGGCATCGGCAGGAGCGGGGGGGGGGGGGGGGGTGCCAGAGCGGCTTCCCTGGGCTGGTTCCCAGCACAGCCAGGCGCTGGGTGATGGGACTATGGGGTTTTATGGAAAAGCTAAGCTAAAATGAGGGGCTACCAATTTCCACCAGGCAGCCAGGAGAGGGGCTGTGGACGCAGCCAGAGGCAGGCTCTCTACATGAGTAAGGCTGAGTGACGGGCTGGGCCCCGGTGAATAGGGGGTCAGCGCCCAGCTCCAGGTGACACCTGCCATGTTGGGCTGTGCTCCTAGTGCTGCCATTTTATTTTTTCAGGAAAAGCTCAGATATGAAATTTATGTGAAGTCCTCTCATTTGTTCATAACATACTCTAGTTTTTAAGAAACATTACCAGCAGAACCCAAGGGCTGGTCTAATACAGTCCAAGCTGCTTCCCCAGGAGCATCACGTGCCTGTGGGTGACTGGCCTGGATGATAAACAGCAATGGGTTAACTTTCCTTGTTTGCCCTTCTTATCAGCTCCTTGGCGGCTCCACAGCTGGAGGGATGAGAAGGTAAAGCAAACACGGGGCAGACTGACGGAGGCAGGGTTCTCACTGTGACAGAACCATGGCGGATAAAAGAGTGCTGAGGGCCACACTGGGATCTCCCTCACTCAGTGCAGGGGAGTGAGGGTGAAAGCAGAGAGACTGGTCAGTGCAAAAAGAGGACAAGTCCCTAAAGGAGATGGGAGGACAGGAAAAGGGAGTGAAAGGAAGCTAAAGGACATGATCTTGAACTACGGCGGAGCTGGAACTGAAAAATCCTGAACTGCAAACATATGCTCGCCCCAAGGGGAGCTGCAGCAGAAATTTGTCCCAGCAGGGCAAAGTCATTAGGACACAGGCTCTTAACCCTCACCATGCTGTGCAATGACACTGCTCTGGGCTCAGGGGTGCAGAGGCGGGTGCAACAGGCACACCCCTCTCCCCACGTACCTCAGTCACGGGACAGAGACAGACACGGATCAGGCAGGTGCACACAGGACATATCAGCAGGTGGTGATGAGTTCTGGGACGAAAAACAAAGCAGGGAAAAGGCCAGAGATGCCAGGAGAGGAAGGACACCATTTGAGACAGTCGGTCAGGGAAGGTGACATCTGAGCAGAGACCTCAAGGCAGTATGTGTGAGAACACACATATGGGGAGGGTGTTCCAGGCCAAGGGAACAGCAGGTGCCATGGCCCTGAGGTGGGCACAGCTTGGCACACTCAAGAGTAGCAAGGGGAGCTGGAAAGATGGAGCGAGGGGAAGTGTGGTGGGCGGTGAAGGTGGGAGGTTTAGGGTCATTGAAGCCCTACAGGCCTCATACTCCTTCAGGACGCCACGTCCATTTTGTTTACTGGCACCTGGCATTACAGTTTTCGTCAAATAAATGGATGGAAAATGATTTTAACCCCAAACCCTGTCAATCTCATTATTTGTGCACGTCACCAAGGCATATTCTTTCCTCCATCACCTGAGCCCTTCAGATCCTATAGATCAGTGATTTTCAGCCAGTGCGCCACGAGAATTTTTACAACATGCAATACCTGACTATTGAGTCAAGGGCACAGGCCTCTTTTCCCCAACATTGTCAAATAAAAAATGACAACAGCCAACACAATAGCCATCTGGTATGAATTAATCAAAATTATATCTTTTTTTTCAGATTGGCAAAATACGTATTTTCTGGTGTGCTGCAGAATTTTAGTTATTAGTTTACGTGTGCCACAGGATGAGGAAGGTTGAAAATTGCTGCTATACATGATTCTATAAATAACGGACTGAAATCGTATGTACAGCTAAACAAACGCACAGCACTCTGTCACTGGGGTCGGGGCAAACTCCGGCACTGGTGGAAAGCTCGGGCAGTGCCTGAAATTCATGAGCTCCTTCTCCATTTCCAGTTTAGAGCACTTATAAAGACAGTTTAAAAAGAGCTGTGTGGTGACCCTGGCCTTTTTACTGCCACCACGTGCCTCTGTGATCTGGGGCTGGGGAGGAACAGTGTGTTTGAGGTAACCAAATCCCTGTCCTTGGTCACTGCAACCCTATGCTCACCTCCTCTTGGGAAAGGACGCGGAGGGAGGCATCTTCTTCCAGCAGGCCCAGTTTTGTCTGCACAAACCCTTCTGCCCTAAGTGTCTTTCATTTGGGAGGGAGAGCTACTCCAGCAACACGACCATCGGGCGCTGCCTGCGCCCTGAGAGTCATATTATGCTAAGAAGATGCTTTCAAAAATTAAATCACCCTTTCTCCAAGCGAAGGTCAACCCTGCAGCTCCACTACCAGAGCTCTCCCCACCCGTGGCTTCCAGAAACGTCTGTACACGGTGCCCATGTCCTCCTGAATCACATTTCTATTCACTGGCTCGTGTTTACTGTGCTCTCCTCCCGCCACAGAAGGTAACAACCTTTTAACTCTTTTTGAAGCTCTCGTTGCTCACTCCGGCGCACCATTTCTGCACACACAGGGGTGGACTTATTCTCATCCCGGACCTAGGGAGTGTAGTTTTATTCACACAATAAATTTATTCCACCAGCAAAAGCCAAATTGCACATTTTAATTTATCCCAAAGGGTTCTTTTCTGGTTGGAAACCACCCCTTTTCTATGAACGTCACTTCCCTTTGCTTCACTGGGACTCGCCTTTCATCTCTCTTGCAGAGAAACAAAGAGCGTATCATTCAGGAGATTTACCATGAATACAACACATGTCACCAAGACGACATGAGGATGTAGGGCTGTTGGTCAGCTCACCAGCCAGGTGACTTGTTCCCAGCCACCAGCTGTGACTCGAAAAGTGCAAATTCAGAGTGTTGGCCAAACTGCCCCTTACTGCATGCAAGGGGCCCCTGAGGCCGCCTGGGAGACCGCCGAAACGCCAATGTTAAATCGGAGAGCAAGGGTCTAGCACAGAGACCATAAGCCAGCAGCCCACAGGCCAAAACCAGCCTGCAGATGTGCGTTGTGTGACTTCTACGGTTTTTTTTTTTAGAAATAGATGCCAAGATTTTTTTTAAAAAAGACAAAAATTGGGATTCCTGGCATCTCTTGAAAAATCACATGAGCTGACAACCCTTGCCTGGCATGTCCCATGGGACAGTCATAGACTGGAGCTGGGTAGCAATGACCCCTTACATAGGGCATAAGCCCTCGGTTTCCACAGCGCACCCCCTTATCCCTGTTGTCACATGCCTGTCAGCTTGGAAACTGTATACAGCTTTGTGTGGAAAAAGGTCAGGGAAACAGCTGACTTAGTTAACTCTGCTTTGTCTTGAGATGCCCAGATTCTCCTCTAAAATTTAACTGGGAAGCAGGAAGGATGCTGCACCCTACAACAACTGTCCCGAGTTCTGAGTACATGGGTACCCAAAGCTCCATGCATTTCAGGATGGCTCAGCCTCAACATGCTTCCCACAGTGTAAGAGACAGTGACAAATGGCTACACATCTTCCCACATCTGGACATGTGCTGTTTGCACTGTGATGGTGCCACAGGTCCCACCAAGAGGTGGAGTCCAGTCCTCCGGCTGGGCTTGGCCTGATAGCTTCCTCTGGCCAACAGGCTACTGGCAAACATGACCACGCAGCCTTTTAAAAGAACATACACATGGGCGTGTCCCCTCTTGCCGCTCCAAGACCACCATATACTGGATAACGAGAGACTACACGGAGGAGAGGTAAGTCAACCTAGCTGAGGTCCTGGGGCCAGCTGGGCTGCCAGGCATGTGAGTGAGGCCATCTGAGACCATCCAGCCCAGCCGTCCCCTAGCTCGCTTCAGAACCATCTGGCCCACTTGCAGACCCCTGAGCAGTAATAAAAGGGTTGCTGTTTTAAGCCACTACACTTTAGCATAGATTGTTAGGCAGCAATAAATAGCCGATACCCACAGCTTGTAAAGGCCTATGTTCTCACCTCTAAACTCCTTTCGGGGCCTCTCCATGGGCAGGTACTGTCTATGACTCTTCATGATCGTGGTATCTCCCCTGCCAGGTAAGTATAAGTCTGTGACTCTTCACACTCACGCTTCTGCAGCTGTCTCTTCTTCAGCCCAGGGATGCCCATGATTTTCAAGGAAGGAAATCAGGGTTCCCCCTGCCACCCTGACTAAATGACTTCTACTCTTTGCTCTTGGATAGTCCACACCCAGCTTCTAGAGAATTTGTAGCAAAATGTGTGATTCGTTTTTATAGGAAACGAGCAGCAGTTGCTTTTGTCTTCCCAGCAACAGTGACCTTCACAGCATCCAGGTTTTCCTTTGAGGATCCATCTTTTTTCCCCTCGTCTAGGTCTACATGGTTTGGATAGATGTGACCCCACTCCTGGCCCAGCCTGGCTAATGAGAACTTCCTCTCCCTAACCACGGAGATTGGAGACTGGCTCAGATGACAGCTGGCTCTTGGAATCCACTGGAACTACTAAGGAAAGTGGCAGCCTCTTCCCCTGGGGTTGCCATGCCAGAAAACAGGAGCCCGGAGCCACTGAGGAAATCTCTAGGCCGCACCTGAGACTAGAGGTGCAGTCCTCCAAGTGTGAGCTCTGGACCAGTAACATCAGTATCACCTGGGAACTTGTTAGGAATTAAAATACTTAGGCTCTGCCCTAGATGCACTGAATTAGAAATGAGGGCTGGAGCCCAACAATCTGTATTTAATTTTCCTTGCAAAAAATTCCAATGCACATTTAAGTCTGAGACCCACAGGATTAGAGGAAAGGAGAGCTAAGTGATAAAGAAACAGCTTCCTGGTGATAATCACCCGGGCACCTGGATCCCACCATGCCTGAGGTGAACTCTATAGTCCCAGGCTTTCCAGGTCTGTGAGCGATGTATCTTCCTTCGTTGCTTCATCCAGATTGGGTTTCTGTCACTTGCTATTAATAACAAACACTGACAAATGTGTTATAAGACTCTGGACTTGGGCGGAATGGTGTTTCCGATGCAGGTTTTCCTGACAGAAATGCTAACTGCAGGCCTGTCAGGGTCTTCTAATTCACTCCCACTGAGGGGTGTGACTTTATTTCTGTGGCTGGCAGCTTGTCTGGGGAAAGTGGTTCAGATAAATCACTTCTCTAGAGCACTCTGACAACTTGGACAGTAAACTTTCTGCATTAAAGACTAATGTTCTTTCTCCCTCAAGAAGACAACAGGTTTCTAGAAGTTTCTTGGAAGGTTTATGAATAGAGACTGGAGTAATACAACACATGAGGCCCTTTCATTAGAACCAGGGACAATTACAGTGATAGACATTACACTCTCCCGGAGTTGCATCATATTCACATTTAATTGACACAACTCAATTTTATGACCTTGGCCAAGGAATAAGGGGCAAGGAGAGACATAACTCTTAAAGAGAGCAGGCAATTGGTTACATTTCTGGTAATGGTAGACTAGCTAATCCAGACCAACCTTTCCCTGGAGTACAACTAGAAAACCTGAACCAAATATTCTAAGAAATTTGTTTGAAAAAAGAAATCTATTGGAAGGCACACAGGGCTGAGATGAATTACAGGGCCCATAGCAGGCTGGAGAAGGCAATCCAGAGATGTGAGCCCAGCATCTGGAAGGTGTTTCCCCCTCAAGATATTGCCGATTCTGAAAAGAGATGCTACAAGGCTAGGACGCTGAAAAGACCTGGCAACAAACTCAGGGCCCCAGCCTGAGAGTCAGGGTGACCTGGAGAGAGCCAGGAGCAAAGGCACAGAAAGGTTAATAATGATGTGTGCAAATCCGAAATACTACTGACTATAAATAATAATGATGATGATGTCATCATCTAGTGAGGTTTAAAATCTAGAGAGAATTAAAATGCATGGATGATGATAATAGCTTTTAAGCTGAGAGGTGAGTAAATGAAGTTTCAGAGCTGTAAGGCCCTTTCATTGAATGAGAAGTGGTAAACCTGCTAATTTAAAGTAGACTCTAATAGGTCAAGAATGCATGTTGCAATCTCTGGTAATGACTAAAAGAATAATAAAAGAATGTGTAATTAACAAGCTAATAGAAAGGAAAAAGAGAAATAATATGAAGTAATCAGTTCAAAAGAGGGCAAGAGGGAACAAAAAAAGGAACATAAAACAGGCAGAATAAATAAAAAGCAAACAATAAGACAGTAGCTTTAAACACAAATATATCAGCAATTCCATTAAATGTAAATGGACTAATGTGCCCATTAAAATGCATAGATTGTTCGAGGATAAAAATTCAAAAACCATTACATGCTGCTTATAAAAGAAAGTTTGAAAGTGAAAGCATGAAAGAAGATATACCACAAAGAAACTAACCAAAAGAAAGCTGGTAGACTTTTAGGTAAAAAGTATTACTAGAGCAAACAAGAGACGAGGCGTGATAAAACGCTGAATTCACCATGAAGGAATAAAAAGGATGATTATCGTATGTACCAAAAAGATAGCCCTCGCAAGTATACAGTAAAGCATGTAAGCTGTCCAGATTTTGCCTGGAAGAAGGGTGAGTAGGTTTGATTCTGCTGTCCCCTCAGGACCTCCCAGGTTCCTTAGGCCTCTGGAGATGTCAACAACCCAGTGCCCTCAGAATAGGGCTAGTGTTTGAAAACACCCATTTTCCCTGCAACCCAGACCCTAAACAAGGCCAGCTGCTTCACCTGGGGCTCGGCCAAGAAGCTGTGATTATTTCCACCCTGGAGGAGAAACGACTCTCTAGGGCTTACTGAGAAGGGATATGTCTGTATGGCGTTCTTTATATAGAGTCATATGTGCTGCACGCAGTCATCAGTTTGACTTATGTATTGACAAGATTAGCTTTGGCCACCTGTACTTTTTGTGACCTTTAGAAACTAATTCTCATTTTACATGTGGCTCCATGGTAATCCCCTGTCAGTGTGAGGGTGGTGACAATCCCATGGTTTTCAACTTTCCTTTCTTCAAATTTGGCTTATGTTGGAGCTGCGCATACTTAGATAAAGGCTGAGCCCCAACCCATTCTTCCTCAAGCCGCATCCGTTTTAAGGGAACTGATGAACAAGCTGCTCTAAGGACCAAGCACAGGGGCGACCGCAGTCTGGTTTTTATTAGATGAACCCAGAGACGTGCATTTCTTATCCAAGTGCTTGCTCCTTTGCCATGCTGGCCAGGAAGCTTAGTCACAACTGTGGCCCCTCGGGCACCCGTTTGTTCATCTTACTTTCCTTCTCATGTTTTCTCTTCGCCCTCATTTCCTTGCACACTTGTTAAAGTCTTGCACTACATACAATCTGTAATTTGTTAGAACGCGTCAGAATGTTCTGGAGAAGGGTAAAGTATAAATTAGTTAATTAAGTTCTACTTGTCAAAATGCTATACATGAAGGTATGTGTTAAGGGTTGAGTTGTGTCTCCCCCAAAAGATGTTGAAATCCTAATTCCTAGTACCCATGACCTTACATGGAAATAAGGTATTTGCAAATGATAGCGTTAAGATGAGGTCACTAGGACAGGCTTTAATCAAATATGACCAGTGTCCCTATACAAAGGAGAAGCATGGACACAGAGACAGATGCACACATAGGACAATGCCATGTGGAGGTTGAGGTTATGCTGCCACAAGCCAAGGAACTACCAGAAACTAGGAGAGAACTCCAAGAAACAGATCCTCCTGAGGGCCTTCAGAAGGAACATGGGACTGATGGCACCTTGATCTTGGACTTCTAGCCTCCGGAACTTTGAGATAATAAAGTTCTGCTATTTAAACCAATCAGATGGCAGTCCTTTGTACAGTAGCCCTAAGAAAGTAACACAGTATTCAAAACGATTTTAGTTGATACAGGGTTTAACTCTAAAAATATGAAGTTATATATTTATATTAATGAGCATTAGAAAAAATATGACAAATGACGCAAGCCTGTGATTTTTAGACATGTTATTGCTTACGGTCAGGTTGACGGGGGTATGCAGTAAGCAATGGACATTTTAGTTGGCACATGACGGGCCATGAGGCGGAGAGGCTAAAACCAGAGGCTCTGCAGCCAGGTTTTCACACACTGGCCTCGCCAATTGCTGGCTGTCTCCGGGCCTTGATTTCTTCTGCACAATCGTGCTGCTAACAGCAGCGCTTACTGCACAGGTTGTTTGCGTAATTAAATGCAACGTTACATTTGCATGTACAGAACACAGCCAGAGAACTGGTTCAGTGCTTTATAAATGCTGGCTCTTCGTTTTATTACTCAGATACAAAAAATCTGGTGATGGTGGATGAAGGAGGAAGTCCCAGGGAGCCCAGCAGGATGGTTGGCCACCGCCATGCTGCTCCCGCTTACCAGGGCCTCTGGTAAGTTGCACACTTACCCTGGGTTTCATTTCTTTTTAACAACTTGTTTTGGAGGAACTTTCTGAAAAGCCATTTTTATTTTTCATACAGAGCGAACACCAGCATTACAGACTGGAGTCTTGTCGACTTGAGCCAGTCCACGTGTAGAAGAAACGACGTCACGCGCGACTGCCACCCACGCCCTCCACTTGCTGCTGGGGCTCTGACAGCTGACCCGAGCCGACAGTTGTCCCATGGCCCCTGCTCCTCTCTCTCGTTCTTAGCTTCCCAGCTCTTCCTTTGACCAAAACTGATAGATTCAAAATTCGCTAGAGTTTTCTGACACCTTACATGTTATATCTTCCTCTTCACCCCTATAGACAATGTCTCCATTATTGGGATTTACAAACACAACAGCTCTTTAACCCTATCCGCTATTGTGACCTTGACCTGCCCTTGTCATTACATCACTTTGACTGTGATCCCCTTCCCAACTCTACCATCCTCAGGTCCCATGCAGGCCCCTTTCTAGACTCTGGCTTTTGCCAAGAAGTCGCCGGGAGCTTTGGTCCCCACTCTGCCCACGGGATCCCAGCTCTTCATGTTTGTAGGTGCAAGAGCCTTCTCCACCTGCAGGCCCGGTTTGCCTCCAGTCCCCTGCTCACCGCCAGTAGAAGCAGCACACAGACCAGAGGCCTCAGTCTGCCTGCAGGGAGCTTAGCACTTTGCAGCTCGTCCAGACCCAGACCCCAGCTCCAGCTGCTTGAGTCTCCTTTGCTCGTGGCACAGATTTAGAACCTACCCCAGCCAAGTGACAGGACTCCCCACCGCTGCCAAGTCTCGGTTCTCCTGACCCATCACGGCAGGCTGCCCACTGCCCAGGTTCTTGCCCCAGGTTGTTCAGGATAAAGTTTCACAACCAGTCTGGCTACTGGTAACACTCTGAGCCTGGGCCACCACCCTCTCCATCCTGCAATGGTCTCTCGCTTGGTCACCCCACTTCTACTCCAGCTCCCAACAGGCCACACTTCATGAGGCAGCCAGGGGGAAATTGTTCAAATGAAAACCAGGTCATGGCAGCCCTATCGGCAAAACCACAGAGATCTCCCTGGCACTGGGTCCCTCTGATGGTCTTACTCTGTTCTCTGGCCCCTGCCCACCTCTGTGACTTCATCTCGGTCACCTTCCCCTCACTCCCCGTGCTCCAACCTCCAGCCCTCTTTCCAATGCTTGAGCTAACTGAGCAGCTCTTTCTACCTCAGGACCTTTGCACGGGCTTTCTCCTCTGCAAAGCACTGGTCCTGGAAATCATCCAGTTCTCAGTTCAAGTCTCCCCTCCTCAGAGAGGCCTCCTCTAACCACACCGCCCAGCCATCACCCAGTTGCTGTCTTGGCAGCAGTTGTCATCACCCAACCTTCAGGTTTGTCATCTATCCCTGCCCACTGAAACATAAACACCATGCAAGCAGGGGCGACGTGTTGCTCACTGGGTCACCAGGGCTCGGATGCTTGCTGCCAGCCCCGACTGCTACCTCGATTCCCCAACCCAGGGCTCCGTGTACTGAACTGGAACCCACTGCTTGAGTCACAGTCACACTTGCTGGGACCTGTATACCCACACGCGTCCAAAGCCTCCTGTGGCCAGCTGGCCCCAGGGGAGCAGCCTAACAGAGCAAGTCAGAGCACGGGACTCGGAGCCTCGGTGTGAACCTGACCTTGCTGTCCTGTTTGTTAACTTAGGCAAGCAGCTTTCACGTTCTCAGCCCCAGTTTCTGTGAAGTGAGAGAACGGGGTAACAATATCCATAAGGAAGTTCTCAGAGCTTGCTACCTGTCACCCACTCCCTCTCCCTCTGGAGACAGCACCAGTGTCTCCTTCACAGAGCCTTTCCTGACCCAAGCCAGGCAACGAGCAGCAGTTCCAAGGCTTCGCTGACAGTTGTGAGCATAGTGCCAGCTGACCCTAACCGAGCATTTGCTCTGAGCCAGGTGCTCCTCTAAGCAGTCTACCCCCCAGTCCTTTAATCCTATAGCAACGTTCGGAGGAGGAAGGCGTTATTCTTATCCCTGCCTGGCAGATGGGAGAATGAGACCCAGAGAGGTTAAGTGACCCACCCAAGGTCATAGCGCTAGCAGGCGGAAGGGCAGGATTGCACCAGGTGGTCAGGCTGCAGAATCTGCCATGCTGCTTTTCCGCCAGGGTTGCGGGGCCGGGGGCTGTAAGCCCAGAGCTGCTGGTGGCCATTTCACCACCCCTACGAGCCTGTCTGAGAATGGAGGGCACAAAGAATGCCGAGCCCCAAGAGCCAACACCCCCAGGAATAGCCTACCACCCACGAGGAAGGGAGGGTATGTAAGAGCCCAGCTCCCTTGCCCCCGGGGTCAGGGGCGGTGGCAAGTGTGCACGCTTGTGCTCAGCACTACCCCCAGAACTCCCCAGCCAGGCGATACTCCGCTTGCCCAGTGAGTTTGGCGACGTAGCACGTTTCGGCTCCTTCCCTTTCCTGTCCCTCCCAGGAACCAGCTCCCCAATAAATCACTGCTTCCTGAAAGCCTATCTCAGAGTCTGCTTCCGGGGAATCCAAACCAAGCCAATATTTACACAGCAGGAAACAGATGCTCAGTTAGTCAGTGGTAGCTACTGTTATTTCCTGCTCCTTCTTCCATCTGCCCTGAGCTGCTGGGAAAAGAGCTCCACGCCTCAGGCCTCAGGCTCAGAGTCCACTGGTCCAGATCTCTGGACCGTGACTGTGGGGGAGGGGCTGGTTCCCACCACCAGGTCCCCAGGTGCTGTCCCTGCAGAAAACAGTCCCTCCAGCTCCCCAGTACACATGGATGAAATGCTACGGCCACATATGTCAGGGCACCTGGCTCAGCCTGTCTAACAAGGCTGGCTGGCTGGGACTGGATTCGGCACAGGGCATCCCAGGGTTCCAGATTCCTGGGACACCAGGATGCCTTGAGCTCTTTGTGATCCTTTGGATCATAGAAACCAGAAGCAAATGCCCACCCCACCCCCTCCGCGGCCCACAGCCAGGCGCTCCAGCCACTGGATTTGACCCAAGGCATCAGGCTGCAATGATCTATCTACAGCCTAGCAGCCTGGCCATCAGGACTGCTGGTTAGGGACGCAGCAGTGCGGTCACCCCGCCAGCGACTGTGACCTACACCTGCCACTCTCCAGCTGTGTGAATCCCATGCTCTGCGCCTCAGCTCATCTACAAACGGGGGACAACTGCAGGACCTACTTCAAATGTTATAAGGATTATAATTTGCTTATATAAATTACATATATAATTTACTTACACACAATATAACTAAGAGCTTACAATGGTAGCTGGCCCATAGTACTCAATTGGTGTAATCTCTCCTTCCATTAGAAGGGCAGCAGACTGACTCTTTACCATTAACTCCTCTGTACTTTTAGAATTTAGTATCATTTGTATTATCACCCATATGAGTAAACAAATTCATTGAAAAGTAAAAACAAAAATAAAATAAATTTTTAATTATAGCTACATCTTGGTCATAGAACAAGAAAGTAAGTATGATGGTTATGTGTCCACTGGGCTGAACTGAACTGAGGCCACGAGGAGCCCAGATATTTAGTCGAACACTACTCTGGGTGTTCCTGAGAGGGTGTTTTTAGATGAGATTAATATTTTAATTGGTAGAATAAAGCAGACTGCCCTCCATAATGTGGGTGGGCCTCATCCAATAAGTTGAAGGCCCGACTACAACAAAAAGGCTGACCCTCCCCTTAGCAGGGAATCCTGCCTCTGCTCTCCACCTGCAGTGAGGGTCCTCTCTGGGTGACGGCCTCTGAACCAGAACATTGGTTCTTCCTGTCTCCCGTCTACCAATCCATCCTGCAGATTTGCATTGCCAGCCTCCATAACTACATGAGACAATTCCTTATAATATCTCTCCCCCTCCTCTCTCCCTCTCTCGCTCTCTCTCTATTTCTCTCTCCCTATTGGTTCTGTTTCTATGGAGACCTTGACTAAAAATACATTTGCAAAAGGTCAGTTCAGACCTTGGCAGGGGGGGTAATTAAGCAAGGACTCCTCCATCACGGCACCTGCTGAGAACGGCCCAGGCCCAGGCCCAGCCCTGCTCAGGGACCTCCGAACTCTTACTTGAACATGGCCTCTCCTGGTCTGCGAGCACAGTGGGTGGCTGCGGAGTCAGGTTTGGCTCCAGTTTGCTGGGAATGAAGACCTCAGCATTGTCCTTTCGCTTAGCAGACAAATTTCTTTCCTTTTTATTACCTGTAGGAAAACAATTATTTACATGTCAAATACGAAGTACAAGCTGAGTTGGGACATGCTATTCAGGTATCTATGTATTTGTTCATTCACTTAATCATTCAACAAATATGTATTGGACCCCAACCTGGTGCTAGATACCATGCTAGCTTGGGGTCAGAGACGTGAATAACGTAGACAATGAAACAAAGTTTGCTGATAGCCACCATGTGCCAAGCACTGCATTTAGGTAAATAAGTGAAATATTCTAGGACACACGCTGGTTTTCAAATTTTAATATTTTGGGGTACGGACACGTCTTATAATCGATGAGGTGTTGGTTTAAATGGCAGCATAGCACACAAAATAATACTACAACCAAGGACACTGGCATTGAAACAATATAGTGAAGCACATTTACAGACTGTGAGAAAAGGACAGCCGAATGGCTTGGAGAGCAGGACCGGGACAGAAGGGTTCCGGTACCGGGTCATGGAAGAGCATGCAGCGTGGGGCAGAGGGCCGGCAGGCATGCAGAAGACAATGAAGAGGACCCTTAGATGACTAGGATGTTACCGGGGGCACGGAGCTGGGGGCAGCAACAGCATGTGCGAAGGTTTGACAGAGGGAAGGTATGTGGCAGGTGAGCAGCTGGGGCCTAGGCTGGGGAGTGGAGCCAGGCAGTGAAGGGCCCGCGGGCCATGCTGCACAGGTAATGCTTCCCAAAGCGGAGCACCTGTTGGGCGGCTGGTGGAACGGGAGGCGATGATTCCAGACGTCATGTGGGCAAATGGCTTTTCAAGCAACTATATTTCTGGATGTGCATGGAAAAAAATGTAACCAGCTTATCAACCCTTGACTTCATGAATCTTACTGCTTGGAACCATCCTAGAATTATGCAGAAGAAAGAAAAAGGGAGGGAGGGAGAGAGGAGGGGAGGGAGGTGAAAAGAGAGGGAAGGGAAAGTGAAAAGGTGCTGCTTTAAATAACAGTGAAAAATTAGTACAGGTAGTTTGTGGAGATGGCAAAAAGTTGTGAAGGAGGTTTGCAAATGGCTCAAGTTTAGGGCAAACGGCTCCTGGGCCTAGCAGCCAGCAAAGACTTAAGAGCTCAAGAAGGGGGTGGATGTGCTTGCGACCACTGGGCAGAAAAGCAGCCCGTGAGCCCGGAGGCAGGCGGGTAGCCAGAACAAAGCAAACAAGCTGGGAGAAGAGTTAGGTCCCGTACGTGGGGCCTCCTGGCCTGGGAAAGCAGGTTAAGGTTAAAATGAGATTATCTTAGATTATGCCAGGGGACCCAATGTAATTAGCAAGCGTCCTTAAAAGTGGAAGGGGAACAGAGTTTCAGTTTGGGATGAAGAAAACTTCTGAAGATAGTGATGGTGCTCACACACAATGTGAGTATATGTAATTACAGCAAAACTGTGCTCCTAAGAATGATGAAAATGGTAGATTCTATGTTATGTATATTTTACCACAATAACACACACACACACACACACACACAAGACGGGGGCAGAAGAAGCAGTGAGTGGCAAATGTGCCTATGGAAGAAAGGCACAGAGACACGTAACATTTCTGGCTTTGAAGATGCAGGAAGGAGCCCCGAGCCAAGGAATGCGGCAGCCTGTGGAAGCAGGAAAAGACGAGGGAAACCGATGCTTCCTGGAGCCTCCCGAGAGGACAGCCCTGCTGACTGATTTTAGCCCAGTAAGACGCACATCAAACTTCTGACAAACTTCTTCCAGCCACCCCGCCTCTCTCAGGGTGCAGAGACCCGTCCGCCATGCTGATGCTGTCAGCAGTCCAGCTCTGCCAACACCTGGGGCAGAGGTCTGTCTACTTCAGGGACAGTCCTGAATAGCCACCGGTCCAGCTCCATCAGTTGGAAAGGCAGTAACTTGCCCTCCAATCAGAGACCCATGCCTATCCCTCATTTGTCTCACAACTTAGAAGGGAAGCCAGAGTGGATAGGGTACTTACTGGCTCCTCAAACCCAGCTGTCACTTTGGAACTATCTTGTTTATTTATTTAGTCCAGTGATTAAGAGCTTGGGCTCAGTGCTCCGACTGCTGGAGACCGGATCCCACTCTGCCCCTTCCTCGTTGTGACCTCAGGCAAGTTATCTGACCTCTCTGTGCCTCAGTTTCCCTATCGGTAAAACAAGTACTTTCCTTGGGGTTGTGGTGAAAATTAAATGAAGAACTATGTATATAGCCCTTGAAATACTGGTCGGTACATGTTAAAAAGAACTCAAGAAATACTGGCAATTATTATTATTTGTTTACATACTTATTGTCTGTTTTCCCTTCTAGGATGAAGACCTGCAGGAGGAAAAGGTACTGGGCCCAGCTGTCCTAGCACACTGCCTGGGGCATGATATGTGCCCAGTATGAATGAATGAATGGATGAATGAATGAGTGAAGGAAGGAAGGAACGAACGGAACGAACAGCCCAGAACCAACCGTATCTTTCCAGGTCCCCGCTAACAGGTCTTGAGTAAATGCTCAAGATTAGTTCAGAAGTCCTATCCCATGCTGAGGTCCGGAGAGACCTGAAAACAGGACCCTGGGCCTGCCTCCTGATGCTGTCAGGGGGTATCTGTCTCCTGCCGGGACTACAGAAGCCAACCAGATGGGGCTAGAGAAGAGGCTGCTGATGAAAGAGGGCAGTGCAGGGTGGCAGGAGGAGGCAGCACCGGCCCCTCTGTGCACTCACAGATCAGGTATCACCCATGCTCAATGCAGGGCCTGACAAGCAATCTAATTGTTAAAAATTGTAAAATGCCAAGAAAGTAAAGCTCTCTCTTTTTGTTCTATGCCCCAGTATCATTCTCAAGCTGCCTTGGGTCCAACTGTTCTCCTTCTGTGGCCTGGTCCTTCACACCAGCAAGTGACTTTCATCCCCAACCCCCATTTCCAGGGGGGTGGGGGCTCGGTCAGCCTCCTGACAGCCCTCTCTGCCCTCCCCACCTCTTGGAGAAAATGCAATCCACAGCAACACACACCTAGTGGGTGTTACATGCACACATATTAATATTGCCTCGACTACCAGACACTTCAGCAGGTGGGCACAGCTCCATCATTCATCTGACAAAGATTTCCCGAGCAGCTCGACTGTGTGAGGTGAGGGCCGCATGCTGGAGCTACAGTGCGGGGACTGGAGCTGGCCTGTGCCCTGGCCGAGCTCACAGGCCAGAGGGGGAGAAAGACAACTGGGGTCAGCGAGACCAGCACCATGATGACGCTATGAAGCAGAGGAGTCACGGAGAGTGGGCCGTGCTGGGAGCCCAAAGGCGGCTTCTCGAAGGAAGCAGCCTCCGGGGTAAGGGTTGAGGGGAAAGCAGGGAGCCAGGTTTCAGGGTTCAGAGTGAAAGGAGAGGAAACGTGGTGATTCAAGTAGAGGGAACCGCCCAAACAAGGGTTTGGGTGTCAGAGATGACCATGTCTGAGGGACAAATGTTCTCTTCACTGGCGACATCAACCTTTGGGTGTGGCTGCCAGTTATTATGTCTCCCCGAAACTCGTATGTTCAAGTCCTAGCCCCCAGCACCTCAGAATGTGACTGTGGAGATAGGGTCTGTAAACAGGTAATCAAGGCAAAGCAAGTCGGTTATGGTGGGCGCTAATCCAATCTGACTGGTGTCCTTATGAGAAAAGGAACTTAAGACTCACAGACACACACAGAGGGAAAACCATGTGAAGACACAGCAAGAAGACAGACGTGTACGAGCCAAGGAGAGGTGCCTCAGAAGAAACCAATCCTGCCAACGCCCTGATCTTGGACTTCTAGTCTCCAGGACTGTGAGAAAATAAATTTCTGTTGCTGTTGAAGCCACCCCTCACCTGTGGTACTTTGTTATGGCATCCGAGTAGTCTAACACACTCGGTGCCTGATTTTAACCATTCCCTCGTTTCTCTTTCCTTAGGTTCACTCATGCTGCCCAACTGGTTGGTCTTGATAGCTGATTCCAAAAATAGGGCACACCCAGCAGAAGGGGGAAGCAGAGGCCAAGTCCGCGTGGATGGGAGAACAAGGACTGCTGCAGGTAGGCCCGTCCCCACGCCCCACCAGTTGTTTTTTTTATTCCAGGGTCTTTTCTGAAAAACCTCCTCTGGTGGACAGCTGGGGTTTGTGCCCACAAGCGTGATTTCCGCCTTCTTCAGATATGCCTTGATTTTCTTTGGAAACTATTATCAGTTCATGTGGTTTGGATGGTGATAACCGCATCTGGGCCTGGCCACCTAGAGCCACTCCTAGAGTGACTAGGAGTTCAGAGACGTGACCCAATGTGGGTTTAAAAGGCAATCTATCAGATGCAGAGCTCAAAACGCTGGTCATAAGGGTGCTCAAGGTACTTAGTGAGAACCTCAGTGGCATAAAAAAGATCTAGTCAGAAACGAAGGATATACTAATTGAAATAAAGAAGAATTTACAGAAAAACAACAGTAGAGTGAATGAAGCCAAGGATCAAATCAACAATTTGGAACATAAGGAAGCAAAAAACAACCAATCAGAACAAGAAGAAGAAAAAAGAATCTAAAAGAAATGAGGATAGTACAAGCAGCCTCTGGGACTTCAAGCGTTCCAACATTCACCTCATAGGGGTGCCAGAAGGAGAAGAGAAAGAGTAAGAAATTGGAAATCTATTTGAAAAAATAATGAAAGAACACGTCCCTAAATTGGTGAAGGAAATAGGCGTACAAAGCCCAGGAAGCCCAGAGAGTCCCAAGCAAGAGGGGATGCAAAGAAACCCACACTGAGACACTTCATAATTAAAATGCCAAAGGTTAAAAATAAAGAGAGAATCTCAAAAGTACCAAGAGAAAAGACGTTAGTTACCTACAGGGGAGTTCCTACCTGACTGTCAACTGATTTCTCTTAAGAAACTTTCCAGGCTAGAAGGGATTGCCAAGAAATATTCAGTCATGAAGAACAGGGACCTATAGTCAAGATTTCTCTACCAAGCAAAGCAATTTAGAATTGAAGGGCAAGCAATTTAGAACTGAAGGGCAAGTAAAGAGCTTCACAGACAAGAAAAAACTAAAGGAGTTCATCGTCACCAAACCATTATTATACGAAATGTTCAAGGGACTTATTTGAGAAAAAGAAGATCAAAACTATGAACAAAAAAATGGCAAAAAATACAAATCTATCAACAAGATTGAATCTAAAAAACAAACTAAAGAAGCAAGAAAAACAGAGACAAAATCATGGATACAGAGAGCGTTTTGATGGGTGTCAGATTGGAGGGTGGTGTGGAGAATCGGTGAAGAGGTGAGGGGATTAAGAAGTACAAATAGGCAGTCACAGAATAGCCATGGGGATGTAAAGTGCAGTACAGGAAATGGAGTAGCCAAAGGACTTATACACATGACCCATGGACATGAACAATGGTGGGGGCATTGCCTGAGGGAGTCGGGGGTTCTACGTGGATGGGAGCAAAAGGGAAAAATCTGGATAACTGTGATAGCAAAATCAATAAAATATAATTTATTTTTTCAGGTTTTATTTATTTATTTTTAGAGATATGGGAAGGGAGGGAGAAAGAGAGGGAGAGAAGCATGGATGTGTGAGAGGTACGTGGATTGGTTGCCTTTCACAGGCCTCCAATCGGGCCTGTGCCCTGACTGGGAATCAAATCAGCAACCCTTTGGTTCACAGGCCGGTGCTCAATCCACTGACCTATGCCAGCCAGGGCTCAATAAAATATAATTTAAAAAATAGAATAAATAAAATAAAAAGAAAAGGCAAGGCTGGGCCCTGACTGGTGTGGCTCAGTTGGTTGGTCATCATCCCACAAAGTGAAGGGTCGCCAGTTCAATTCCAGGTCAGGGCATATGCCTGGGTTGCAGGTTTGGTCTCCGGCACAACAGATCAATGTTTCTCTCTTGCATCAATGTTTCTCTCTCTCTATTACTGCCACTGCCTCCCTTCCCTTCTCTCTAAAAATAAATAACTAAAATCTTAAAAAAGAAAAAAAAAGCCAGGGTTGGGACTTCTGTTAGAGTTTTTCTGAAGAAAAACCCACTTTCTGATGGAGCTGCAAAACCAATGTCTGAATTATGTGTCCGTATGCAGAGCACCTACCTGAGAATGGTATCAAGATAAGACGAAAGACGGCAGAGATGAAAGGAAGGGAAGGAGAAGGGGATGGACGGAGAAGGGAAAGGGAAAGGAGAGGAGAAGAGAGAAGAGGAGGTGAGGGGAGGGAAGAGGACAGAAGGAAGAGGAAGGAAAAGGAAGACGAGAGGAGAGAAGAGAAGTGAGTCCTGCTAATCTCTGGACTCCTCAGTTATCCGGGCCAATACACAGTCCTTTCTGCGTAGGCCGGTTGGCATGTAGATGCTCCTAAACATCCCACAACGCACAAAACTGCCCCTACCACTGCCAGACATGTACCATCTGGAACTTCAGGGTTGTTTGGAGGCCTTTGCCTCTTGTAATCAGAAGGGACCTGACTGATACACCCACCTGGCCTGTGGCACGGCGGTCTACCCAAAGCTGAATTCGTAGTATGGCTGAAAACTTAAGTCCTACTCTTAGATCCAGAGACACCAAAGGCAAAGAAATGCCGCGTAAGGGAGAGCTTACTTTTGGAAGCCGGGTTAAACTCCAGCACCACGAGGGTGTCTGGGCCCTGTGTCTCCTGGCCCTCAGGAACATTCTTCTGCACTGAGTCCCCGCTGGGATAGCCCACCAGGGCCCGGTCCTCAGGCTCGGCCTCAGAGAGTACATCTTCTTCAATGGAGTCATACTCGTCACTGGAACAGTCCTTTTGTTTCCTTTGTAGATTTACACTAAGTTCCAGGCTTTTTCTTAGCTCCTGCCAAAAGTCAAGGAAAGCAAAAAATGAAATATGTTACTTTGATTAAAAACTCATTTGAAATAGATCTTTAGAACCAAAGAATTATTTCTACCAAACTAACATTAACCAAAATCATCTCAACCCATGTGTTGTCATCACTTTGAAGACAAAACAAACGGTAGGGACGAATGAGCACTTCTCTGAACAAAACGTTGCTTATAGTACTAATTGTGCTGTTCACATGCTTGGGATGCCACTAAGAATGTGTGTGTGCATGCACATGTACGTGTGTGTTCATGTGCGTGTGTGTGAGATGTTTTGGTTCGGGGGCTTGTTAAAACAGATTGTGGGATTCCCACCCGCAGTTTCTGACTCAGCAGGTTCTGCATGGGGCCCCAGAATTTGCATTTCTAACAACGTGATGCTGATGCTGCCAGTTCAGGGACCATATTTCAAATATGAAATCCCAGGAGCCTCCAAATGATCCTGAAATTCCAGGTGGTAAGTGTCCGGCAGAGAGTTGTAGGGGGCTACTTTGTGTACCGGAGGATGTTTAGAAGCACCTAAATGTCAGAATATTTAGCACTTAACTGTAACTGCTTGACAATTTTTTTTCATGTGTTTCGTGTCCATAAGATTATATATTTACAATCTTAAGGCCAAGAATTAAGATAAGAGTGACCAGAAAATTTGTCACCAAAGCCAGGATACTTTTGAAAAAGAACACTGCTACATTTACACTGGGACAAAAAATATAAAATGGACTATTTGGGCAAACCAGTATATTTAGTCAGCCTACCTATACTCTACCTGTAGCCCTCATAGTATCTAACCTAGTTATGCGAAAAGGAGAAACAATCAATAGAGGTTTGATGGTTGACCAATAACCTTAACAGTTTTTGTGGTATGCTGAAAAACAACTCCCCAAAGATTTCCAAGTCCTAATCCCTGGGCCCTATGACTCAGTGAGGGCTCATGAAGAAGTAAGAGGCACTATATAGAAAACTTTAATCATCTTAGAGAAATAATCCTAAACAGACTGATGACAAATATGGGTATCAAAGGTGCTTCTGGTGAGGAAATAAGGAAGACGTCATTGGCAACTAGAGGAGAGGGAATCCTGTCACATAGTGGCAAAATCTTAGCTGAATTATGTCCTACGGTTATGTGGTAAATGAAGTTTTATAAATGATGGACTTGGATATTTAGCCGAAGAGATTTCCAAGCAAAGTGTTGAAGATGCAGTCCGGTTTCTTCTTGATGCTTAGAATAAAATGTTGCAGGAAAGGGAGAGACTAAGGGTAAAACTGTTATGTAAAAAGGAACTGGGATTTGATAATTTGGGAACCTCTCAGTCTATCCGGGTTGCAGAAGACATTAAAATTAGATTCCCTGTCAGAAAAGCATGCTCTAGAGAGAAAACCAAGGATGCGACTGAACAACCTTCTGCTAGTGTTGCAGAGGATCAGGGTTTAGAGCATCCCACCACACCTGAGGGCTCTCTGAAGAGATTAGACATGTGACTCCTGGATCCCCTCTGGCATGTCAGCAGAAGCTAGGGACGGAGATGGGATTATCTAGGAAAGATTTGTGGAGGAACCTTTTGTCTAATGGAACAAATTCTAGCAACATGCATAGGAGAACCATGTGGTTTTTGAGAATGTCATACCTGCAGAAACACTGCCAACTTGAACTGAATGGGAGAGAGACAGGACAAAATAAAAGAAGGCTGTCGGACTCCCAAAATTATACAAGCAGGGAACAGGTAGATGAAATAAGTACCCCTCACAAAAGAAGGATGACTCCAAGAGTGGAGCCACGGGCCCAGTGGGCGGAGCCCTGAGTCACAGGGAATTACTTGTGGGCCTTGCAACCCAATGGAGTTGGCCCAGTGGATTTCAAAATTGCTTGGGTTTGGTGATATCTTTTTTCCTTTCATTTTTCTCCCTATTGTAATGGGAGTTTCTACAACTGCTATTCTGTGTCTGACCCACCACTGTATTTAGGAGCAGAAACTGGTTTTCTAGTTTTGAAAAGTACACACATGGAGAGCAATTTTGCCCAAATATGGGTTATACCCAAAGTTTCACCCATACCTAATTTAGATGGTAAAGGTGATGACACTTGGGAACTTTGAGCAGATGAGACTTATTTTGGACTTTGGCTGATACTGTAACGGATTGAGACTTCTTGGAATGGGAAACTTGGAATGGGATGAATGTATTTTGTATGTGGGATGAAAATAAATCTTTGGGGGCCAGAGGGCAGACTGTTATAGGCTGAATAAATGGCCCTCAAAAATGTTCACATTCTAATCCCTGGGACCTGTGAAAGCCACCTTACATGGCATAAAGGACTTTGCAGGTATAATTTAATTAAGGATTTTAAGATGGGGGAGATTATCCCGGATTACCCACATGGACCTAATGCAATCACAACGGCCTCTGTAAAAGGGAGGCAGGAAGATTAGAGTCAGAAAGAGAAGATGTAAGGATGGAAGCAGAGGTCACGGAGGAGAAAAGGTGTTACACTGCTGGCTTTGAAGGAAAAGGGCTTCTCCTCCAAAACTTCCAGAAGGAACATAGGTCTGCTGACATGTTGATTTTAGATCAGTGAAACTGAATTTGGATTTCTGACCTCTAGAACTGTAAGACACGCCACTAAGTTTGTGGTACGTTGTTACAACAGCAACAGGAAACTAACAGAGCTGTCTATCTTTTCCACTCTTCCCTCCCACCCTGCCCAATACCAAGTATCAGTGATATTTATTGAGCAAATTGAATATTGCCTGACCTACAGTAGGTGCTCGACAAATATTTCCCAAATGACTATTTTACATCAGTGACTGGGTAGAGGCTGTAATAAGGGGTGGAGAGCACCCACATGCCTGGGAGGTAGCATTAGTGATGTGACCCTTAACAAGTTACTTAACTCCTCTGATCTCGATTTTGACAACCAGAGAAATGGAGCTCTGCCTCAAGGAATTCTTTTGTTAAAGTAGTGGTCTGAACTGGGAATGATTTTGCCCCACTACCCCGAGGATATCTGACAATGCCTGGAGATGTTTTTGGTCACAACTGGGGAAAGGGAGTGCTGGTGGCATCAAGGAGGTAGAGGCCAGAGGTGCTGCTAAACATCCTAGAATGTACAGGATATTCCCCCACAACAAAAAAAATTATCTGGTCAAATGTCAATAGTGGTGAGGTGAAAAACCCTGTATTAAAGTGAGCATGCATTCAGCAATGGCACCTAAAAAGATAAAAACGAGGTCTTCTAGCTGAGCATATTGAAGTAGCCCACGCAACTTTGGAAGCCAGACTGAGGTCATGGCTCATGTCTTCGAAGTCTGACTGCGGTGGGCAGTTGGAGGTCAATGGATTTCCTGCTCCTCCACGGGAAGACACGAGCTCCTGAGTGGTCTGCTGTTTAATAGCAGTTTCAGTGATTGTAAAACTAGTATCCTTTACAGAGGAATAATGCTCTGTACTTTACAAAACATTTTCAACTCCTTCTCTCATTTGATCCTCACAGTAACCCTGCAAGATAGTAGGTAGAATAAAAAGCCTGTGATAACATGGACTCCTGTTAAAACAGGATGGGCAGCTGACTCCTGTTCTCGGCCCAAACCCCAATCTCAAATGGGGTCAGCTTTAGTTCCATGTTCTGCAGGGGTGGACGCAAGATAAGGTGAGACAGCAGGGGCAAACCCCTCTCTGGAGCCCCAAGATTCTTGCCCAGTCATTGCGGAACAAAGCAATAAAATGAGTGCCAGCTACCTGGGACAATCCTAGTCGGGAGACTGCTGTCACTGTCCAGGAAATCCCAGTCAGTCCCAGGGCACACAGTCATCCCCGTGATGTCTATGGCAGGGCGGAGCCACCAACCACAGCCAGCTCCAGGAAGGCTTTGGATGGGGCGTTAGGATTCTCGATCCCATGGTCAGCTGAACAGGCTCCCTCCAGCCTTTTCATTACCTTCACAATGTTGCAACCCCACATTTTAAGTGACTGAACTTTTGGAGACCCCCAAAATTGGAGAATTGAGGCCTAGAGGCTTTAAGCTGGTTCAACTTGTTACAGTGATTAAACGGCAGAGTTGTAACTTGTGCCCTCGGTCACTGCTCCCTGCTCACTCCAGATTATCCACGTGTAAAACAGACTCTCTTGCATCCTGTCATGGTCCAGTCAAAGGGGAGGACTGTGTGGCAACCGCCATTGTTAACGTCCCCACACATGCAGGCAAGTGGAGGGGGCTGCGCTGAGGGTTGAAGTGATGGAGGGGAATGAGAGCAAAGTCTCAAGCAATCACTGCATTAAAAAAAAAAAGAAAAGAAAAAAAGAAGCATTTCAGATGTGGCTAGGGCTGTGAAGGAAAGGGCCTGCTTGGATGGTGGGACAGAGTGGGTGGCAGAGGGGGCTCCTGGTGAAAGCAGGTCAGGGGAGGCTGGCACAGTGTGCCAGGCATGGGGAGCAGCGGAGGCCAAGGCCGGCAGGCAGCAATGGCTGGAGGGCAGCGTGTAGCAAACGAAGGGAGGGCAGGGGACAGGAAGGGGTCACCCAGGACAGGGCTTTGCGGGCCTCAGAGCAGAGTCTGGATTTCCTTTTATGCACAATGAGGAGCCACTGAAGGGTGCTAAGCAGAAATAGAACATTATCTGATTTCTGTTTTCAAAGGTCACTATGGTGCTTGGATACCAAGTGGGTTTTGAGAGTTAGGGCCAGGGTGGAAACAGGGTGAACAGTTGCAGCTGCAGTAGCAGGTGCGAGATGAAAGTGGCAGCAGAGGTGGGGATGCGAGATGCATTTTGAGATGTATTTTGGAAGCAGAGATGACAGAAATTAACAGTGTATATCCATATATATACACCTTTGACCAAGTCCCTCTAGAAACCTGTCCTTCAGTCTTAAGTATACAAAGATTGTTGAGGCATCGTTATAACAGAGAATGACCCAAACGTTCACCAGCGAAAGGTGGGTTAAAGTGCTCACAGGGCGAGCACGGATGGAGCCTCGGGGAGCCCTTCCAGAGAACGAGGTAGATCTTGGGTACTTCCTCAAAAAAAAAAAAAAAAAAAAAAAGGCAAGATACATGTTTAAGTATAAAGAAGCATATCAAAAAATGTGCATGCAGTATAAACCTAATTTTAAAAATAATTGTTAGTTTCTATGCATACAATAGCTCTGGAAAAAAAATCATTAAATTATTAACAATGTTCTCTCTGTGACATTATGGGACTTTCTTTTCTACTTTGTTTCCCTTAATTTTTGCTTATAAGCCTAATCCTAATTTTGTAACTAGAAAATAATGATATATTTACATTTACGTTTAAGTCCTGCCCCTTGCTCCTACAAAAAAATAAATCCCCCACAGTAGTCGGGGGGACAATAATGTGGAAGACCCTAGATCTCCGGTCCCGGAACACATCTCGTCCCCAAAGGAGTGACTCAGAAAGCGGCAAGCAGCAGCACTTGGTCCCAGAAGATGAGGGAGCAGCATCTGTCTAACTCTGTGTATCCAGTAAAGTGCCCCAGACTTAAAAACAACAGGCCACCAATCTCAACAGCAAGAAGCTCGGGGAATGTAACGCGCATGAGCCCTTCTCAGGAAAAACCTCCCAGGTGACAAAATCCAGACTCTGGAGAGGAAAGTCAAAATAAAGAGCACACACTGGGAGAAGCTGAGGTGGCAGATCTAACGGTGAGCTCGGAAGCCATTTAGAGACGGGATACACACTAGAGAGCTCTGCACATTCTGTTACAGAGCAGGATGTGATGTTCAAAACCTAAGCCCTGAGCTTAGCTAACAAAACCCAGAAGAGGGCAGGCCGCGTGGTACTCCCCTGGCTTCATTTTCCATGTCAGCGAATCAATTCGAACCCATCTTAAACGGAAACATCAAGTTTAAAAAGATGGCAATTTTGACCTCTTAATATTTCTTTCATAATTTGTTAAACTGATGAGATATTTTAAGAAAAATCTCTCATAGTAAAGAAATTTAAATTTAAATTCCTCCTTTTTCAATTTGGTTTTGCTTCTGTTAAATTAATACAAATTTAAATGCCATAAATTTATTTACAAAATATATATTAAAAAGAAGCCTAAACTCTGCATGGCCACTATCTTCTTGACAAAAGAAAATAATACATTTGCTCTTCCTGGATGAGCAAAACTTAGGAACCTCTGCCCTTATCATGCCCACGTGATCTAAAACCATCTGTTCCAAGGGCGAAAGGGAGACGAACTAAGTAGCAACACTCCCTCGAGAAAACTGTTCAAAACCCTTCCATCTGAAAAGATGAGGACCTGGGGTGGATCGCTTTGAAAGCCAACCTGCCAATACTTTAAAGGGATACCACGCTGGTTGCTGCTACCAGTTGCTTTGAAGCTGTCATCCAGAAATTTCTCTGTGAAAGCTAACTTTATAGCTTTGCTTTACGACATGTTATATGCGGTTGAAATATTGTCTAAAATGTTCAGTTAAAGCCCCTTCAGCAGAAAGCCCTCTGTACAAAACCAAGGTTGGAAACACTGCCGGTAGAGGACGGGGTGACGGGGCTGCACACAGACTGGCCTCCTCGCCGGGGAGCCAGGGAGGAGGCGCAGCAGGGAAGGACGGGTGCTGGACCACCGCCGGAAGCGCAGGAGGGCTTTGCTAGTAAAATTCTGATAAAATTGTGTTTGCATATAATAGTAATAATAAGTACAACATCGACTGCAGCAGCTACCAATTACCAAGCTAACCGCTCTACCACCTTATCCTGTCGCTGCCTTTCACCACCCCAGTGGGTGTCCTTACCTTACAGGCCAGGGCACCTAAGTACCAGCCCAAGGTCACAGGGCTAGCAACAGCAGAGCCAGTCTGGATGAATGACTGTCTGACTCCAAAGTCCAGGCTCTTTGCCATGTGCCCACATGTATGCCTTTCCTGGCACCAGTACATTAGAAGCCAGTGGTCTCTAGAGGCGGAGGAAAAGCAGGGGCTCAGGGACTGTCCTTGGGCCTGCATGGAATTGATGAAACCTGCCTACAAAAGCTTTGGGCACAAAGCTGCCTTGAGTCCATTAAACATGTTAAAATGTGTGTTAAGTATTAGTAGATGAAGCATTAAAATCTGTAACGGTCTTTAGAAAGGGGAACAGCCCGGTGTCAGTTGTGGGTCTGGGGCCTGGGCCCACTCCAGCTGTCCTGTGCCTCCGAGCCAGTCTCTGTGCCCAAGCCCCAACCTCTACTGTGGGGAAACGGGCCCCGACAAGCTGACAAGGCTGTGGAAGGGATGCAGTGAGATAATAGCTATGAATCAGTGTTTCATGATTGCTTTTACACAGGTCTGGTTTTTACAGAAAACTTAAAAGTGAGATGACAGCATACTCTTCATTATTTCTCAGATCCAACTGACTTTGCCTACAAGAAGATCAAATGTTTAGACCACGAAGCCACAATGGATACTTTAGGAGTCCTCTTGAGGAAGCAGCAGTCTCTGGGGTAGAGGTCACTGACCTGCAGCCAACACCCCTTCTTCCTCCCAACCCCCCGTAAGGTCTCTCATTTGTCTGGTATTTTCAGAAAATTGGGATTGAAATGCCTTTCACCCAGCAAGCACTGTCGGTTGCAGTGGTTCCCACTAGCTCCCACTGCCTTGTATGAGCCATCTTACACACTTATATTAACCTGCCTGGTCCAGAAAGGATTTTTATCCTGTATTGAGGGGGTATAAGCTAACTTGTTCTCCTCATTCATTCATTATTCAAAAGTTCTTTAGTGTTGGATGTATTTGTCCTCATTAGCAGCTCTGACTGCTAAGTACTAGGATAGAGTAACCAGACAGATAGAGTCCCTGTTCTCATGGAATTTATAACCTGGCAACAAAGCCATCCTAGAAGAAATTACAAGTGTAACGAGTGTCAAGAACCCTAAACTCAAGCCTGGTGGCTCCTAGATGACAAACTGCCCAGAATACAGAGACTTGAGCCCTAACTTTAGGGTCCACACTGTGTATTTTTAAAATCACATTCCCCTCCAGGGGTATCCAACCTTTTGGCATCTCTGGGTCACAAGGGAAGAAGAGTTGTTTTGGACCACACATTAAATACACTGCAACACGTATCACAAAAAAATCTCATAATGTTTTAAGTAAATTTACAATTTTGTGTTGGGCTTCATTCATAGGCACCCTGGGACACATGAGTCCCGCAGGTAGCAGTTTGGACACCCCTGTCTATACCCATTCTGATGGAGCTACAGCTAGGAAAACTTGAGTTCTACATGTGCTTCAAATACATGTGTGATATTTTTAGTTTTCTGATTCTTCTGTCCCCATTCAACCTTGGGTTTTCTTTTTTATTAATTTTTATTCAAAGCTAAGTTGATTTATGAAGTTACCTTGGAGTAGTCACTAACATCCATCATAAGGAAGAAAACAACATCCTTGTCTTAGGGAGTGGAGTGATGTAAGAGCAAGAGCATGGACTCAGGAAGCAGAGGCACTGGAGGCTGCCTGTTACTTGGCTGTGAGGCCCATGGGTACCTCACCTGAGCCCGCCCCGAGCAGGGGCTGGCTGTAGAGAATGGAATAGGGATGCTGGGATAGGGACCAGACAATTAAGAATGCTTCAGGCAGACTAGAAATGTTGAGGAAGTCCTGAAAGGCATAGAGCAGAGATCACATCTATGAAGAACAAAAAGCAGAGGAAACTGCAGGCCAAAATGAGGGCATTAACATTTTCCATAGGAGTGGTGTGTGTGTGGGTGTGGGTGTGGGTGTGCATGTAGCTGAGTCCAGAAGTCAAGATGGAGTAAGAAGCCCTGGGACATTAGTTGGGGCTACTTTTAAGGCTACCAGCCCCTCCAGCTGCATTTAGTACAGAGGTGCTCAGGCACAGGCTAAAGCCTGGAGTCTGGGTACTGACCCAGAAGGCAGGACAATGCCCCCCAAAGGAGGTCACCGTCTCTAAGGCAGGCGAGGAGCTCCCATGCCTGGAATGGAACATGAAGTACACAGATTCCAGGAGCATGTTGTACCCCAACCACACAATCACCAAGGTTAGGTTACACCAAACAGAATGAAGAGAGGGAGCAGGATTCTCAAATACAAGGATGGGCAGGCAGCCCAGAATGAGCACGCATTTGGGAAAAATCAGTACCCTGAAAGATAGCCACCAAGTTAATAAAAGAACTAATACCCAAGAAAAAAGAGTTAATAGAATAAACGGAGGGAGACCTTAGAACACAGAAAATTAATACCCCTTGAGATTTTTTTTTAATCCTCACCCAAGGGTGTTTATTGATTTCAAAGAGAGAGGAAGGAGGAGAGAGAAACATCAGTCTGTTGCCCCCTGTATGCGCCCCAGCTGGGTATCAAACCCACAACCTAGGTATGTGCTCTGACCGAGAATTCACCTGCAGCCTTTTGGTAGACAGGATGATGCTCCAACCCGCTGGGCCACCTGGCCAGGGCATCCATGGAGATATGTAAGAGGAACTTTCATCCATGAAAAAGAAACAACGAGATATCCTAAAAGGTTTAATTTTGCTAACCTTTTTTAAAAGACCAGCTAAACAGCAGAAAGAGATAAAAGATGACCAAGTATGCAAGAAAATCAAGCCAAACGATGTTATAAGAACACAGTACAAAAAGAAAGTTTTAAAGAAAAATTAAGAGACTTGAAACAACAGATCTGGGCCAACATTTGTCCAACAGATGCTCTGGAGAACAGAACAGACACAATGGAAGATAATAATAATAATAATAATAATAACAATAAATTTTCCAGCCCTCAAGAAAGACACACACCTTCAGACTGAAATGGCCCATCTACTGCTTTAAATGGGATAAAGATAATGACACTGATGTATTCATACAAATAAAAGGTACTATCTATTAGAAAACATCTTGACTCTATATGCACACAATGATAGATATTTAAAATATATAAAGCAAAATCAGAGAGATGTAAGGGAAAATTGACAAGTTCACAGAAATCAACTGGATTAAACACACAAAAATTAAGCAGGACCTATTGCAGTGGCTTGCTAATGAGCATAAGAACTTCCTGGAAGTCTTATCAGAAATGCAGATTCTGAGCCCTCCATCCCTCTCCACATCCAAAACTGTGTATCTGAGAGGGGTGTGAGGCTTCACTTCTTTTTTTCCAATTTGTATGTTTTATTCCCACAAGACAGCCACGGGGTGGGGATGCCAAGCCACGAGCCAGGCAAGGCCAAGGGCCTTCTTCCGGCAGGGGTGCACATCAGGTCCTCAGGTCAGCCCGACCGGCGGGCTGGTTTTAGACAGACTGTTGTGGGTGCTGGGTAGAAGGCTCTGAGGGGCATGGATGGTGGGCTCAGATAGGAGTTACACACTTAAGGAGCTACAGGTAGCTGGGCAGGTCCTCGACTATGATCAGGAGCTCTTCCCCGGGACCATACCACTTCACCATGCAACTGTTTTTCTCAATGAGGAACTTGGTGAAGTTCTATTTGAGGGCCTTTCCCAGGATTCCCCTTCCCTTGGGCTGGACTTTCATCCACTTCCACAGTGACTGGGCATCATCCCCATTTACACAGATCTTGCTATACATATCGAACTTGACATTATAGCTGGCAGCGAACTCTTTGATCTCTGCATCAGTCCCTGGCTCCTGCTTCCCGAACCGGCTGCAAGGGAAAGCCAGGATCCGTACACCGCACTCAGCGTACCGGGTGTGCAGGCTGATGAGCTGAGTGTAGTTTATATCTGTTTTGCCTCATCGCAAGGCCACGTTGGTGACAATGCATATGAAGCCGCGTACTTGTCTAGGTTAGCCATGTGCCTGTTGATGTCCTTGGTCGAGAACTCGTGCATGAACTGAGCAAGGTGCCAGTCACCACCAGACATGCAAATGGTGCTGGCCAGGCCTGGTGCTGCCAGAGCCCAGCCCAGAAGGATCTGTTTCAGCAGGCAGCACAGGTGGCTTAAGTTTATCACGGTGGCCAAGAATTCACATTTCTAATATGCAGCCCAAGTGATTCTGATATAGGTAGTCTGGGACCTTACTTTAAGACTCACCAGGACCCCGGCCAGCACGGCTTTGTTGGTTAGGGTGTCATCCTATAACTGAAAGGTTGCAGGTCAGCTCACATAACTAGGCTGTGGGTTCAATCCCTGGTCCAGGTGGGACAATCCCCTGTCTGGGCATATCCAGGAGGCAAACCAATCGATGTTTCTCTCTCACATCAATATTTCTCTCTCTCCCTTGCTTTCTCTAAATGCAATGAAAAAAAAAAAATCCATGGGTGAAGATGAAAAAAAGGCATGGCTGTGTTGCTCAGTGTGTTGAGCACTGGCCTGCAAATCGAAAGTTCACTGGTTTGATTCCCAGTCAGGGCACGTGCCTGGGTTGTGGTCCAGGTCTCCAGTTGGGGGCGTGTGACAGGCACACACACACAGATGTTTTTCTCCCTCTTTCTCCCTCCCTTCCCCTCTCTAAAAAAAATAAAATAAAATCTTTTTAAAAAAAGACTCACCAGGTTAAATAATTCAATGAATAGCTTGATTTAATAGATTGAGAACTTTGTACCAAAAAGAGAATTATTATTCTTTTGAAATAACATGGAGCATTCATAAAAATGATCTGGTAGACTACAAACAAAACCTCAGAAATGTCCAAAAATCAGAAATCAAACAAGCCATTCCTCATCATAATGTGGTAAAATTAGAAATCAACACAAGAGGATAGCAAAAAAAATAGACCAAAAACTATTTACTTAGAACATTTGTAAAAAATTCTTCTAAACAGAGGGAAAAAATCCTGAAATCACAAACTAATTAGAAATAAATGATAATGAAAGCACTACATACATACCAAAATTTGTAGGATATGAACAACACAGTGTTTAGAGAAAAATTTATAGTCTTAACACTGATATATAAGAAAACAAAACTGAATATAAATGAATTAAACGTTTAACTTAAGATAAAGCCAAAATGTGTTCTGGGGGTTGGGTAGAACCGAAGCAATAAATTAAACCAAAAAAGTTACAGAAGGACTCAAGATAGAAGTAGAAATGAACTAAAATAGAAAATAATAAATGAATAAATGGCAAAATAAATAAAGTATACATGCTCAATAAAACTGTAAGTGGGCACAGTCTGGCTGGATAGTCAGAGAGAGCTTTTCATATTCTACTCAGTTTACTTCTGAATTGTTTGAAGCTTTTCTAATGTGAAAGCATTCATGTATTAGGTGTTATATAAAGTAATAAAAAATAATGTAAAAATACCTAAGAAATTTTATGTAGGATATAAATGCAAGAAATAAAAGATATTATTTATTCCAATATTGATTCAGAGGTCACTCTTTATTTTTATTAGGATTGAGAAAGATGTTAATAAGTCAGACACTGCCCGGTATCTTCACTTACAGAAACGCTCTGCTGGGTGAAAGGATGACTACATCGCTCTCTTCTGCGCCTGCCTTTCATGGGCATTTAGGTGCTTGTTCAGCATCATTCCACTCCACATGAATCATTCATGCACATCACTGAATTATTCCTGCTCAGCTGGCCTTGTGCTGTCTATCTCACCTGCCCAGAGACCTCCTAATGTCATCAGCCAGGCTGCCCTTTAATCTAAGCTGTCCAACTGGATGCATTCAGGACACCGTGCCCCTGATGGCTCTGGGTACAGCAGGGCTAATTAAAGTGCCACTGGGAAGGAGAAAGACTTTTTCCTCCTCTCTTGTCAGGAATCAACAAAGCTTTCATTGTCTGAACCAGAAGCTTCAAGCTGATGGTCTGAAAGCCACACTTGGCTATTTACTATCTTTGGTCCATAGAAATTTGTGAATTAGTTACCAACATAAAAAAAAGGTGGGGGGGGGAATAAAACACAAAGAAGCGCAGACACCTGGCTTCTCTTAAAACGAGAAAGCCTCATACCTTTGTGCCCCTTCTCCCCATGATGACAGTCAGCCGAGCTGTGTCAAGACTCTTCCCTACATCCTCACCACTCTGTGCCAAGAGCTGTGCTTGTTATCCCAGCTGCCTTGCTTATGTCACTGAAAATATCCATTTAAACGGGTACCATGTGCCAGTAATCACAATATTTCAGGATCTAAACTCCATCTCTCAAACTGATTCTTCTACCCCAGACAGCAAAAAATTTCTTTGTCAAATTATATTTCTAGATTCACAGTTTGGAAAATACTGTCACTGTAATTATAACTTAGTGATGTGATGACTGAACTCAGCCTGTGTGGGCAGCCCAGGGCGCCAAATCAACATCCATACCGCACACTCACTCATTGATTCACTCAATCAATTATTCAATTAACTTGCTTAACAAAGACTTATTTGCAAACTAACTCTATGCCAGGCACTTTTCTAAGGACCAGACACACAACAGGCAAAGGGACAGCACACATCTCTGCCAATATGAAGCTCAGGTCTACAGTGAAGAAAGGGTATATCAAGCCCTAAACATGGAACTTGCAAATGACCTATGGAAGTAGTTCCTGGATGAGTAGGGAGCTCAATAAACTATTATGTACCTTCTATTTTTATGGATTTTGTAATCAGAAATAGGGGTTTTCTATAAACTCAACCTAGGATTTATAATTTCAGAGCTGACAAGCAGAGGAAATACCTAATCTACCCCTTTGAATCAAAGTGTGACTTAAGTGTGACTTAGCCAAGGCCCTGCAGAGGTTATGGAAAAGCCCAAACCACCTGCTCCAAGCTTGCTGAGTCAGTCACTTGTTCTTTTTTTTTTACTCCCTGTAACAGGGGTCACAAGCTCCAACATCTTCAGAAGGCGTAATATAGTGTAAAGTGGCAAAGTGAGTCTCAGAGTTGGCAACAGAGAGTGGTGGGGACCAGGGCGAAAGGGAGGGGACATGCTCAGAACAAATTTTTTGATTCAAAATAAAACAGCAATAATCATGACCATAGCACAAGACGAGGCCAGCCAATGAAATGTGTCATGTCTTGAGCTGAAGCTGGTCCTTGCAGAGACGGGTCCAGGCCCTCCCATTTTGGCCATACCCTCTTCCGTTCGTCACAATGTTTCTACCTGATCTTGAATTTGGGCATAATTTTTTCAAGTCATAACTAAAAATAATCGTCTCCTACGTGTCCCCATTTTCTCAGGATTGTTTTTCCCTCAAGTTGAAACATATTTTTAATGTGACCAAAGTGAAAAAAAAAACAAATATGAAGGGTACATATTCATTTCTTTGATTTAATAATGTCTTAATATAACAACGTAAAATTAATTTCCTGTTTATGTAAAATTCACGTCTTTAAATGTCAAAAACCTAAATAAAATAATTTTCTATGAAATATTTCTAAAGTATATTGCCTTGCTTACCTTCTTAAAAGAGTACGTTGAATATAATTTAGCCTTTTCTTGACATTAATAGTCAATATCTGGATAGAAATTGATCTGTAATACAGGAGATGCTGTCTACAGCTATTATACTTTTGTATTTTTCATTTGCTATTTTTTTAAGTGACATTTCCCACCCAAGTTTCTGGTAGTGCAGGATATGATTTTCAAGACAAGGGCAGAACCTCTTCCCATCCCTTTCTGGCTTTTGTGAACCTCTGTTGATTGGCTGATTGATTATTTATGTATTTATTTATTTATTTACTTACTTCTACTTTATCGTTGCCTTGATTTATATGTGTACATAAGATTTTAACTTTGAATTTTTACATCTCGTTCTTTTATAGTCCCCAAACCCAAGGCATAAAGTCCCAATTCTCTCTAATCCTTTCCTTCCATTTGAAGTGGACTCTACTCTTCAGGCATTCTGGTTCAGAATCACTGGGAGTTCTTTTGTTAAAAAGTATGCTACCTCCTGCCCTGGCCAGTGTAGCTCAGTTGGTTGGAGCATCATCCTGTAGACCAAAAGGTCATGAGTTCGATTCCCAGTCAGGACACACACCCAGGGCATCCCCAGTTGGGATGTATATGAAAGGGCAGCCAGTTGACATTTCCCTCTCTCTCTCCCTCTCTCTCCTTCTTTCTCCCTTCCTCTCTCTCTAAAAAAAGCAATGAAAAAAAGTCCTCAGGTGAGAATAAAAATAAAAAAGTATGCTACTTCCTATGTACAAAATCTGATAGCTTAAAAATTAAGACCTATAATATGCATTTTATGTCTTGGCTGGTGTGGCTCAGTGGATTGAGCACCAGACTGTGAAGCAAAGGGTTGCCAATCAGATTTCTAGTCAGGGCACATGCCTGGGTTGCAGGCCAGGTCCCCAGCAGGGAGCACGCGAGAGGCAATGACACATTGATATTTCTCTCCCTCCCTTCCTCTCTCTAAAAAAATAAATAAAATTTTTTAAAAATAATAATAATAAAATACACATTTTGAAAGACAGATACCATATGATTTCACCTATAAGTGGAACCTAATCAACAAAATAAACAAGCAAGCAAAATATAAACAGCAACATTGAAATAAAAAACAAACTGACAGTAACCAGAGGGGAGGAGGGAGGGGGATAACAGGGGAAAAGGAAGGGAAGGGTCATCAAGGGACATGCATAAAGGACCGATTGACAAAGCCAAACGACAGAAGGATGGAGGGTGGGAGGTGAGGAGGGGTGGGGCTGGGGAAAGTGATGGCGGGAAAATGTTGACGTGGGGGTGATGGGATGGGGTGCAGGGTGGAGGGGATAAAGGGGAGAAAATAAATGAGACAACTGCAATAGCATAATCAATAAAATATACCCCAAAAATAAAAATAAAATAAAATACACATTTTAAACAAATACCCTTAGTGATTATTGTGCATATCAAATTTTGAGATCCACAGCCCTATCTTTTCCTTGTAACTGTGGTTCTCAAGTCTTGCTGAAAATTATTGCTACGTACGGTGCTTAAAACAAGATGTTATAACTAATTCTCAATGCCTGCGCCCAAGCCCAGGACAATAATCAGAACCTCTGGGCGGTAAGACCTAGGCATCTGAGCTTTTTTTTTTTTAAACAGATTGTTTTTATTTTTTTTAAGATTTTATTATTTATTTTTAGAGGGGAAGGGCGAGAGAAGGAGAGGAAGAGAAACATCAGTGTGTGGTTGCCTCTTGCGCGCCCCTGACTGGGGACCTGGCCTGCAACCCAGGGATGCGCCCTGACTGGGTATCAAACTGGCGACCCTTTGGTTCACAGGCAGGCACTCAATCCACTGAGCCACACCAGTCACAGCCTGTGCTTATTTTATTTAGTTTTTACTTTTTATTTTGAGCTAATTGTAGATTTTATGTGCCATCTGTAAGAAAGAAACAGTACACAAAGGTCCCATGTACCCTGCACCCAGTTTCCCCCATGGTAACATCTTGCATAACTATAGCACAAGAGCACAACCAGGAAACTGACATAGATCAAACTTACTCAGCTTTTTTAAGCTAGGTCTCCTTTTTTACTTTTCTCTATTTCTTCCTTTGCTGATGCTTAGCTCTAACAAAGCTTTTAAAAAACTTTTTTATTTTGAAAACATTTAAAAGCCACTGAAAATTTATAAGATTATATAATAGCCAAAACCCCTTCACCTACATTCACCAACTGTTAGCATGTTGCCCCATTTCGCTCTTCCTTCTCCCTTTTCTCCTCCTCAGTATGTACAACACATATTCTTTATTCTGGCCCATTTATGCATGAATGTAGATATCACAAGCCCTCACGCCTTCACACGTCAGCATGCGTCTCCTGAGAACAAGAATCATCTCTTAAAGAACCACAGTATAATTACCAAATTTGGGAAATTTGACATCAGTACAATACTGTTATCTAATATAAATAGTTAATTTTAAATTTTTCTGAATTTCCCAAAACTATCCTCAAATTTACAGCAACTCTCCTCCCCAGGGTCTCACATAGCATAATCGTGGTATTTCTTTTCCCTGCTTTAGTCTGGAATAGCCTTCCCCTGTCTTTCATGCAAAGGAGACTTTTGAAGACTCCTGGACAGCTGTCTTGTAGACTGTCCCTCTGTTTGGGTTTGTCTGGTAATTTCCTCATTGAATTTCAATTCTGAAAAACATTTTCCATCAATATGCCCAGCAATGAGGTCACAGGGCAAAGACTTGACAGGGGACAGGTCTCCTCGGTCGCTGTTTGAAACAGTTAAGCATAACCGATGAAGGGCGCCTCTGAACACCTTCCTCCCAGGCAGAGTATCAGTAATATTCACCACAGACTGTGCCCCTGTGGAGAGCTGGGCACTTTCAGAAGCAAAAATAGGCCAGTGCCAGCTTGTTAATCCCAGGGAACAGGAGTCGTGGGGTCTGGATTTCCGGTCTGGGCTTCTCTGAGGCCTGGATGAGCAACATCACTTCTCTGCTCTTCGGTTTCTTCAAACTCCAAAACAGAAATACCTAGCACTTAACACAGAAGTTAATGCCGTGATGGATGTTACACACTCAACACAGTGCTCGGCACTTAGTAAGTGCTCATTTAATGTGAGCCTTTACTATTACTTTTTAAAAATAACATCATTATTTCTCTTAGCAATATTTTTTCTGATATATGTCCTCATGCAAAGGAAACAAAAGGAAAAATAAACAAATGGAACTACATCAAACTAAAAAGTTTTTGCACAGCAAAGAAAAAACCATCAACAAAACAAAAAGACAACCTACTGAATAGAAGATATTCACCAATAATACACCTGGTAAGTCGCCAATATCCAAAATTGATAAAGAACTCACATAACTCTTAACACCAAAAAAAGTCCAATTTTTAAAATGTGCAGAGGACCTGAATAGACATATAAAAAGATGCTCAATATCAGTAGTCATGAGAGAAATGCAAATTAAAACCACAATGAAATATCACCTCACTCCTGTCAGAATGGCTATCATCAATAAATCTACAAAAACAACCGCTGGTGAGGCTGTGAAGAGAAGAGAACCCTTGTGCACTGTTGGTGGGAATACAGACTGGTGCAGCTGCTGTGGAAAACAGTACAAAGGTTCCTCAAAAAATTAAAAATGGAACTGCCTTATAACTCAGCAATTCTACTTCTGAATATATATCCAAGGAAACCCGAAACACTAATTTGAAAGAATATATGCACCCCCTATGCCCATTGCAGACTTATTTACAACAGCAAAGATATGGAAGCAGCCCAGGTGCCCATCAATACATGAGTGCATTAAAAGCTGTGGTACACATATGCTAAAAGAAATGGGTCCGTCAGAGAAAGGCAAATACCACATGATTTCACCTTATGTGGTATCTAAAGAACAAAATTAATGAACAAAGAAAACTGAAACAGACTCATAGATAAAATGAACATTTTGATGGTTGCAAGAGGGGAAGGGGTGTTGGGGACTGGGTGAAAAAGGTGAAGGGATTAAGAGGTACAAATTGGTAGTTACAAAATAGTCAAGGGGATGTAAAGTACAGCATGGGGAATACAGTCAATGGTATTGTAATTCGTATGTATGGTGCCAGGTGGGTACTGGAAATGTTGGGGGAATACTTTGTAAAGTTTATGACTGTCTAACCACTACAATGTACATCTAAAACTAACACAAAATAATATTTAATGTGAACTGTAATTGGAAAATAAAAATTTTTTAAATCTATATTTTATATCAAAAGCAAAACAAATAAATAAAAATAGCGTAATTAAGCCAAATCTCTCCTGTGTTATTTTAAATGTTCTGGTGGATTGGTCACAGGTTTTTTGTTAAAGCCAAGTCCTATTATCTGTAGTTTTGCCAAGTATAAACAAAAAATCTCTTGTGGTGTCCATCCTATGACCCAGCTGCTTGGCTGTGGAAAGGACCCTGGCCCTTCATGGTTATGATGCAGAAAAGCAGTCTTACCATTACATCCTGAATAGTTAAGAGAATCCTTTCTTTGTCCATGTTGCTTGGAGGGTTGGGATGACCATGTGCATTCTGAAGGGAGAAGTGAAAATCACAGGGTGCGGTGCTGGTGGGAGATTTGGAATCCTGGGGATAAACAAAGAGAGCTAGATATAGTAAAAGCAACTTACGTCCCTGAAGACAAGCTGGGCTTCCGTGCCTCCCATCTCTCTCCTTAGTAAGTTGTTCTCTGCTCCCGCTCCCACAGCTGATCTGATCAAACTCATCCTGGCTTAACCAGTACCACTGCAGGAACACAGCTAGGAAGAGGACCAGGACTCAAACTTGGGCCACCAACTCCCAAAACAGTGCCCTGAGCTGAGTGAGGACCAGCGAGGAAAGATGGCCACACATGCTGCGTAAAAAATGTGGAATTATCAAACAGTATGAATGGTATAATCCCATTTATGTTAACATAACAATAAAAAGTAAAGAAAAAAAGGCACTCACTCAAAGGTTATATATATGACAACCTGAAACAGAAGTACCCAAGCAATGGAACTGCCCTAAAAACGATCCCACAGGTTTTCAAGTCTCACCACTGAAATTAATGAATAATGACGGGATTTGCTGAGGAGCTCTGCTGGGGACAAGGCGGGCAGGCTGCTTCACTGGGATGCTTGGCCAATGATGGCACAACTGCCTAAACCTACCTGGTACGAACAGGTAGGTAAGCCATCATGGGCCACAGCAGTGCACACGTGGCAGACCTGCTGGTGACAACATGGGTTGTGACAAGTCTTTAAGTTGTTTATATGTATCAGCTAACATGACTTTATAACACTAAATTGTAATTGTGGACAATGGAAAAACTCAGAAGAGGCATTCCAGAAGATGTTAGGGTGGTCAAGTCTTCCTATCACCTGTCACACTCTCAGGGACTGATAAGATAAACTAACCCTGGGAAACACCACCCACTCATTGGGAATGGGCCACAACCTGAACATTCCAGATAGCAATCTCCTCTTGGATATAATGATATGTGCAGATTTTAGTCTGGATGGCTGCATACCTATTTATTCACAGTAATGATCTCTGTGGCAGTGAGATTACGAAAGGACTTTTATTTTCTTTGTATCATTTGAATTTTTTATATCGATCATGCATTATCAGGGGAAAAAGATATCTCAATAATATTAGAACCAAAATGTACATTTTGCTTATTTCTGATACTTAAGTGGAGCCAATGTCATTTAAATGGAGCCTTATCATCCACTTTAGTAGCTCAAGGAAGCCAACAGGACTAAGACCTGGCACTTGGGTGAAACTCCCTGGAAAGAGGTGCTCTCCCTTCAGTGGAGTTGCTAAACTGAAAAACCAACCAACCAACCAACCAACCAACAAACCTATGGTGGCTTTCCCTCTGACTCACAGTAGAATCCCTCCTCCTTACCACAGCTCTCAAAGCTCTGTGTGCTCTGAGCCGTGGCTACCTCTCCGGCCTTACCTCCTCTTCCTCACCACCTTGACTACTCAGTTCTGGCCACGCTGGCCTCTGCCTCAGGCCCTCCACACCTGCTGACCCCTGCTCCGGGGGTGTTCTTCTCCAAATGGCTCGCCCCTTGGCTTCCTTGAGGCCTCTGCTCACATATGTCCTCATCGAGCAACCTACTTCCCACATCGAGTGGCAGTCCCTGCCCAGCTTTCTCCAGCCTCTTCCTCCACCTTGTTTCTCAGATATGCCCTATCACCTCCTGGTATAGTATGTACTTGTTTACTGTCTGTTTTATCTTCAGTGTGAAGAACAGTGCCCGGGACCTGTGGTGAGGACTGCAGACACCGGAACGCACATCTGTCTAAGGGCACGGCTGCTCCTCACCTCAGTCATTGCTGTTGTGTAAGAACATGGTTTCCAAATCTTCCGATTTTTCAAGAGAAGCCCCAACTTCAGACTTTGACATAAAATTTCCTCATTCTTAAATTCAGCTAGTAATTCACATCTTTTGAAAACACTACGCAAGTCAACAGTGTGGCGGCCAACAGAACATGTCTGCCGCACACCAGCCTATGAACTCAGGGACACCGCGAAATTAAAGTTCACTAAAGATTTGATTGAAGGGGAAAGGCTGGTGTGTTTCAACAGTGAAGGTCAGATGAAAAGTATACACACAAACATGCATCTCCTTTTGCTCCATTTCAGGTTGCACTTGCAAATAGTGTGAGGTGGCTGAGTATACTTAGCCATGCACTTTTTTTCTCTCCCCGTTCAGATTGCATCTCTTATGGCTTCTGCCTTCGCTGAAAACTGGCACTGCCATTTTACTCTCACTTAGCAGGAAAATAACTCCATAGGGAAACTGACTATGAAGGCTATGGAATGCCCCCTCAAGAACAGGAGAAAAAGAAAGAAATATAATCAAGCATGCACAGTGGAGAAAATTCAGCGCTGGCAGAGCAGAGCACTGACGATTCCGAGCACGCGCACACAGGAAGGCTAATGGGGCTTAATAGCGTGTGAGGGACAGCCTGCCGTGTTTCAGGGAGCCTGGGAGCTTGCAAAGAAGGAATACGTGTTCATGTAGCAGGAGATACCAAATGGTCAAAGGAGAAGAAAGAACTACCATGCCTCTTACTTCCAGGGCATGTACGCATTCTGTGACATGGGCTTGGGCTCGGACTGTAACAGACAAGTTGGCTGTAAACAGGTCTCCCCGACTAAGAGAAACTGACCGCTCGTGCGGACTGATCCTGAGCACGGGATCATTTGAATTATTCAAAAGCAAGTGAGTGAGCATTTCTGTTGTGTGCTGTGTGTATTATATGGGAGGTAGGTGTTAAAGGCAATAAAGTCCACAGTTTTGCTTAATGTAAAATCCCATTTCTATGGATAGGGAAGGGAAACAAGATCATTGGGTCATTTCATAGAAAAGGACTCTTTTTTTTTTTTTTTCTCCAGGAAGAAAGGAATAAATAACAGAAGCTGCCCTGACAGCTGCTGTAGCACTGAGCCAAAGCCATTCCTACCTGCGGATGACCCCAAGAAGCATCCTTTGCATTGACAGTCACATTCTCCCATGGCTCAAAATCTTCAGAACAGTCCAGAGGAGGTTCGATGTGGAGCCGTGAGCCAGCTTCTGTTCTGATCTGCACAGATTTCTATACACAAAAATTCAGACCATTTCAGATATGGTAGAACAAACATCTTGATCCCTCTGGGGGCGAGCACGTTCGGGGCTGACTGCGAGGTGCGTGTCTGTGCACAGCTGCTGTATGCTGCCCTCCTGCTGGCCCAGCACCACCTCGTGCAGGCCAGCCCAGGTGGCTCAAAAGTCTTTACCAGTTCCTACTGCCCAAAGTGGGTTTGGTAGAATTTTTTAGTGACTTTGTGGCTTGAAATAACTTACCCATAGAATTTTAGCAGGTGTTAAAACTTCTCAAATAGCTTTGTGATCACACGTTTAGGAAATGCTGGGGATTTTTCTTCAAGGCTTCTCAGGGCCTTTAATATGCCCCCTCGCCTACCCGCCATACACACCTGTGGATATCCTTAACAAAATGCAGCACATGACATTCCTCACACTTTCCAGGCCATGGGACGTGTGTGTGGCGGGGCTTCTCTTCCTCCTAGCATTTGTTGGCTCATTCTTTGAGAAGCCCGCTCCTTGGCCTTGTGTGACGGACTGCAGGCTGTCCCCCAGTGTCCATTTCCCCTTTCTCCCTTGCAGCGAGGGGCACCATGTGAACCCATTCTGGCCAATGAGGTGTGTGGTGGGGGAAGGGTTACATGCATCTTTGAGGTTGTGGCCCTCAAGGGAAAGGGACACTGGCTCATTGCCCAGATGGAATGTAGAGGTGGTGGTGAGCTGCCAAGGCCTGAGAGAGGAAGCAACATGGGGAGGACGGCGGAGCAACAAAAGAGTTAGAGCCTGGGTTCCTCCATGACCTCTCGGAGCAGGGTGGCTGCCCACCACTTAACTGTCCTGTCAGAGAGACATTAACTTTCAAGTTGATCAAGCCACTGCTATGCGGGCCTCCCTGTTTCAGCATCCAAGCCTGTGCCCTAAGCACTGCACCTGGCATGCCAAGTTCTCTACACTCTGGTCCCATCTATCTTTCCTACGTTGACTCCTGCACATACAGTCACAGCCCTGACAATGGGGTCAAACAGAACTGCTTTCTGTATCCCAAGTGCGTGCAGTTTCTCAGTCCAGCATCCATTCCCCGTCCCTCAGGAAGCACCTCCGTCGTTTTCCTTGGAGGTCCATTCCCCTCCCTGTCCAGTCCACATGAAGCCCGAGGGCAGAAGTGTGGCTAGGGCCTGGTCAGTCAGCTCATTCTGCCCCACCGCATGCCCTGGCCAGGGTTCAGGGATGGGAATGGACCTAAGGTAGCCCACAAGTAGCCCTAGGATGCCTGCTAGAGCTGTGGGGAGGAGGTGCTCCCTTCCCACAGGGGTGCTAAGCTAAAGGGGGGTGGGTATACCAGGAGCTGCTGGAGACCATCCAGCCCCTGATGCAGAGAAAGAGAGCTGAGAAACTGAAGCAGAGTCCTGATGGATTTGTTTTGACCTCTGGATCCAGCCATAACTGAAGCCAGACACTGCTGAAACTTTCTTTCTCGCTAAGCCAATGTGAATAGGATTTTTGATACTTGTGACAGAATCCTGACCCTTGCCCATGCCCTAAACTCTCCTACCTCTGTGCCTTTGCTCATGTTGGTGTCCCACCTTTAATGCCATTCTCCCAAATCTTGCCCATGTGTCCAAATCCCACCTTAGCTGTGGGGGCACTCTGACTACCTGACAGCTATCCATTGCCCTCTCCATCCTTACTAACAAAACCCTGATTCCGTAGAAGCAGCCATGTGCCCCTTTAAGATGAGCACATGCCGGAGGCCCTTGCAGCTCAGGATGGCCGTGTGAGCCAGAGGAGAGTGGCTGGACGACTGCACACAGATGGAGCTGCTGCGAAAGCCACTGTTTTCCTACTAACCAGGACTCGCTCAGTGACACAGGGCTTCGCCCTTTATCCTTCAACCCATCTTCCTAATGGACTATGGATGGGATGTTTGGTTGCAGGGCAGCCATCGCATAGGAATAAGGAACAAAGCCACACCCTAAGGGTGGCCCCATGGAAAAAGAGAAGGAGCTTGAGTCCCTAGTTGCGTCCAAATGCCTTGTTCATGTGAGAGAAATACAACTGTCCTTCAAGCCCCAGTGAACAGTGTCCATTATGTACGGCTGAGCTGAGGCCTAGTTGCTAATGCTCCTTTAGGTGCCTGTCATTTTTTTTTCATGGTTATATTAGAGTTGTTCATGTGTGATGAAAGGCCTGGGTTCTAAACTCAGGCAGACTAATTTGACTCCTGGAACTCTGACACTTATCCCCTAGGCAACCCTAGGCAAGTCACGTAACCTCCCCAAGCACTGCTTTCCACGTCCACAAAAGTGGCAATAATGATACCTTTCTCAGAACTGCCGTGAGAACGACTTGCCCCCTCTCCCCTAAAGTGCATGTTTTGTCTCCTGTGGACCCAAGAAACAAGCCATCTGTGTCATTTGGTAGTCAAGCAAATGCACTGCCACTCATTCCAATGACGGAGTCAGAATGGGCTGTGCTGGACTTCGTGGGCAGGGCTAGGTGCCAGTCAGGCACCCAAGAAGCAACAGTTAGGGAGGTGCTCCCTCTCAGTGCACAAATAGAAGAGGGAGGGTCTCCTTAAATGTCCCACCCTGGGCGTCACCCTAATGCGGTCCTGGTGCGGAACAAAGAAAGAGGTCCATCAAGCCACATGTCCTGAGTCTATTACCCAGCTGAGGGATAGTGATTTAGACCATGCATGACCTCTCATACCCTGACAGCGTTCGAACCATTCACACGATAAGATCCAGCTTCCCCACAAGCTTAATGAACTTAGCCATCAGCTTGACAATGCAAAAGATGAGGCCAGAGCCTTGGTGTCCTATGGGACACTCAGCAGTTCGGACAGAACCCCTTTCTCATCCATGTCCACGCTGCCCCCCCACCCCCCACCCATCAGCACTCTCACACCAGGTGCCATTTCACTTAATGCAAACTGATCACCACTCTTAGTGTGTTGGTGCATTTATTTGCCCTTTTAGTCCTCACAGTAACCCCAGGGAAGCAAAGCACAGGTCTATAAGCCACCTGCCAAAGGTCGCACAGCTAGGGGACCACCGGGGCTAGATTTGAACCCCAGTCGTACAGCTCCAGAGACCAATACTGAGCCAATGTTTCCTTTAAAAAGTAAATATTTTGGGCTTTACCAGCCATACGGTCTCAGTCACAATATTCAACTGTCCCATTATAGCTTGAGAGCAGCCCTGGATAATGCCTAAACGAATGGGCATGGCTGTGAACCATCAGTGAAGGGACAGAGCCTGAGACACATGGACAATGCCTAAATGATAAAACACACCATTTGCAAAAACAGGCTGTGGCCAGATTTGGCTCAAGAGTTGGTGTTTGCTGACCGACCCCAGTTCTAAACCACCGCGCTATACATAGTCCCTCCTTATCCACAGGGGATACATTCTAAGACCCCAGTGGAGGCCAAAAACTGCACATAGTACTGAACCCTATATGTACCATGTTTTTTTCTACACATACATATCTATGATAAAGTTTAATTTATAATTAGGCACAGTAAGAGCTGAACAACAGTAACTAACAATAAAATACAACAATTACAATAATATACTGTAATAAAAGTTATGTGAATATGGCATTATTGAGTAAAATAAGGGTCACTTGAACACAAGCACTGTGATACCTCAACATTCGGTCTGATAAGCGAGACGGCCACTCAGTGCCTAACAGACAGGCAGTGTGCACAGCACAGAGATGCTGGACAAAAGGATGATTCATGTCCCGGGTAGGATGGCGCTGGACAGTGTGAGAGTCATCACGGTGCTCAAAACAGTGCGATATTTAAAATGTATGAATTGTTTATTTCTGGAATTTTACTATTTTCAGACCACAGTTGAGCGTGCAGGCATCTGAAGAATAAATGTGTCCAGCCTGTGCCACTGCAGAGGCCTTTGGGGAGAACAGAGGAAAATTAAGGAACTTCCTGAGAATATCTAACACTCAAAAAAGGAAACAAGGACTGAGCTACAGATCATTCAAGGAAAAGATCTTAGCGAGAGTATAAGGGCCTGAAAAAGGCAAGTGCGGAGCCACCCTGCCAGAGAACAGGGAGGTGGAAGAGGCACAGAAGGAAGTTGCCATAGGGCATTTTCCTCTTCCAAGAGATCCCGGCACTGGGCAACGCGCCCTGCTATTCCTGGAACCACACGCTGCACTCCAGCTTCCTCATGACTGTTGGCCTCACTGCCCCGGGCTCAGGCTCCAAGGGTGGCCCTGCTGCCTCCCAGGCTTTGTCAACGCCCTCTCAGAGCATTTCTGAGTGTCAGCAGCGGGGCCCATGGAGGGTAGCAACCACACGCAACACAAAATGTGGGGCTTCCAGGCCGGGAGACTCCTGGGGGCTTTCCTACCTAAGGCCAGGGTGAGGCTGTAAAAGCTTTGAATTTCATCACAGAGGTGGACTTTCCACGATATCTTCAAGGACAGTATGCTATTCCCTCCTTCCTAGGAACTACTCAATAGCTGCCCAAATGCTAAAACTAGTACAAGAGAGAAGGGGCTGGGGGAGGAGTGGCACAGAGGGAGCCTACCTGGGCGAGGGGCCCAGGCCTGGGACACAGCCAGGCCCCTCCATGGGTTGCTTTTCCTTTACCTAGAAAGGGAGGGTTTGAACTAGGGCCTTACTACTCCATGTGCCATCTATGGAGCAACAGCACTGGCTTTCCCTGGAGGATTTGTGAGAAATGCAAAAGCTCAAGCCCCGTCTCAGAGCTAGGAACCAGAATCTGCGCTTTAACAGTATCCCAGGTGATTTTTATGCACACTGAAGTTTAAGTAGCATGCCATCTAGGAGGTTTTGTGGTCGGTGCTATTGTTTCCGTTGGTCCAACATGCATTCCCGTCTTCTGATAAAAGCACCCTGCCCTGGCCGGTGTGGTTCAGCTGGTTGGAGCATCACCTCATAAACTGAAAGGTGGCAGGTTTGATTCCCAGTCAGGGCATGTTCCCAGGTTGGAGGTTTGGTCCCAGGTTGGAGCACATATGAGAGGCAACGGATCAATGTTTTTCTCTCGCATCGATGTTTCTCTCCCTGTCTCTTTCCCTCCCTTCCTGTCTCTCTAAAATCAATAAGTGGGTAGTTCTGGCCAAGATGAAGGCATAGGTAGATATGCCTCACCTCCTCACACAACCAAAAGAAGGAAACAACCAATTTAAAAACAAAAAACAACCAGAACTGCCAGAAAATCGAATTGTATGGAAGTCCGACAGACAAGGACATAAAGAAGAAACATTCATCCAGACTGGTGGATGGGGTGGAGGCAGGCAGTTGGGGCAGAGAGGACATGAGGCAAGGTGGCAGCTGGTGGAAGGATGGGTGAGCCGGCAGCTGTGATGGCTGGCCCAAGGGCTGTCCCACATTCACATGCAGATAAACTGGGAGAAACAACTGGAGAGTGAGACTGGCCGAGAAACTCAGGGTTCCAGCGCAGGCAAGATAAGGCCTCAGAACCTCTGGATGTAAAAACCTGTGGGGGGTTAGGTAAGAGGAGAAACTGCCAGTCTCTTGAAAGTGGGGCAAGAGCCAAACAACTGGCATTGTTCCCTCTCTGACCCCTCCCCCACATACAGAGCCACAACACAGCAAAGTGGGTTGCACCGCTCTGGTAAATACATAAGGCCCTGCCCCTTACAATGTAACAGGTGGGCCGAGACAAAGAAATATGGCCCAAGTGAAAGAACAGATCAAAACTCCAGAAAAAGAACTAAGTGACAAGGAGATAGCCAGCCTATCAGATGCAGAGTTCAAAATGCTGGTAATCGGGATGCTCACAGAAATGACTGAGTATGGCCACAAAACAAAGGAAGCAGTAAAGGCTATACAAAGTAAAATAAGGCAAAATATACAAGGAAGCATCAGTGAAGGAAGGAAACTGGGACTCAAATCAACGATTTGGAACAAAAGGAAGAAATAAACATTCAACCAGAACAGAATGAAGAAACAAGAATTCAAAAAAATGAGGAGAGGCTTAGGAACCTCTGGCACAACTTTAAATGTTCCAACATCCAATTCGTAGGGGTGCCAGAAGGAGAAGAAGAAGAGCAAGAAATTGAAAACTTATTTGAAAAAAATGATGAAGGAGAACTTCCCCAATCTGGTGAAGGAAACAGACATAGAAGTCCACGAAGCTCAGAGAGCCCCAAAAAGGTTGGACCCAAAGAACACGCCAAGATACATCATAATTAAATTACCCAAGATTAAAGATAAGGAGAAAATCTTAAAAGAGAAAAGGAGACAGTTACCTACAAAGGAGTTCCCATAAGATTATCAGCTCATTTCTCAAAAGAAATCTTGCAGGCAAGAAGGGGTTGGAAAGAAGTATTCAAAGTCATGAAAGGCAAGGACCTACATCCAAGATTACTCTATAGAGCAAAGCAATCATTTAGAAAGGAAGGGCAGATAAAGTGCTTCTCAGATAAGGTAAAGTTAAAGAAGTTCATCATTACCAAGCCCTTATTATATGAAATGTGAAAAGGACTTATCTAAGAAAAAGATCAAAACCACGAATAGTAAAATGACAACAAACTCACAACTATCAACAACCGAACCTAAAAAAAAAACCCAAATAAAAACAAACTAAGGAAACAACAAGAAAAGAAACAGAATCACAGAAATGGAGATCACTTGGAGGGTTATCAGCAGGGGGGTGGGGGTAGGCGGGAGAATGGGGGAAAAGGTATAGGGAATAAGGATCATAATTTGTAGGTTCAAAACAGACAGGGGGAGGTTAAGAATAGTATAGGAAATGCAGAAGCCAAAGAACTTATATGTACAGCCTATGGGCATGAACTAAGGGGTGGGAAAGGGGAGGGGGATGCTGGAGGGAATGAGGGTACCAGGCAGAGGGGGATAAAGGGGAGAAAAAAACAATGAGACAATTGTAACAGTATAATCAATAAAATAAACTTTAAAAATAAAATAAAATCAATAAGCATATATCAGGTGAAGATTTAAAAAAGCACCCTTGTTTCCTTTTGGTGAATCCTCCCTTCCCAAACAAGTGTTCATGTGAAACAGAGACCAGGGGTAGGTGGTGCACATGACCCAGGCATGGCCAATCTCAGTATTAGACCCCTCTGGCCCACAGTGAATGGGTGATGGTTCAAGGGAGCCAGAGGCATCCAACAGCAGGAGACAGAATGTAAGCTGGGAGCTGCTACTGGCCATCTTGGCACCACAGAGAGAAACACAGGGAAAAGCAGAGTTGGAAGATGGAGAAGCGCCTGCTACACTGTCTGAGCACCTGGATCCAGCCGTGCCTGAACTGGACTCTCACTCGCAAGTAAGGGAGTTGCAATTCATGCCGCTCTGTTGTTCTGATCGGAATTCTAAACATGAGGAAGAGCTTCAGCGCTCACGAGCAGCGCTCACGTGCCATGCTCTGCCCTGCAGCTTGCTCGTCCTCCCTTTCTCCGGCAGTATCCCTCTCCCTTCCCAGGACCTTAGCACAACTGCTCACCTCACCAAGATGTCAGGAGACAGGTTTGCAGTAGGCATGAAAGCACTTAATCAGCAAGTCCTCACGAGTACTGACTGCATACATGTCAAGAAAAAAAAAAAATGAAACCAATACTCTGGCCTTTCGAGGAGCTCACACAGCACACATAACGGAAGACAGTGTTTTTGAAGCAACATGTGACAAAATTATTATGATCTACCAAGAGTTTCTAAATGCTGAGTGGGTACCAGAGAGGGGAATAAATAGTCCCTCCATCTGGCAGGCTCCCCCGCCTCAGCTCCAGGGAGGCGCCTCTGCCACCACTGGGAAGATGGTGGGGCAGCCCTGCCCACACAACAACGCGCTCCTCCCCATGAAGAGCACCGGGCTAGCAGGTTCCAACCCAGCCCCCGGGCATGCCAGCTCCCTGCCTCCCACCTTCACACCCTCGCAAGGATGATGCCCAAGCTCCTGGCTGGCTCCCTTGCCTGGCACACTGCTCTAGCCCAAGTAGGTGTTTCTAAGCAGCTGCTCTCTCCTGCCCACTTGCGGCACCCAGACTTGGGTAGACCTCTGCAGTGTCAACCACAGACCAGGACAGAATTTAAAAGCTTCAACATCCAAATACCCATGTTCCAGTTTGCCAGCCCAAGGCCAGCTTCTTTTGGCCACACGCAGGCCAGTGTCGTGCTCAGAGTATTTGTGTGTATCTGCTGCCCCTCTCTTAGCAGTCCTACGAGGTATGCATTAAAGCTTACTGTCAATTAGAAGGAAAAAAGGATCAAGGCTGGGGCCTGCCCTGTAGGGCTGTGCAGGTTGTGCGGCATGTAAATGGCTCCCTCTAGAGGTAGGAGAGTTCTAAAGTCACCGACGAAGGCAGGTTTGGGGTGGGAAGTAAATCTACCTCATTGGATATGTTCTTCCTGGATTTATCTGATCTCTCACAAATAACAGTGCTCGACACTCTGTATCATGCAAGGTCACCATAAAGGCCGAAGCTTTATGGGTTGTTCTAGTTATTGTCCCCACTGCAGGGGTTTTCAAAACTCAGAAAGAGGAAAACAAAGGAAAGGGAGCCCCGCGCTTCACATTTTCGCTTGTGAGCTTTCCTGGGGGTGCTTAAGCTGTCTCACCCACAACAGGAAACCAGATACAACAGCGGGGCGAGGGCAAAGCCTTTGCTGTGATAATTGCAATGAACTTGCTTTTCAGGCCTTTAAGGAAAGCCCGCCCCACAGTAAATTGCTGGGAGGCCAATCCCTTCACTACCAATTTAATGCTAAGAGGTGATGACTTTCATCAAATCTGACAGCTTTTGGTCAACGACGGTTCTGTTGATTAGGCTGCTGTCCACACACGTATTACAAGGCCGAGGAAGCCATAAATCTTAATCCAAGGATAGCAGCTGAAAGATCTAAGGCCAAGAAGTGGGGGGGTGGGGGGGAAGGACAGTACCAACCAGAGGCCATCTATCACCACGAGACATTCCACAGTGCAGGTGGCAGCTCAGAAGCCCAACAAAGCAACACCATTCACTTCCCTGGAACCCCCAGAAATGGAGAGTCCCGAGAAGGATTTCACAGGTGGAGCTGCTCAGCCTCTCAGCCAATGGTTAGCTGACTTTGACTTTGTAACACAGGGATCCTCAGGCCGGTGAGCCTGAGGCAGCCCCTCCCACCAAGGGTAGCTTTACCCAAAGTGCTTCCTAGTTGCTGGGCAAGACCCTAAGAAGAAAAGTCTATTCTACTGGAAAAGTCAAAGGTATGGGCTTGGTCAGTGGGAAGGGGATGACTGACTCAAGTAAGTTTAGGGGAGACACTGAGGAAAAAATGGCAAGAAAACAGGCTGGAGAATGCAGGGATGCAATGGGGAGGAGGTGGTGCAGGGGCAGCAGACGGACTGCAGGGCTCCCTGTGCACTGTGACCACCGTGCCTCTGCTGACCTGGCCAGTGCGAATGCATGAGCTGACTGGCCCCGCCTGTCCCCCCTACTGGGTACAGGAGTAGCCAAAGGGCAGGGGTGGGGCTGTGGTCCCTCTCGTGATGGAGTAACTTTTGAGAACTGGCTACCACTGGCCAGTGGAGACTCTGGTACCTTGACAACTCTGCCTAGCCCTGGCTGCCTCCACGGAGAATGAAGCCCATTCCAAATGCGAGAGACACTGTCTTCATCTCCATCCTGCACACACCCAAGATCTGTCCCCAAGTACTTTCTATCATGGAGAAACTTGCTTCTTAACTCCACTACTTGGGGCCAAAGGGAACCAATCCAGTCTCTCTTCCTCAAGACACTAACAGTGCCGTTGGCGCAGAGAGTCCATTTACTATCCTGTGGACAGCCTCCTCGGTGGAAGCGAGGGGACCCAGTCCCTGCTCAGCGAACAGCTCTAGGGCAGGCAGGCTTTGAATCGTCGGACCTGGCCCCCACCTCCAGTCACAGCTGATCCAGGCAGTTGTGGGTGTCCTGTCCAGACTGACCTGGAGTCCAAGCCGTGACCCAAGTAACAAAGACAGGCTGAGAGAATCAGGTGTTCTCTCCTTTGGAAAATGACGACGGGCAAATACTGAGGGAATGAAAAACTAACATAGAGAAGGCCCGATGGGCCAGGCGAGCTGAAGCGATAGTGAAATCTGGGCAGAGGGGTGCAAAGGTGGAGACTAGGAAAGGTTGGTAGAGAAAAAAAAAAGGCTGAATTAGGCTCACAGAAAGCCCTGTTTCAAATCTGGTCCTCCGCAGCCACCCGGCCCTATCAGCGGCCCTTCTACACAAAGCAGCTGCGGATCTTTCCAAAACACAAGCCCAAACATGTCACTCTCCTACTGAAAACCCTCCAGGGAATTCCTCACATTTAAAATAAAATCCAAACTCCTTCCAGGGATCTCCCAGGCACAGTATGATCCAGGCCGTTGACCCGTGACACCCACCCTCTCCACCTCTGTGCACGGGTCCCTCCAGCCTCCCGTCAGCCTAACCCTACTTCCTATTGTCCTTGCTGTTCCGTTCACTGGGAGACTCGCCCTCCAGACCTTCCTGGAGTGGCTCCATCTCATCTTCAGTGGTCAGCCCAGATGTGGCCCCTCGGGAAGCTTTGCAGCCCACCCTCTCTAGGGTAACTCTTCCCCCAGACACTGTCCATCTCATGCAACTCTCTTCTGTCCTTCCTGGCATTTGTTTATTTGCTTGCTTTTGGTCCTTGGCCTCTCCATCCACACCCTGTACATGTAAGCTCCCAGAGCGCGGGCCTGGCTTGCTTCACTCACTGCTCTGACCGCAGCACCTGCGTGTCCAGAGTTTAGTAGATGCTCTATAAGTGGTCACAGAATGAACGGAGGACTAAATGGGTGAAGAGCAAAGAGCCCTGATATCTCCAGGCAGGCCGCCCTCAGCATCTGCTCCTGCACTGATTGCAACAGTTGTATGTTTACTGACAGCTTCCTCTGTGCCGGGCGCTGCTTGAAACCCTCATCCAACACTGGCCCGTTCAATCCTCATCACCTACCCTATGAGACAGATACCATTATCGCTTGAAAAAATAGGCACCAAAAGGCTTAGCAACTCATCTAGGACCATACAATTAGTAAGTGGTGCAACCAAGGCTTTAAACCCAGGCGTCTTGCCCAAGTTTGTGCTCTTAACCACTTCTCTGGACTTGTCTGTCGCCTGTTGCCAAAGGACACCTGAAGCGCAAGCAGACTGCCCCCGCTGATGGACCACCTATGATACCCTGTGAACATATCCTTCCCAGAAGCCCTGGAAGGTTTTACTGATGATGAGCCCAAAGCTCAGAGAGGTCACAATGCCAGCTCCAGGGCACATAGCTAGCAGAGTTTGCCTGGTGCCAAAGCCCTTTCTCTTCTACTCCCAGTGGTCACACCACAGGTTGAAAGGTCCCAAAGAGCCAGATGGGAAAGGGAAAGGTGTACGAGAAATAGTAGCAGAGCAGATAACAAACTGCAAGTACCACTGGGCCTCAGTTCTGGGTCTGTAAGGGAGTGGTGGAGACTGCAGCAAACAGGTGGGCTTGTGCCCTGACAGGGGAGACTGCTTCTCGGCTCCCCCTAGTGGCTGCTTGATGGCAGGGCGGCCCAGTCTGGGGGCCAGATCTTTCCATTTTTCTAGAGATGCAGAAACAGAGCTTCTGAAAAATTATATAAAATCTTTTTAATTTAAATGTTAGCAAGTGACTAAGTCTTTTAAAACTGTGTGAGTTCTAAAAACATTATCTGGGGGCAAGTTTGGCCCACAGGCTTGAAGTTGTTAACTTTGGAGTCCACCAGGCTGGACTTCCATGTGTTTGAAAACAGCTGTCACATCTTCCTCCCAGATTAGCAGTTTCCATGTCCTCACAGTAGGATCTTCCAGGGCAGGAACAGAGCCTTATTTGAGTTTTTGTTTTTAACCCCAGATCTTCGGCCAGTGCCTGGCCCATGGTAATAAATGTTTGCTCAATTAATGGATGATTTCTTTCATGACACAGCTTCTAGTCCACTCATCATTGCTGAAGGTGCCCCAGTTTGTCTAGATCTCTGAGGGGTGGCCCCAGAGGACTGTGTGAAGGTGGAGCAGAGTTGATCTGGTCAGTAATGGTGGGGGGTGGGATGACCCCCAGTAGCCATTCCTCTCTCCTCCTAAGACATCTTCCTGTTCAGCAGAGGCCGGAAAGCCAGACACTGAGATTCCCCAGACTCCCTTCCAGCTTGGGTTCTAGATGAGACTTAGGTGAGCCCATCAGATGGCCTCACACAAGGCAAGGAAAGCAGAAGTGAGCTGGTGCCGGTTTCTGTGCTCAGCACAGTGGTAGAGGCAATGGGTTTTTCAACAATGTCCCACCTTGGCTAGACGGGGTCTTCCTTCACAGTGTTCCTCTAGCAAGCAGTGTCACTCTGAGGCCAATGGTGTGGCAGTAGCTTCTTCATTCCTGATGTTGACCTCCCACCTTCCTTGTGTCCCAGGCGGCAGATTTTCTGGCAGGCCCCTGCTAAGATGCTGGTGCCATGCCTGGAGCCCCGCTCAGAGCCCATCCTCTGCCAGCCCAAGGATTTGGTAAGCACCGGATTCCCTGCATTACACTCATTTTGGATTAAAATGGCCTGAGTAGTATCAATTGTTAGGCACTGGCCGACCCCTGACTGATATGGTGCAAAAGGACAATTACAGCATTCAAGGAATCAGGAAGCCAGGAAATTTGCCATGATTAGGCCCTGTGAAGTGTGGGACCACAGGGAGAGACTGGGGAGGGATGCTAATTAATCTTAGGCCAAGTCTTTCAAATTGCTCAGAACCTGGGGCAGCCATTAAGTCACAGTCTAAGATGCAAATATGACTCCAGATAATAGAAGGCACTCAGAACAACTAGAAGGATGGTTTGAAGGGAGAAGTGGAGAATGGCCTCATTAATGAGGAATTAACATTCATTGCTGGGGACAAAGGAGGCCTCCAGGCTCTGTGCCCTGTAGGCCTTGCTCGGGGGCACTGGTGCTAGCTAGCAGGAACACCCTTCCCAATTTAATCAGAGACCCACAAATGTCTCTGCAGAGAAGTGGAGGACCACTGGAATTGCAGTCACAGGTCCAGGGTTGAAACCTCAGCCTACCCTTCTCCCATGGTAGCTGTGTGACTCTGAGCAGGTCACTTTACCTCTCTGGGCCTCAATTTCTTCAGTGACACAATGAAGATATTTATAGACCTACGAGGTTATTACAAAGTCGATCTGACAAAGTATACATGTTTATTTGTAGACCCATACGTATGGTACAGTATTTGGTGAGCACAGGATTAAAAAGATAGAGACCACTGCTTAAGCCTCACCTCAGACCAAATGAGTCAGAATCTCTGGGGGTGGAGCCTGAGCATCAGTATTTTAAAAACCTCCCAGGTGATTTGAATGTGCAGTGAGGGTTGTGACACAGAGGTCCTGGTAAGGTGTAACTGAAAGGCAAAGTATACAGACTACATGGGCAAGAATACCGAGCTTGGGCCCAAAGATCTGGGTTTGAGTCTTGATTCTGCCACTTCTTGGCAGTTGACCTTGGAAAGCTCACTTGACTTTTTTGAGCATTTGTTTCCTCAGCTCCTTTAAAAGAGGAAGGACATTAGCCCTGGCTGGTGTGGCTCAGTAGACTGAGTGACAGTCTGCAAACCAAAGGGTCACTGGTTCAATTCCCAGTCTAGTGCACATGCCTGGGTTGCAGGCCAAGTCCCCATTAGGGGGCGTGCGAGAGGCGACCACACATTGATATTTCTCTCCCCTTTTTCTCCCTCTCTTCCCCTCTCTCTAAAAATAAATAAAATCTTCTAAAACTAAATAAATAAAAGAGGAAGGACACTGGAAGTTACCTATAGGTCTGCTGTCAGAGCAAAGGGAAGGAGTCACACGACAGTTGAGCCCATACCTGGTACCCAGTAGGGGCTCAAAAATGCAAGATGCCGGCGGTAGCAGCCTCGGCAGCAACCAAAGTTGCATGTCAGGTCTGTGGGGCAGGTGCTGTCTTATGTACCCACCTCATCCCTGGCATCTAAGACTGCGCCTGGCACGTAGTAGGTACTCAATAAAAAACAGGTATATGAATGAGTTATCATGACAGGGCTGTGAGTCTGACCTGTGACATTCCAGAAGAGACGGTCATGCTAAGAGAGGCTGGAGGATCCCACATGCTCCTCTGTTCTCCAGGGGCCAGAGCCACACGCAGAGAGGACACCACTGCAGTGCCCAGCCAGACCCACCACTGCCCACGGAGATTCCAGAAGCCCTGAGTATATTTCTGCTCCCACAATAACCCCACTCCTTATTCTAAAGTGTGAGATAGGGCCATGGTCTTGACTCTGCCCAGCATTTCCAGACCTGGTGCCATCCGCGGCGGTGGACTTTGCTGGGGGCTGTGTGTGAATTGCGTCTTAAAGCTCCTTCGGCTTCTCGAAACAGGGTTCTTCGTCTGTAATCTGCACCAGAGATGAGGGAGGAGACTTGGTGAGGCACTGATGACAAGCTCACACTGATGGCAGTTTCGTAACTTACATTTAAATACACATCAGTGTGCCCACAATCCTGCATGTGAAGTTATTCACTGCAGCGCCATTCGTAGCAACAAAGCATCAGAAAACAAGCTAAATGTCCAGCAAAAATGGAATGACAGTAATATCTATGATAATGTACAGACAAATGGAGCAGGTCTATATACAAAAGGAATAATCTCCAAGGCACAGGACAATGTGCACAATAGGCCAGCATTTGTGTAAAGGAAGAAAGAGGGGAAAGATATGTGTTGAATGAGTGAAGGTACTGCTGGTGGCCCAAGCACAGAGATACCTGTTATTTGCCCCTCCCCGAAATCTGGACTCAGAAAGACCTGCTTCTCCTAACAAGCAGCAGATCAAGGGCGCCACACTAGGAAAGCTAGGAGAGCCATCCCCTTTTCCTCTTTGCCCTGGGGGCTAGGAAGCTCATGCTAAACTCCCAACTGAGCCACAATAACTCTCCTAGGGAAGGTTTTAGACAATTACTTTCTCCTTTTATCACCTTATTGTTGTTTTGACTGTCAATGCCTATTAATGGCTTGGGATTTTACCAGACCTGTGGTAAGAATACAAATCAAGATTACCGTGTGCTGGAAACTTTACATTTCTTATGCCATTTAATCTTCCTGGCAAGCCTGTAAGGTGGGCATAATGATTCCCATTTTACAGAAGAGGAAACTGAAGGTCAGAGAGGACCCATTCGCCAGAGGTCGCAGAGCTAGAAAGTGGCAGAACAGGGTTTAACCCAGCTTTGCCTCCTTCCAGCCCCTCTTCTTAGAACTCGTAACACACTGGCCTTTTAGGCAAAGCAGCTTGCCTTGAAGGGCACTCTGGCACCCTACGGACAGGCACCCTTGTTAGTCCCATTTTAAAGATGAAGAAACGAAGGCACAGAGAGACCAAAGGGCTTCCCCAAAGTAACAAGGCCAGCTGGAACCTGCCACCACGTACTCGGCCACTTCATTCGCCCTCCAAATCATTTTTGGTAACTACGTTGGGCTCGCCACTGGGTTGGGTGCTTTCTAATCTACTTCACAGGCTTTCTGTGCTTTTATTGTAGGACATATAAAAACCATTAAAAGTATGCAAAGTATGGAGTAACTAAAGTCAAAAATGAACGATGGACTCAAAATAGAAATTAGGTACTGAAAACAAGACATATCAAGGGAAAATCAGGTATAATTAAAATTATCCTAGACATTTCCTCCAACTGAGACACTTGAGACCTAGGAAATGTAAAAGCCTGACATTTACTGCTCTGACCAAATGTGCCCTGGGGTAGTGGAGGCCAAGACTAGTTTTAAAAGAAATAAAAAAGGGTTTCTCTCTCTCACTCTTATGCTCTCTCTTTCTCGTCAAATAGGTATAGTTAACTTGTATAGGTTAACTAGTCATTTGCTGGTAAGTTCACGTGCATAGGATGTGGCTCCACGGTTCCTAATTAACAGAACTGTCGCTTCGCCAGGAAGGATCTACGCTCACCATGTGTCCCCTCGGCATGTGAGGCACTTCTGGAAAAGTCGGAGTGGACGGCTTTCCGTGGTGATGTCTTCACTTCAGAATTGGCCCCATTGACGTAGACAGAGAAGCCCTGCTCCAAGTGCTCTAGTCTCAATTGCATGGGGTCCTTGGTTTTCAAATGCTTTAATATTCTGGAAGAGAAGTGATCACTTGATCTTTATTATATGAGCCTGGGCCACCACCCACCCCCACACAGGGACAGAACTACTGCTCTGGTCATCAGAGTCTGGGTGGTGGGACCCCCACTGTTCGTCCACAGTCCCTAGGAATCCCACTGCACACAGGGAAGCAGCAAGGCGAAGACTGTTTCAGGCCCTGCAGGGGTGTTTCTGATTTTATTCTGAGGCTCAATCACATGTTAGCAAAAAATGAAGGCACATACCCTTGCCCCATAGCAGCCGAGACAGAATGCAGGCATGTGTGCCCTGCTGCCACACAGCCTGGCTCTCCAGGGACAGTCCCAATGCCGTGCATTTCTACTTGATGTGGACGACGGCACTTGGTTCAGCATAGAAGCAAGCGTGATTTAGGGGCTAAGCCTTTGTGAGAGAGATTTCACATAACACACCGACAAATCAGAAACCCTTCAGTAGACCAGGCAGGCTGATTTTTTGCTTCAGTAAATAAAAGTGCTCTCCCTCACCCCGTTAGCTCAACTGCCATCATTTTATATTCAGATGCTATTAAAAATATATAATGCAGGTTTCTGTTCAAGATTAATGATGTGATTATCACACCCTTAGGCTAAAAGGGTCTTGGCCTGAGCATGGCCAGATGTCCAGTTCAGCTTTCTCCAAAGCCCAGCCTCACACTCAGGTTGGGTCCCTTCCCCACCTGTGCGTTGCCACAAATGGTGTGCAGCGTCCTCTTCAGCCCCTCCAGACTGCTCCGATCTGACACCAAACTCTTCAGTATCATTACAAACACCTGTGTGCACCCCCCTAACCAGATTTATTTCCACACAGGATGGACTACAGACAACTAACACAGCAGCAGGTAGGCAACCTCCTTCCTCACCGATTAAGTTCCTACCAAACTGGCAAAATGTAAATTTTAGAAAATAATCGTAATCGCATACAGGGTGTGTCCCATATGCCAAACTCTGTTCTAAATGCTTTATACCAACCCTCAAGTCACATTATTCTTGGTAGTTACATTCAATAAAGTTGCTGTAAACACTGAATTAGTGAACAGTAAACCATGGCTCCTAGGGGAAAATACAGGATTTGGTTCCTATGAGCCTCTGGTCACAAGGTTTTCACCAACTGATCAAAACATAACCTTGTTTTATGCGCATTTCTGTGGAAGGGCACCTTACTTAACACAGAGTTGACTGATTAACACTGAGCTCATGGCCAGCAGCACTCTTAACTCGCTCCTGAATGAAGCTGACCTGAACTGTGTATTTTCCCTGTAAGAAACGTCACAGCCTTCTCATACTTAGCAGCACTAGAGAGCACTTCAGCACTATGCCTGTGGCCTGTTTAAACAGCAGGATCACCAACAAAAAGCACCATATGGAAAACATGGCCCTACTAAGTATAGCACAAAAAGGACCCTGGTTACAGTGTGAGAGCTGATTCAAGAAGGCAATGTCACATTCTTCTATACCTCAGCTGAGAACATGCAGGCAACTAAAATTTTTGCCACTCTGCAAATGTCTCTGAATGACTGTGAAAGCATTTTAGGTATTGATTTTGGAGTTACAGATACATTTTAGTGGGCAGATAAATTCACAAGTACGAAATACACTGAGCAATGAGGATTGCCATTAATTGCCACAACTATCTATAGGGTAATTGCATTTATTATCCCTATTTAATAGATAAGGAGACTGAGGTACAGAGGGGTTAAGTAACTGGCCCAAGGTCACACAGCTAGTTGGTGGCATGGCTACGATGCAA
>PVJD01002866.1:158346-183894 GCA_004026545.1 Mormoops blainvillei
GGGGGGGGGGGGGGGGGGGGGGGGTGAAAATGGCAGAATAAAAACAGGACATAAACAGTACATATGTGGTAAGTGCAAAGAAGGAAAAAAGTGTGTTTGTGGACCCAGAACGGAAGGTGATAAATGTAAAAATTCAATCAGTTGTTAAGGTAGGGTGGTGGCATTACCGGTGATTCCTTTGTTTGTTTTTAAATGTTTCTCGAGCTATTGCTACATCCGTCTTTTCAACAATAGTGGTAGGAACATTTATTACAGACTGCTTATCTCTTGCCAGTTTTGGAAGCCTGGGAGATGCCCAACTGTGGGGCAACAGCATAGAACAGAAGGAAAACACAAGTAACTAAGAGACAATTTCCAAACACAGCAATAGCCACACTTGGAGCAAACAGTCACAGGGCTCCCTCCAACGCACCAGCAGTCTCTGGAGAGAGGGGAGAGAGGGCCGCCGGGAGCCCATGCCCTGGGAGGCCCCAACGCGGGGGGCGGGGCCAGAATCTGACCACCTGGCAAAGAGTGCCCGCCTCAACTTTCCTCCGGAGACCGCCCTGGCTCCTAATGCTACCTTAATGGTTATGGTGGCATCCCGTTCCCCGGAATCTGGGGCTGGCGCCCCACCTGGGCTTCTTTTTAAGCAGGATAATTTATGAAAATGTGGATTTATGAAGCTGATAAATGAGGAGATAATTATTCAAACTGTGAAAGGAGTCGCTAAAGGAACTCCTCTGCTGCAGCGGAGCACATCAGCAATGCTCACGCGGCATCAAAGAAAAGTGGTTTTAAAAAAACTGATAGCCTGCATCGCATAAAAAGCTGCCCTAGGTGAAGGGGACTCAGAAAAATTAGATGGAGCCACTGCCCCCTGCTACCCAGCCACACTCTATTCTCTTACAGGTTTTGTTTGTTTCAGAGCACATGCCTGTCTTCACAGTGCAGTCAGTACTGAGAGTCCCTTCACTCTCCCTTTCCACCATCAGAATCTGAGCCCCTGGGCACAGAGGTCTATGTTGAGTATGAAGAGCAGTGAGGAACACTCTTGAGACCTATTCCTGAAATAAGTGGCCCCTCATAACTCCAGGTCTAGCAAGGAGGGAAGGCACAGGTGCACACCCTAATACAGCTACCGTGTACCTAATGCACAGAGCTGTCATCCTTTCTATTTTATCCCATGTTGACCTCCGGGTCATTTGTACACACAAAAGAGCTTTTTTGCAGAGAAGAGGAAGTGAAGACACCAGGAATTAGAGCGCAGAGTTGTTATGAGGAAGTGATAGAGAACATGACACACTTGATGGCTGGGTGGTCGGAGCACAAGCAGGGACCCAGGCGGTGAGAGGACCCAGCTGAGCTCAAAGAGCGGATCGTGCGTTGCTCACGAGCCTGCCTGTGACCGGGTTCAAGACTGAACATTCCCGGTCTCTATGCCCTGAGGTTGCTGTGTGTCTGTGGACTAACCACTGGGCTCCTCTGGACCTCAGTTACCCGAAGGCTCAGCTGAGGGGCTCTCTAAGGGTCAGGCATTCAAGGGCTATCTGGATGTCAGCTCAGGGAGAAGACATGTTTGACATTAAAATGATGAAGGTGGTGATGAAGAAATCAAGCTTGGGTGGTGGACTTACTATGGACCTTCAAGTACCTTGTCTTGCTTAATCCTTCCTGGTCCTGGGATTCAAGTCCTACCACGGGCCTGTTTCATAGATGAACGTGCCTGAGGTCAGAGAGCCAAGGAAGCAGCCAGGGTTTAAATTTCGGTCTGCACGGCTCTAGAGCCTGTCTCCCAGCCTCCCATTCTGGCGTTTCCTGTCCCCTTACCAGGCATCACGCCACAGGGGCTCTGAGCAAGGAGGGTTCAGAGAAGGAGCAGTGACTCGCAGCTGGGGGTGTCTGCAGGTGGTGGCATTGGAGTCCAGCCTTGAAGTAGAGAGCAACGATGCAAACACCCTGCCATTTCTTCCAGAGCCTGGGTGGCCCAGGGGCTCTGGTGTTGATTCTCTAGGGTGTCACCACCCCAGTCCGTGGGGGGCGGGGGATGAAACTCCATACCGGGGTGCTCTGCCATTTCCCCAGCTTGCATGGCCTGGGGCGAGTCACTAGGTTTCCTCTCCTATAAAATGAGACTAGAATGCCCACACCTCTCTGGGTTGTCATGGGGACGGAATGCGAGACCAGGCTGAAGCTCCAGCTCAGAGACCAGCCTGTGAGAGGCCCCCGCTGGATGCTGGTTCTCCTCTTCCTACTTTTTGCCTGAATTTCCTCTTGAGGCAGCAGGTTCACCTCTCATATGGGCATGTTTTCCTAAAAGTTTCCCTCAAAGACCTTTTCCAAAAAGCAAATTATACAACAGCCAGATTCCTGGAGCTGTCCCCTGCCCCCACAGTTGAGAAGTGTGTGTTACAGCCCCCTTGCTTGTTAGCTCTTCCGTCCCTCCTCAGATCTCAGCACTTCGATCACTCTGCTCGCTCTCTCATGACCCCGTTGGGCATGGCTACATCTTTCAGGAGGCTGAGTGATCAGAGCCACTAAGCATCCTCTGGGAGAGTTTGTGCAGAGTAAACTGGGATGCCACATCTCCCTGCCTCCCCTGGACCTCTCTAGGAGCACAGGATCCCTTTCTGCTCCTGCTGGCATTCTTACAGGTGGCCTGGTGCTCACTTGCCAAAGCCCAGGGAGTTCCTCCAGGGCAAGGGTTGTGCAGAGGACACCTGTTCTTCCTGCCTGCCCAGCACCTGCCCAGCACCTGCCCCCAACCTTCCAATCACAGCCCTATAGATTCCCGACTTCATCCACGTAGTTCCCTACTTAAAACACTCCTTATGCTGAGTAGTTTGGGTGAGACTCACTCCACCCCCCACTTAATGGGTGGCCAGGGAGTGGCCAGACAGACCAAGCCACCTCACCAGACAAAGGGGGTGATTAGCTCAGGAATGAAAATGGGGCCCCAGCCTGACCAATGGGAGCCCTTACCAGCACTTTTGCTGAAACTATTAAGAAAGAAGTACTCTCTTCCCCTTGCGGTAGAGTGTAAATGTGAGGTTTCCTGGAGTTGCCTTGGCCTCCATGATGGAAGTACCTGCCTGAGATGACTCCAACACGGGAAAACACAGCTAAGAGATACAGAATGACTAATTTCAGTGACATAATTTGAGTACCTGGATCCAACTATGCCTGAAGCCAGTAACACCCAGGGTTTTTTATACTTCATGAGCCAGTAAGTTTCCTTGTTGCTTAAAGTCCATTTGCCCTGGGTTTCAGTACCTTCCAGAAAAGGAGCACCAACACAGTCTGTGTCTCCCTCCTCACAGTGTTCCTCGCACTAGTGGTAATGCCAGGCACTGAGAAGGTATTCCGTGAACTCCTACTGAATAAAAGAATAACGTCACCCAGCATCTTATGGGCACCTGGGTTCTGGGCAGATCTCTCCTGAGAATTCACCCCAATGACTGCACACCCTTCTTCCCACGTCAGAAGGCAACCCAGATAGCAGCCTGGTTTTTGTATCTCTCCAGGCACCGTGCAAATCTCAGAGGCCGGTTCCCTACCCAGTCACGTAACTAGATTTCCAAGTAAACTACAGTTTATTTCTGCAAATTCCCTCCATAATGAACTGGCTACCCCGGCAGGTTTCTCCCCTCTTGATTATGACAATGTCAAACAAAACATAGTTAAGAAAGTACAGCCCATCCACCACTCCCTGGTTGCATGAGCGTGGGCAAACGGCGCACTGCTCTGGGGCTCCTCTTCCTTGCCTGTAGAAGGGGTGTGATAACAGTGCCTGCCTCGTTGGGCGGGTAGTGTGCGGATAAAATGAAATGATAACGGGAGTGAGGCGCCTGGCAGGTGGCTGGCCCTCCAGAAACGGTGCACGCCCCTTCTACATGTGTCTCCACTTGGAGACATTTCTTTTTAGCTCTACCTTCTAATTTCCTGTCAGCAAGCCAACCCCCTCTTGGTGACAATACGTCCCCCAAATTTTATGACAGCTCAGTTTTGATATATTTTTAATTGCTTTTGTGCCACAACACTATCGCTGGATATTCTCCTACACACTATATTGGCTGGGATCTCTTCGATCATGCACTTATTGATCCTCTGATTAATACAAAGCAAATTGCTCATATGACACTCTCCTCCCAGAGAAGTCACATTTATTTGATTAAATGATCACGCAAGTGTTCGGGGCACCATCCAGCCTGCCAGAAATTGAATAAAAATCAATGTGTCACATGGCATTAATGATAGCAAAAAAACCAACATTGGGCTAATCAGCACAAGCTTTCCACTGTTCTAGTTGGAGGTCGCCCCTGGGCTGGAGAGAGATGGACACAGAGCAGCTGGGCACAGAGGACAGTGCCTTCCAGCAAAGGAGGCATTTCTGGCTGGTCCTGGAGAGTTATCTATTCCCAAGTTCTCCACTGGGGGAGGTATGGTCTCCCCAGGGAGCATCTGGAAATGTGGGCGGGTGCTGTTGTCATAGATACTGGGGTCTTAGAGGAACTTAGCAAAGGGATCAGTGGACAGGAACACTAAACTCCTACAACATGTGGGACTATCTTGCACATAAAAACTTGTCCCATGCAACACGCCACCAGGGCCCGAAGTGAGAAGAATTGGGAGTTTGGCTAGTCAGTGAAGAGCTGAATCCACGTTCGGGATGACAACCCCTAGACTATCTAGCCTGCAAGACCCCAAGCTCATTCCCATGACACAAAGGCCCAAATTAGCACCCAATCCTTCCCTCTTCTGCAGGTCTGTTTTAGGGGCCTGCAGCCTTCTTCCATGTATTTTGCACTTTCATTTGAATTCATTATTAACATTGTAAAACACAGGAGGTTTCGCAATACAAACCCAGATTTCCAGTTTCTCTGGCAACCTTAGAGGACATGAACCCCTGGCCCTGTGTTCCCACAAGCAACTGGCTGAGCCAAGCAACCTGAATGTGAAAATTCCAGGTGCCCACTCTCCCCATGGATCCCACCTCACTCACTGTTGGGCCCCTCCTAGCGTTTGAGTTTGCAAAGTCTGCTTACTGCAAGGTCACAGGCCTGAAGACACCACAGTGAACTGAAAATGAACGTCTACCGCCTTGCAAATTTTCACAGCACTGAGGACACAACACCCCTTTCAAACCAGGCCACTGTGTTTTGACTGCAGTCACTAACCACTGCATCCATCTACTGCCAGCTTTTTTAAAAACCAACACTCCGTATCCATACTAACTTAACTTTAAATCACATGCGGACCAACTTCAAACACAATGTACAATGACTCCACCTTTACATACCAAGACATGATTACAGCTCAGATTTCAAAGGACCAGCATAGCCTGTAAGATCACAGACTGGGCTATTTGGGTGATTAAGGCATAGGCCCTGCCAAACTCTAGCCTTTCATGGCACACCCACCCCGCCTTCTCCCAGAACAGAAACAGGGAGGCAAGAGGCAGGCGGTACTTCCATGTGAAACAGTTAGCTACGGCTCAGTCAAAAGATGCAATCAAATCAGTGAATGGAGGAACAGGAGCTGGCACTGCAGATGATATTCCCAGCCTCTGAGCGCAGGTGACTGCATCCCATTCCTACGTGAACCAGAGCCTGTGTGCTGTTAATAAATCTAACTACGTTTTTTATTTGGCTAATATTAAGGGCTGCCGACGAGTGGCTTCATCTTACCGATTCCTCTGCTGAAGCAGTATTAAATACTCATCGTGTTTCTCATCAAAGTCTGTCACCATGTCCTTAGTGTAACCCTGAAATGAAGAAACAGAGCAGTGTGATATCGGAAAGCAGGGAAGCATTTACTGAGGCCCAGGCAAGGGACGCGCAGCATAGAAGGCAGAGAGGCAGAAGCTGGCCTTGACGCAGGCTTGGCTCCCTAGGCGCATCACTCTGGAGCCCAGGGCCCCAGAGACTGTCTGATGCCCCAGTGGGTCTTGAACACACACAACTACTGATCTACGAGAAGAAAGTCAAGTCCCCGGCGCCACTGTTCATTCCTCCCATGCCCTATAAAATCAAAGGCTTGAACAAGAGTGGGAGCCCTTGTTCTCCCACTCATTATTAACTTTTCTCAATTGTTACAACCATCGTTTGGGGTTTTGCACCTGCCCTTTTGGCAACAGAGCTCTGGATTTCCCTCGGGGAACCATTCAGCCCTTTCTTTCAGTTCACTGGTTTCTTTAGATGCCCTTGAAAGTGCCATTGTTCTCCTCTTGGGTCACATGACCTTGGCCTTGGTCTAGCCAATCAACATAGTGCTTCACCCAGCCACAATAATTCACTGATCTAGGATTGAGCCATGACCCAAGCTGGGCCCTTGAAAGTCAGCCCTGGGCTTTGCTGATACTCTTCAGGAAAAGCTGCTCTCTTTCTACTGAGGTGCTAAGCTGTTGAGATGCAGGTCTGGAACTGCCTGAGAAGGCAGTCAATAAATAAGACAGCAGATCTGAGAGACAGAGAGAGATTTCTAATAACATCATTTGAGCCCCTGGATCCACCCATGCCTGAAGAAGTATCTAGACAATTTCGTTATGACTTTACAAGTTTCAGCTGAGTTTTCTGTCATTTGAAGTCCAAAACAATTACATCAAAAATCATAATTTGACCATATAACTTTTTACAGGTATAATTGTAGAAGGAAATCTAGAATAAGGTACCATTTTGCCCCTACTGATGCTGCAAATGCTTCTCTTCCATTTTTGTAAAACATTTCACACCAAAACTATGCCCTGCCTCCCAAGGCCCTCCCCTTTTGGTCCAACATAAAAGGAATGTGGAGCTATTGTTCGGGGCCCAGGCTTTGAGATAGTACTCCACTGGGCCCGCATGCGTTAATAAACCTTCCCTTAGCTACTCCATGTGTCATGTGTGTCTTTTCCGGTCTCTCGTTTCTGCCGCAACATAATTAATGAAGCTACATATATTTAAAGTAACATATGGCCCTGGCTGGTGTGGTTCAATGGACTGAGCACCGGCCTGTGAACCAAAAGTTTGCTGGTTCGATTCCCAGTCAGAGCACATGACTAAGTTGCAGGCCAAGTCCCTGGCTGGGGACGTGTGAGAGGCAACCGGTCGATGTCTCTCTCACACATCAATGTTTCTCTCCCTCTCTCCCTCCCTTCCCATCTCTCTAAACATAAATAAATAAAATCTTTTTAAAAATAAAGTGACATATGTATATACTAGTAAAATCCCCCATTATAATTTGACATATATCCCTCTAAATGTTTTTCTTTGTTTATAATATACATATATACATATTTATAAAAACACACAAACACATATTCTTTTAAGCAAAAATAGGATCACACTATAAACAATGCTTTGCAATTTTCTACGTTCCTTAAATAACTTTTTGCCAAGAAATGAATTAAAGAGGCAGTATTAACTTGGTTCTAGTCACAAATTACAGGGATTAAGTTTTAAATGGCAAGTAAGACATTCGTAGTAAAAATCCAATTTGTGTGACAATCCAAACGATTAACATGGGGAGAAGAGGGGTGAAAAAAGAATCTGCACTGTTCTCTTCTTAACTTGTCAAAATCTGGCTTTAAACCCCTTATTCTACCAGAACCCTACCAAGGGAGCCCCAGACCTCCTTACCTAAATATAATAGCTCTTCCCTTCCACTTCCTGTTCGGCTGCTCCAGGCCACAGGGAGCTGACCACCCACTGCTGCCCTAGTTCTCCTCCTCTGGCTTCTGCGCTTCTGAAGGAGCCTCCTCTCCTTCCAAGCTTTCTGCCTGCGCCTCTCCGGCTACCCTTCCTCCTTTGGCCTAAGATGTGGGTGGTCATTGTCTCTCCCCCTCGGTCTTTACTTCTCTTTCTGATTACAAGGAAATGGGCCCCTGACTGGGGAGCCCAGGGAGTGCCTCCTAATTCAAGGCTGAGGCCTGAGGACAGCTGGGTGCAGGACACTGGGTCTGGGGACGAGGCTCAGTTCCTTCCAGAATAACAGGATGTGTATGTACCACGCAGACAGTTTATGCAGCATTTCCCTATACAGGATTCTCCTTTGATCTTCACAGCAGCCCTTGAAGTGGTTATTATTACCCCATTTAAGATACAAGGAAACCCATCCAATGCATCTTAAAGGACCCTGGATCCTCCTCCAAGGCAATTTACATAACCATTTTGAAATATCGAAATGACCACCGATATATTACAGTATGGAATGAAACATTCTATGGCATTTTTAGAGAAATATGAGACTTCAAAGAGATCTCAGCTGTGGTAGGTTGCCCTGGGCCTTCACCCCGTACTCTCCAGGAATGCATTTTTACACCTTTGCCAGGAGGAAGATGTCATCAGAAAGACTTGATGAACACAAGCATATATCCAGCCAAACTTTTTACCAGTCTGTGCTTCTCAAATGCTAATGTGCACACAAATCACCTGGAAATCACGCTGAAATGCAGGCTCTGGTTCAGTAGGACTGGGAGTGTGGGGCGTGGCATTTCTAACAAGTTCCCTGTGGGCCACACTTTGAGTAACAAGGCCCTAATCAGTCCTTCTTATTCCCCACTATTCACAATACACCCACTTCTAATAGGATGCCTTTGAACTTGAGCTGGGAAGAACACGTGTTTTGGAGTCCAGCCTGGCTCCGATTCGCAACACTGCCATTAGTTTCCTCCTCTGTGAAATGGAGGTAATGATAGTACCTGTCTGCATGGGTTTTTCTTTCCCTCCTAGGGTGAATGTGGACTGCACACTGTAACAGCGGAAAGGGCTTAGCACAGTACCCGGCACTGAGAGAGATCTCAGCGAATGTCAGTTACACCCACATTTACAGAGTCCCATTATTTAAGTACCGCTGTCCCAGCCCCTCCCTGTTCCCGCCCATGCTCAGTCCCACCTAATGCCTTCCTGAAATCCACTCCAATCCCCTCCCGCCTCCACCCAAATCCTCCCTGAGGCCCAGCTCAGTTCCCCAAGTCTCCACGAAGCTTTCCCCTGACATTCTCAACCCCATCCACCTCAGATCATTCTGAAACCCTGCGATTAGTATTAAATCATATACAATACAGTATGGAAAAGTCTATGCTTAAGTGCTAAATTGTTACCATTCAACTATATATATTGCTCACTAATTATCTGGGGATTTGGAGACCTGGGAGTCACCCCGATCTCTCTGCTTCTGACCTTCTCTGAGCCTCAGTTTTCTAATCTGTAAAAAGGGAATATTAATAAGGGTTATCACACAGGGTTGCTCTAAGGATTAACTAGGAGAAAAGTGAAAGTAATTTAGGATCCTTTCTTGTTCTCCCATTATAATCCCAGATGGATTATAAATCCCTGGAGGCCAGAACATAGGAAAGCAAGGGGAACACCGCATGGGGGGCCTGGTCCAGGGCTCCGGTCTTAGCTTCACGGCACTAGCCCAGTGATGACAATCCATGAGGCTGACTTAGTACCAACTCCGCCAACCCTCACCCCAACTCTGATGGGACATCAGACGCTGCCTCTCTAGCACGACATACTTCTCTTCATTGAGACTTTAGTACTCTGGCTATAAAATGGAGGCATTAACACTTAAGACACCCACAAATGTATGAGAACCTTGTAAAGTGACAAATTTGTTATCATCTCTCAGCAAACAATTTATCGAGTACTTACTGTGGGGCTGTTACATGTGCAATGAGGGGTTAACAAAAGCTCTGACGCAGTGTTTACTCAGATACCAACTTGCCAGTAGGTTGTACTCAACCACCAGCCAGGAGCTGCTCTGCAGGACTCTGGCCCCCTTTCCCATCCTGAGAGGGGTGAATGGTACCACCCTGCTCTTGTGCACCCAGTCAAGCAAATACACCCTAGCCAGGGGTCCCTAACATCAGCATGGCCTGCTGGGAGTTCTGGAAACACCCGTTCTATTGAATGCACAAGGGTATTTTTCTGGGAAGAGAATCCCTAACTTTCATCGGGTTACCAAAAACAGGAGACAAATGATTATAATAAAATGTATTAAACGTGATGTCAAGGATCTGAATGAGAGGACTAGGAAGGCTCCCTTGAGGGCACAGCCGGGCCCCCATCCTTGGGAGTCACCCACGAAGCTTCGCTCACCCCCCACTCCACATTCAACCCATCCAGCTCCACACGGAAACTCTCGGATACCCAACATCGGACCGCTGCTCGCTCCCTGTGCCTACCACCCTGCTTCAGGCCCCCTCACTGGCCTCCTGCTCCTGCCCTCACCCCTGCAGTCTGCTCTCCCTGCTAGAGACAGGGGGTCTTTATGAAGGGTGAGTTGGATCATGCTCTTCCACACACGTCCCCGCCATCTCCAGGCCCTGTACACTGGGCCCGCCCTAGCAGCTCTGAGCCACCTCCCACCATTCCACTGCAGCACCCTCAACGCCCAGCACACTCCCACCTCAGGGCCTTCAGTCACGGTTCATTCCCTCTGCAGGGAGTACTCTTCCCCCAAGTAAATGCCCAGATTCCTCAACTCCTTCAGATCTTACCTTCTCAGGGAGGTCCTCCCTGGCCACCCCATTTAAAATCGCAAGCGGTGCCCACACACAGCCACTCCCAGTCCCCCACTAACTTAACACCTACTTTATCTTATTCATTATGTCTTTTATTACTTGGGCTGTCTGTCCCCTGCACTAGAATGAGAAGTCCATGAAGGCAGGCACTGTGTCTGCATTTAGTCACTTGTGCATTCCAAGCCCCTAGGCCAGTCTCTGGCACACAGTGGGCACTCGCTAAATATGGATTGAATGAAATAAGTAAGGAAACATCTGAAACTAAGATTTTAAAGTTGAAATGTTTTCTGGGCAACAAGAAAAGGTACAGGAATTCCAGGCAGAAGGATCAATACAGGCAAGGTTTGGGGGGCCCTGAAAAGCCCTGAAACATTCACGGTCAGAAGTTGGGTTTAACTAGAGTAATGGGTGTCAAGGAGGTGTTAGTTAAGCACAGCAAAGGGTCTAAGGGGTTTGGATGTAACAAAAGCAAAGCCTCGCTGCTATAATTGTTATTCTTATCATCTTTATCCGTAATGCTGGCCCCAGAGACAGTGTAGAATTTTATGAATAGCCATATCATTGGGGGATATGCTATTCTCTCTGAGGGGAAAAAATGGAATTGGAAAGAAACACCAAGAATCAGTTATGCTTACAGGAGATGGACAGAGTCTATATTTCAGGAATCACGTTTCCTCTGAGCCCGGAATACTGGAATTCTTCTAAGCAGGGCTGATTTAGTGAGTGCCGGGGCCTAGGCTGCATAAATGAGCAGCTGAGAGGCAGTGCTGGTTTCCAGGGCTCGTGAATGTCTCAGTGGCTCTAGACCTAACGCTGCAGGTGTCAGGTCCCAGCAGAGAAGAACAATGATTTCAAATGGTTCAATAACAAGGCTGTGAAAACACTGTGTCTGGTGGCACTGAAGAGTTCACAGAGCACTGCCACAAGCCTGAGTTACTCTACCTTCCCTCCCCTCCTCCCCCAAAGTGTCACATCTTAACTGAGGGGCAATTTATGAGCAATAAATGAATGCTCCAGGTGACTGGGGCCCGCTCTTCAGGCCACCTTACCTGCCATTTATTATACTCTCTGTGGGTCTTATTGTGAGTGTCGCAGAGAAAAAAGCTATGCTGTAGGATCATTGGCCTCATTTAGAGAGGCAGAAACTGAGGCTTTGAAAGCTGAAGAAAACTGTATGCAGGCCACAAACGTCTAAGTGGAGGGTGAACATTTGTTTTGTCAGCTCAGCATCTATTCATTTTCTTCTGGGTACGGCACTTCGATCTTCCTTTGGGAAACCATCTCTCCTCCACTGCACAGTCCATGTGCAGGTGGAAACTGCCTGCACATGACCAAATCCTAGCCCATCAGGGTATTCCGTCTCCCCGGTCACGTGATTGGTGCAGGGCTAGGCATGCACCCCGAGCCAGGCCAACCGACTTAACCCAGGGATGGGTTGGATCTGCTGGACAAGTCCCTAGCCCTCTTCCCCAGGAGTTAGTAGCTGACATGAGCTGAGAGCTACCACAAAGGGAGTCATTTTTATCAGCTGATTGGTTTCACCATTATGAACATGCCTGTATGTCCCACAGAGAGATCTGTCCGAGAGTGACTTCAACATAGGTGCAATGAAATTGAGGACAGAGGGAGACAGACCAGACAGAAACTACATCCTCTTAACTACATCCACATTTAACCACCTGAAGCCAGCACTATTTTGGCCTTTTTAATCCCAAGAGCTAATACATTCATGTTTGGTTTTTTCACTCAAGCCAGTTCAAATTGCACATGTGCGCACGCACGTGTGTGTGTGTGTGTGTGTGTGTGAGAGAGAGAGAGAGAGAGAGACAGAGAGAGAGGGCGCACGTATTAGCAAGTGGTAGAGCTAATACTCTGAGCCGTCTAAATCCAAACTCTGTGCTATGTCCTATGGCTCAGAGAAGCATTTAGTAGAGAACTAAAATGATACCTTAATGAATGTTCTCAATAATGGCCCTAAACCCATAATAAGAGACAATCCAAATAGATCTTTAAAAAAACCTTCTATTCTTCCTTCGAAACCCTCCCCAAGTATCAGCTCCTCTCCCAGTGATTCATTCTTTGTGTCCGAGTGCTGTGTAATAAGTTTTTAATGCATATTAATTAGTTGAATGAAAAAGTACAGTTCTGAGTTGGCTTTTTACTGCTTTTGCTGACATATCAGATCTCCTCCCATCCCCCAAACAGGGACGACAAATACTCTGCAGTCAGTATGCATACATAGCAAACAGAAGCCAAGCAGTCAAGGCCTAAAGCCACGGCTGATACTACCCCCTAGAGGTGGAGCGAAACAACGCAAAACACTACAGCAAAGGTTTGAGTTTCTCACGCCCTAGATAGACAATAGCAAAATCCTATGTCACCCTGGTGGGGTGGCTCAGTTGGTTGGAGCGCCGTTCCATAAAATGAAAGATTTTGAGTTCGATCCCCGGTCAGAGCACAGACCTAGGTTATGGGTTTGACCCCTGGTCAGGGTGCATACGGGAGGCAACTGAAAGATGCTTCTCTCCTTCTGTCTCTCCCTCTCCCACTCTCTCTTCCTCTCTCTCTAAAAGCAATGAAATAAATGTGCTCAGAAGAAGATTAAAAAAATCATATGCCATGCACGCACCAGATGTATAAGGCAAGGAAGAGTTTGCTTTATTTCTCAAATGCCTTAGACTTACACTTATTAATACGCTACCCTGATAGGTACCATCCTTTACTCCTAACAGTGAGTACCTTGAGACTTTTTATTTAGTTTCAGGGTTTGTAGAGTATCAGTGCAGATCCAGATTCTAGGATTTCATCCTGGACTCCACAAAGCAGTACGCTATATATCTTTAGAAAACGTTTCTCTTACATAGCTATCTAAAAAATCATTTTCAATACATATCTGTTAGAAAATAATTAACATGTCTTTTGATTCTCAGATAAGTTTTCTTGTGCAATGTGTATTATAAATTAACTTTTAGGCCAGCAAATATAGATTTTCTCTTTTTAAAACCTTAAATAAATTCACTTTAAAAAACTGTATATTAATGCCATAAATGAAAAATCTTTCACTTGCCATAAATAGAAGGCAGACATAAATTCAGACCTACTAAAATAGCACATGTTTATGTGCCACCTACAGTGCTGTGGAGTTCTGCAAACCACATGCTGGGAAACTCGGCGCCAGGACTTCCACGTCCACACAACCCTGCCCAGTGGGCGGCACCGACCTCATTTTACAGATTAATCCGTTCACTCAGTGTTTACTAAACGCATATTCTGGTGACAGCCAGTGAGTACATCAAAGTCTCAGCTATCATGGCTCTTACAGTTCAGTGAAAGGAGATAGGCAATAAAAAAATAAGTAAATCTGCGGTATGTCAAACAGTGCTAAGTGCCAGGGAGACTAGAAGAGGGTGTGGGAAGGAGTGGGGCCACTATTTTAGCCAGGGAGCCAGAGAAGGCCAGAAAATGGAGACTGAAGGAAATGAAGACGAACCCTGTGGGAACCTGGACAAAGGTGACAGGAATGGCAGATGCAAAGGCCGTGAGGCTGCAGCAGAGAGAGCAAGGTGGGGGAGGGGCAGGGAGGGACTGATGTGGGGCACAAGGTAGAGGCCCTGACGAAGACGCTGTAAGGCCGCCAGGAAGCTGTTGGAGGGTTTGGGCAGACCAAACACCTCAGGTGGGTTTAAAGCGAGGCGACGTGAGCTGAGGCTGGCCCCGCCCTCCCCACCTGTCCACCTTGCTTTCTCAGAGCTTGGGATGGGACTCGGGCCTGTGAGGGCCCCTGGAAGCAAGTCTGCAACATAAATAGCCTCTGACTCTGAAGGAGGAAGGGAGGCATGCCCGCTCCCCCACTCCCGGGCGGGTGCGAAACCGATTTAGGGCTGCTGTTACCAGTCAGAGCCTCTCAGTCCCACAGGTCCCGCTGCTAGGCCTCATGGGAGGAGAGAGGCAGCCTAGGTGGAATTTTACCTCCCCCAATCTCTGCCTCCACTCCCTGGCTTGCCTCAGAGAACTTTTTCTTCTAAGGGAATGAACCTCCCACAGAGTGTATCCATCACCAGGACCAGCTAGGGGGCCTGAATGGACACTCCCCACAGCGGCTCAGGGGCAAGCACTCAGAAAGAAACCCCTTATTTATTCCACGAATATTTCCTGAACTTCTCCCAGGAGTTGGGGAACTGAGCTAAGGGTCGGACAGACTGAGACGAATGTAATCTGACACCAGCACCCTCTCTGACCTTATTTACTCACACACACACACACCCCAACCCTGCCCGCCCCCCCAACCACCAGGCCCAATAGGCCTTCGGGCTGTTTCTCAGAGAAGCCAAACCCCTTCCTCTCAGGGCTGTGGCACTTGCCGTCTCCTTTGCTTAGACCATTTCCTCCTGGCTCCTGGGTATGTGTGGCCCTTCCTGGGGCCCCTCCTAACTACCCCAGGCCTTCTTAACCTCCTCAGAGAAGCAGCACTTCTCACTGTCTGCAAGAATCTCTGTTTGGGCTTCTCCACTGGGATACCAGACCCTTCAAGGCAGGGCTGGTGCTAACTCCCACTGCAGTATTTCCCAGCACCGCCCCCCACCCCACACACACAGGAGCTTATAAAATATTTGCGGGAAGGAAGGAACGATGAGGAAAAGACGGAAAGGAAGGCAGGAAGACAAGATCCCTGTTCCCTGTTCTCAAGGCACTTAGAGAGGAGGCCACTGAAAGACAACTGTTCTGATGCCATGGGGCAGGGGCCATCAAAAGGAAGTACCTGTGCCAGAGGGTTGTGACACAGTGCACAGGTGACTGGAGGCTCTACAGAGAAGAGGACATAGTGCCAAACTGTAAAGGTGCTTAGTAGGTGGATGGGGGAGGGCAGGGAAGGGAGGGACGGGAAGGGCATCCAGGTCAGGAACAGTGCATGCAAAAGTACCAGGCAAGGAGGCCCCGGGGGCCTGTTTGGGGGCTGGGATGGAGAGTGGTCAGAGCACGTTGGCTGATCCCAGGGGACAGTCAGGGAGAACTGGCTTTTGACATTCCAGGCCTGCTTTAAGCCTAATGAGTGGCAACGCCCGTTTGTGCCAATGACCGTGCTGAGTGGCAGGAAAACCCTAGGTAGGGAGTGAAATCTCATGCGCAAGTCTAGGGTAGTTCAGTGAGCTTCAGGGGACCCACATTCAACATTCTCTCACACACTATAGTCAGATTCTTGCCATATGAGGTCACACAGATCAAGGAATATAAAGGAGGCGGCTCACAGTACTTCCCTCACCCCATCCGCTCACTGACCATGTGGGACCTTGATCCTCTCCTCTCTGCCTCTTGCCCCCTCTTCCCCATTTCCTTCCCACCTTCTTTCAGGTTGACTGAGCACCTCCTATCGAACAAGTTAATTTAGGGACAGAGAGAGGAGTGTGCTCGAAGCAAAGTGGATGCAGGGGAAGTGGATGCACATGGGACTGAGCAGAGAGTAGGAGGGGCAAGAAATGGCAGAGGGGCTGGAGCCAGGGGGCAAGGAGAGCAGAGGATGACGTGGGGCTGAGCAGGAGAGACCACCAAAGTCAATGGGCCGCAGCAGGGAGTTTGCCTTTAACCCCAGACCAATAGGAAGCCGCTTCGTGCTACTGGGGTAGAGGGTGGACATTGGAATAGAGGTTGGAGATGGCCCAGGGTGGGGACTGGGAAGCAGGAAGGAGGCAGCTGCAGGTGTTCAGACCACAGGTGTCAGCGACGTGGAGGAGGCAGGGAGAAGATATTTTCAAGATGAAGGCACAAGACTTGGTAATGGGCTGGAAAAAGGGAGGAGAGGTATTGAGGATGACTCTGAAGTTTCTGGCCTGTGTAATTGGACAGTTGGTGGTACCAGTCTTAGAGACGTGAAGGCTAGAGGAGAAGCAGGACCGGGTTTGGTTTGGGGCAGTTGTGCTGAGACTCTGAGGTACCCAAGAGGAGCAGCTGGCAGTCCGATGTACAGATTTGGGGTTCAAGATGCCCCTTCTTTCCTGCTCACCCGCCTCCCAGGTTGGTTGACGCCCTCCCTCGCTGTGTTCCTGAAGTGGTCTCACAGACCACTGTCTGGCAGAGGATTCATCAAAGACAACATGGAAGGAGGCCCAGGCATGTGTCGTGGATGCTGAGCTATGGACCCAGGTCACTCACACCTCAGCTGCTGGGAGCGGTGGTGGCTGGCACGTCACAGCTGTGTCCTTTCCCAGGAAGCCTGTTTTACCCAGGTTATCCCTCCTCTCTGATACATGTTGATGCCAAGGGTACACAGACCCAGGCCTCTTGCCTCAGCTGGAAACAACTCCAAAGGGCCGCCCATCCCCCGTGCGATCACCACAGAATACATCACAGTTCAACTCCTCCCTCTGCCCAAGCCTGCCTGCCCCACCCCTCACAGATATTCTTCCTGAGAGTCCCCCCACATCAACCTCGGGCAGACATCTCCAGCCCAGACTCGGCCTCCTGGGGACCTAAGACAGTATGTTTTTCCTCCTTGACTATGCGCTCCTAGAGCAGGATTCAGTCTTGTCACATCAAAGGCTATTGATAAATGCATTTTGAACCGCATGTGCAATCCTGATTCAGCCAGGACTTCCTACAGTGGTCCTGACTTCAAACTGGACAGACCCAAAAGTATCTGTCACCAAAAGGGTTAGGTAGGACAGATAGCAAACCAAGGCAGGGAGGAGGAGGGAGATACGTGTCTGCCCACCAACCCCGCAGTCCTGAGCCTGGTCCGGTAGCATTGCCCGGTGTTCCAATATCACAGGAAACGCCGTGCTAAAAGGGAGGAGGGCTGTCCCTGGAATTCTATGAATCCTCTCCACCATCTGGGAAAGGAAGCGTTTGAAACTGTGCTTTTATCCCAAGATCTGAAAGGCTGGATAGGGCCCATAGTGCCCAAAGGAAGAGGCCCATTAACACCTTTGGGGTATTCACACCACCCCCACCCCGCCAAAAGCTGACACCACCTTTACCTGTCAATCAATATGTAACTTCTTCACCCCCATCCCACCGACTATGTAAGTCCTCAGAACAAAGGACTCTTGGCTTGGCGCTCTTGGCTCTCTGGCCACCTGGTCCCTGGCCACGTGCATGCTCGCCACCCCGGGTCTCACCACCCCAGCCTTTGGCCACTATTATTTTCACCACCCTTACCCTGCTTTGCCCTGAACCTACGCCTTTCACCGCCCCCCCCCCACTCCCACCTTAGCTAGGCCCCTTCCCTTCCAGAACGAATCACCAATAAGCCCTGCTGGCACCCTAATAGACTCACTGATCTGCACTTCTTTACTGCATTGGCGAGAACTGACTTTCTGGGAGTTTCTCCTGTAACAAAAGTACCATGAATTCCTTAGACCACAGACCCCAATTTGAAATTCTGAACTATGGTTGCCATGGCCCTCCATCCCCGAGCTTCACTCAACAGCGGAGCAGCCGAGGGAGACGGTCAGGGTTAGGCTGTGGAGCCGGGGGCCTGGGCAAGAACCCCGTCCTGCCTGTGCGAGTGGGAGACGGTGCCTGTGCCTGAGTTTCCTCCGCTGTCAAACTGAAATGATGTCTCGGTGGCACTGTTCACAGCGGCCAAAAACTGGAACAACCCAGCCGTAGGGATGATCCTTGGAAACATTTTTCTAAATGAAAGAAGCCAGATACAAAAGGCTACATATTATATGATTTCATTCATAGGAAATGTCCAGAACAGGCAAATCCATAGAGACAGAAAGTAGAGCAGTGCATCCTAGGGAATGGGAAGTAATTGCTAATGGGTATAAGGTTTCTATCTGGAGTGATATAAATGTTTGGGAATTACATGGTGGTGATGGTTGCGCAGCATTGTGAATATACTAAATACTCCTTAATTACACACTATAAAATGCTAAATTTTGTGTTGTATAAATTATATCTCAATATAAAAAAGCAAGAAAGGGGGGATGACAATTAAAAGCATCAATCTTATACACATAAAGTGCTTATTAGACCACTGCCTGGCATATAATATATACACAGTAAATGTTAGCAACTAAGATGGTGCTGATTAGAAATCTTAAGAAGTTTCTAACCATGATGACACAAAATCTGAACTCAGTTACCCTAGACCCAGCTTCCTGAGCTAACCCTGAAGCATTTTATGCCACAAAGTTAACACCCACCTGAAATTCAAGCAAAAAAAGATGACATTACATTTTTAAGGATGCAACTTCCCTGTTCCCGCGTAGGAAGTGGCTGAGCTAACCTGTTTCTGGGGAGAGCAGCTGGGTGTAGGATTTGGTCTGCCTCCAGAGAGAGGCTGCCATCACACCCTCAGAACAGGCACCAGGCTGGTGACAATCACGACCTTGGTTGTGCACCAACCCGTGAACACGTCATCGCAGTGGGCAGGCAAAGAAAGCTAGATGATAGAGAAACTGGTCTGCACTAATACAAACAGTGCTTTTATAAGGTCTCCACTGGCGTGTTTGTCAAAAGGGGATGGCTTCAAACTAGTGAGGAGGTCTTGTTATGGAAAATGAAATGACCAGACACCAAGGGGTTTAGGAGCACGATCTTTATTTACGTGCACGGGCCCAGAGGAGACAGACTCCAAATTCTGAGCCCAGAACAATAGCCCCGCACTCCTTTTATGTTGGGCCAAATGGGGAGGGTCTCGGGAGGCGTGGTATAGACTTGGCGCGAAGGGGCTTACAGAGGTGGGAGAGAAGCATTTACAGCATTAGTCAGGGCAAATAGCATTTCATCTTTGGTATCAGCCTTGATTCCCTCTACAGTCTAGGAAGAGAAACTGGCCCACAGGGGAGAAGCCAGGTGCACAGGCTGCAGGAGAGAAGGTATTTTGTTTGTGCTGAGGAGGAAAGAAAGCGGCTGGGAGAGTCTCTTCCAGCCCCTAAAGTAGCCTGTGTCCTCTCTGAACGTGGGTTCTTAAGAGCGGAACGGCAGCCCACAAACTCCACTGTCTCGGCCTCCTGCTTGCTCCTTCCAACCCACAGCCCACAGCCCACCACTGGGATTTGCTCTAAAGCACAGATTTCTGTACCTACCCTCATGAAAAGCTTGCAACAGCTGGCGAGTAAGGTGACAAAGGCAGTTTGGGGAGTAATATGGCAGTACCCACTAAAACTAGACAAACCAATCCCTACATAGCTCCAATCCACTCCGACCCAGCCACTCCATTCCTTGGAATCTACTGGAAAGACGCACACAGGTGCGTAAGGGGGAATGTACAAAATGCTAATGCCCTCCTGGTAGAAAATGGCTATATAACCCTCAGTCTGTCCATACCATACTGTAATGAGATTTTTTTTTTTTTTAAACATCTAGGTTTATTTGTTAACACCAAGGATGGACTTTGTACAGTTCAGGGAGGTTTCGCAAGTTACAAATTACAAAATCACATTACATAACAACACATTCATTATGATCACATATTGTTAAAATACACACATTCCAAAAATGCCACATATATTTTATGGATCCACTCGGGTACACAGGTGCACAGGGAAAGGTCTGGAAGTATGCATGCCAAGCTGTGACAATACTGCAGAAGGGGAAGACTGGGATTAGGCAGAGGAAGTAATAGTAAAAGGGATTTTAGCCTCATTTAGAAGGTTAAAATAATTTTCTTAAGGAAGCTGTTTTCATGTATTACTGTATAACTAATGACTTCCACCCACCCTTCCTCCCTTTTCAAAAGGGAAAAAAATAAAACAAATCAATGGTTCCACATTCCAAACAGACGCTGCTTGACATGGCTTCCCCCCAATCACAGATTCCCATATGCAGCTGTCAGGTCCAGGCCTTGCCAGGTTTTAAGCTGAATTCCTGATCCTCCTCCTACAACCTGCTCCCCCTCTCTTTCCCGTCGCAGGGATGACCAAACTCTTTCTGGTTGCTCAGACCAAAGCTTACAGTCGTTCTGGATTCCTCTCTCCTCCTCTCACCCGCATCCAATCCAACAACAAATCCAAGTGGCTCTATCTTTGTGACGTGCAGAACCAGGCGCCCTCTCTTCACCTTCACTGCTACCCCCAGTACCAGCCACCGCCACCTCCACAGGGATTCTGCAATAGCCCGACTGGTCTCCCGCTTTTGCCCTCATGCATGGCCGGAAGGAGGCCCTCTCCCACTCAAAATGCTCCCGTGGCTCCTGCCTCACACAGACAAAAGCCCAAGTCCGTACAAATGGCCACAACACCTTTTCCGACCTGGCTTTACTCCTCTGTCCCCACCTCCTACCACCTTGCCCCTCATTCCCCCTAATTCAGCCACATACGCTACGCCCTCAAGACTAGCCCTTGCTGACCCTCTGCCAAAATGCCCTCTTCCCTCCCACTTCCTTGAGTCTCCATTCCCCAGCTCAGTGGGGTCTCCCTGAAGATCCTCTTTACCATAACAGCCCCCTCCCATCACTCCCAGCCTCCCTTCTCTGCTGTACTTTTTACTTATTTGCTTAGTGCCTGCCTTTAACTCCTAGGATATAAGCTCCACAAAAACATGGATTTGTGTCTGTCGTGTTCACTGCAGAATCTACTGAACCCAGGACAACGACTGGCACACAGCAGGTACTTGACAGACATTTGCTAAGTGAATGCCTGAATGAGCGGACCAAGTTTTCTCTAGCAGGCCCACTCTGCATCACCAGCCTCTGCGACCCCCGTTTGCTCCCACACATTTTCTTCGCTTCTCTCGCAATGAACTGCTTGCTAGTCCCTCAAACTCTGGTATATGCTCATGTTCCTGTTCTTACCTGCCTTGCCTTACCTATCCACTATTCAAGCTTCAGTGTCATTTCCTCCTTGACGCCTTGGCCAATCCACTTCCCACACCCTATCTTGTTCGTTAGTTAAAGGCTTTCTCCTCTGGACTCCTGTAATTTCCCATTTTTTCAGGATTCTTAAAGCCCTGCCGTTTATAGAATCAATTTCTTGATGCTGGCCACACAGGGTTGACATGTTTCACATCATCGAATTATCACAAAAACTGATAAAGTATATATCATCATCTCCATTTTACAGTTGTGGGAACTGAGGCACAGAGAGTCATCAGTGGAAAGTACAGGGCTGGAATTTTTTTAAATATTTTTTTACTTATTTTTTAGAGAGAGGGGAAAGGAGGGAGAAGGAGAGGGAGAGAAACATCAGTGCGTGGTTGCCTCTCATGCACCCCCTACTGGGGACCTGGCCTGGAACCCAGGCATGCTCCCTGACTGGGAATGGAACCAGTGACCCTTTGCTTCGCAGTCTGGAGGTCAATCCACTAAGCAGCACCAGCCAGGGCCAGAGCTGGAATTTGAACCTAGCTTCACTAGACTCCAAAGTCTGTGCCCAAAGTCCTCAAGTACTCTCGGGTCCCTCCACAAAGCTGTGCGCTATGCAATGGCCAGGGCCCAGGTACCTGCCAAATCGCCAAAAATAAGCAAACTGACCCAACCAAGCATCTCAGAGCTCTGGTCTGGGACTGTACCATGGTGAAGGCGCACACTGGGTCCTTGAGCTCCCAGGTCCTTGAGTGCTATCCAGCCCTCATGGACACCACCACAGAAGGCACCCTGGGACAATATAGCCCAGTATAAGGAGCAGAGTGTTAATAACATGAGCTTCAGCATCAGGCAAAAACAGGATGAAGTCCTAGTTCCTCTACTTACCAGCTGTGTGACTTTGAGCCTCCCTCTCATATGTAAAACATGCTGCTAAGCTCCACGCATCTCCCTGCCCCAAGGCCACAGGTCACGTCCAGACAGTCTGACCCCACTGCTGCCCACAGCACGCACCCGACCCAAGAGGGCCAATAATCCTGGGGCATTTGGACTAAAAGGTTCAGGAAAGACCTGACTACTCTCTTGAAAGGGGGAAAGTGAACTCAGGAGTTGCTGGTGGGATGCTTTTCTGCCAGGAGAACTGAGAAACAGGGAAAGCTGCTTTGTGCCAAGTAAGAATGATACAGGTGCTGACAGACACAAAGTTAAGAGCCACAGAGGAATTCTGGGACCTTAGAGGACCCCAGGCACTGGTTCATCATTCTTTAAACCATCTTGACATCCCGACACCCAGATGCATTGCTGCCCTTGGTTTCTGTGAGGCACCCACTCTTTAGATATAATATAGTCCCCCTTCTACTAAAGCTAGATTGAGGTGTTGTTTTTTTTCCCAACTGTCCTAAGTATACAAATACTTTGCAGACTTGTTATAGGACATAAAACTAATATATTAAAAATGCTTTCAGCGCCTGGCCCATGGTAAAAACACCCAAAACATGGTTGCTAATGTTGTCATTAAAATCAAGCCCCAAGGACATGCTATTACAGGAACTGGACAAATTAATCATCTTGCCCAGTCATCTAAATTACTCTTCCCCTGAAGGGTGGCATGCCATGGGTTCTCTCCTTGATCCAATCCCAGGCTATAATTTTATCAATGGCTGGATCTGGCTGTTAAAGGCTGTTATATTAATTCTATGGCTACAATTCAGATGGCGGTCACACAGAATAAACTAAATGACAAAATCTGGGTTCAGATCAATTTCTACAGCCTAGAGATGGATCAAAAACAGCTTGGTAAAATTGCACCGCGGCCAAAGTACAGGTCCTATAAAAAGAGAGGCGCTGGAAGAAAGGTCTGGCTCAAGAAAAGTCCATGAGATGAAGACAGGACTTTTAGCCAATGTGCTCAGTATGAGCCTAGATTGTGGTGTAGCTGTCACAAACTACCATCACGCCAGCACAATTTCTCATATACAGTGGGTACATTAGAAATCGTATCAGAAGAAGAGAGGAAGGGAACTCCTAATATGTTAGCACCTACTGTATGCCAGGTCCCCATTAAACACTTAAGACACTACTTCAACTGATACTCTCATATAATCTATGAAGTATTATGATCATTATTCCCAGCTGACAGTTGAGAAAGCTGAGGTTTAGAAAAGTAAAGGGATTTGACCAAGGTGGTAGACAGCAGAGTTAGTATTTGAACCCAGTTCTTTTATTTTTTAATATATTTTATTGATTATGCTATTACAGTTGTCCCACTTTTTTCTCCCTTTTATTCCCCTCCACTCTGCACCCCTCCTCGCACCAGCATTCCCCGCCTTAGTTCACATCCATGGGTTGTACATATAAGCTCTTTGGCTTCTCCATTTCCTATACTATTCTTAATCTCCCCCTATCTATTTTGTACCTACCATTTATGCTTCTTATTCCCTGTACTTTTTCCCCTCTCCCCCTTCCCCGCTGATAACCCTCCATGTGATCTCCATTTCTGTGATTCTGTTCCTGTTCTAGCTGTTTGCTATTTGTTTTTGTTTTTGTTTTTTTTAGGTTCAGTTGTTGATAGTTGTGAGTTTGTTGTCATTTTACTGTTCATATTTTTGCTCATCTTTTTCTTAGATTAGTCCCTTTAATATTTCATTTAATAAGGAATTGGTGATGATGAACTCCTTTAACTTTATCTGGGAAGCACTTTATCTGACCTTCCATTCTAAATGATAGCTTTGCCATATAGAATATTCTTGGATGTAGGTCATTGCCTTTCATGACTTTGAATACTTCTTTCCAGCCACTTCTTGCCTGCAAGGTTTCTTTGGAGAAATCAGCTGATAGTGTTATGGGAACTCCTTTGCAGGTAGCTGTCTCCTTTTCTCTTGCTGCTTTTAAGATTCTCTCCTTATCTTTAATGTTGGGTAATGTAATTATGATGTGCTTTGGTGTGTGCTTCCTTGGGTCCAACTTCCTTGGGACTCTCTGAGCTTCCTGGACTTCCTGGAAGTTTATTTCCTTTGCCAGATTGGGGAAGTTCTCCTTCATTATTTTTTCAAATAAATTTTCAATGTCTTGTTCTTCCTTTTCTCCTTCTGACACCCCTATGTTTCAGATGTTGGAGTGTTTAAAGTTGTGCCAGAGGTTCCTAAGCCTCTTCTCATTTTTTTGAATCCTTGTTTCTTCCTTCTGTTCTGGTTGAATGTTTATTTCTTCTTTCTGCTCTAAATTGTTGATCTGAGTCCTGGTTTCCTTCCCTTCACTGTCGGTTCCCTGTATATTTTCCTTTATTTCACTTTGCATAGCCTTCCCTTTTTCCTCATTTTGCAACCATAATCTACCAATTCTGTGAGCATCCAGATTACCAGTGTTTTGAATTCTGCATCTGTTAGGTTAGCTATCTCTTCATTGCTTAGTTCTATTTTCAGAGCTTTGATCTGTTCTTTCATTTGGGCCACTTTTTCATCTTGGTGAGCCTGTTACATTGCGAGGGGCAGAGCCTTAGGTATTCGCCAGGGCAGGGCAACCCACATCACTGCCTTGTGGCGCTGCATGTGGGGAAGGGGTCCGAGAGGGAACAATGCCGCTTGCTTGGCTCTTGGTTGTCTCTCAGTCACTTCCCCTGCTACCCACAAGCAAATTGGGATCTTCTGGTGCTGATTCCCAGGTAGGTGGGTTTGTGTACATTCTAGAACCCTGTGGGTATCTCGAATGAACTCTCTTGTGAGACTTTCAAGTCTCTCCCACTGTTGCACCCCCCACAGGTTTTTGCCAGTAGAGGTTTTGAGGCTTTCTTTTCCCATGCCGGAACCCTGGGTTGCACGGCCTCTCTCACTCCCCAGTTGTTCCTCACAGTTCATCCACGCGCAAATGTGGGACCGCCCGGCCTGCCAGCCGCTGCCTTGCCCACCCAAGTCCATCAACTGCAGGCTTGCTGAGTGTCCTCTCAGCCCTGGCTGCCCGGCTCTGCCCCCGCCTACCAGTCTGAATGAATATTTCTTCTTCAACTCCTTGGTTGTCAGACTTCCATACAGTCTGATTTTTCTGGTAGTTCTGGTTATTTTTTTGTTTTTAAATTTGTTGTTGTCCATCTTTTGGTTGTGCGAGAAGACCTGAACCCAGTTTTTTGGGAAAGTATACCCCATACCTATATTCTACACTGATCAGTTCATGGTAGGAATATTCAGTTTGGTCCTGACACGGTGTATTATTAGAGAAAAATTAACTTATCCAGATTAAGGTGGCCAGGAATGTGGAAACTCAAAATGTCACCTTCAAGATTCAAGTTGTGAAGACCAAGAGCAAGTACACACATCAGCCTCTC
>PVJD01002867.1:0-183816 GCA_004026545.1 Mormoops blainvillei
TTATGTTTATTTCATTGGTTGTTATTTATATAAATAATTTCTAAAAAGTGTATGGGAAAGATTTTAATTTTTCTAGAACATTTTAAAAATAACCTAAACTAAAGAAAAAGTAGTTCATAGCTACAGAGTGGGGCAAAAGTAGTTTACCTTTATTCTGTGGAAAATAATACAATAATTAATAAATAATACAAGAATAAACTCTGTTCCGTGTACTCAAAACTGTAAACCTACTTTTGCCCTGCCCCGTGTAAGTAGTTAAATTGTTTAAGGTGGTCACCATAGTTAAAAAGATTCTTGTGAGAGTGTTACCCTTATTAACTTTTGGTAGGAGCATAACTGGGAAAAACACAGAGAAAAGCAATGCAGGTATTTTCGAAAGGAACCATAAATAAATCTCTTGTGGAAATTTAAGACTGAGGCCTTCATACTAAGGAAATCATTCCGAATAAGCAAATAAGCTGTAAGTACCATCGTATTATTGTATCTATAAAAGAAAACAAATGGAAATAATCTGTCTTATATGTATTATGGAAACTTATTTAGCATACCATGTTCCAACAACAAAACAGAATAATATATGCTTATTAATAATCACAAAAATTAACAAATAAAAATTATGCCAGCAATGTAAAATAAAAATATTACATATAAAATGATATTTCCATTCTGTACGAACTACGAAAATATGTGCACCTGTGAAAGAACATTGCTAACAAAACTGTTGTATTTAGATACTTGAAAAATTCATTTAATGAATTTGCTTTAACTTTTTCTTTAATATTATTGTGTTTTACAAATAATTTATAAAAGTTAATCACCTTACTACCAGATAAGTATTAATAATAACAGTAGCACGGGCATGTTTATGACCATGGCTTTTCCTGATATTGTCTTCATATTTCCTTTAATGATTAACATTTCTTACCGAGCAATTTCCTTGTCTCCAGCGGGAAGTCCTAATAACCAAAGCATTAGGATTCAGAATTCACCACACCATTTAGGCGAATTTTGTAAGATTTTTTTGTTGAATTCCCTTATCCTTCATTAGGACAGATCCATTATCCCATTATGTACGTTTGAATGTGCTTTGAAGGATGGGGGAGCATTGTCTGGGATTTCTGTTTTGGTGTTTGCATTAGAGGATAAAAGCTTCAAAACAAGACTCTTTGTTTGAAAATTTCCTTTTGGATTCCACTTAAAAGGCAGAGAAATGATCAAAATCACACCCCACAGCATCCTTGGCACAGCTGTCACACGTCGAAGTTTTCTTTATTCTCACAACTGGCATTCGTTGAAGAGTTTTTTAAAGATAGTAGCTGCATTTTAGAGGGAATGCTTGCAACTTCAACTAATATGTAATTAAACTAATAGGCCTGATTTTTCTGACCTCTGGCTTTGTATCAGAGTAACATTAATTACCTATAAAGCCTTTTCACATTCTTCACCCTCCACATCAGCCAAGAAAAAGTCCTCCTCCCCATACAGCACTCGTGACTTTTTTGTGACTCTATGGATTTGGATCCGTAGCATGGATAAAATTTCACAGGACCCTTATAAATTATTGTTACTTTAAACAAGGTGATATTAGGTTTTATTTTTTTCATGAAAGGGAGAAATAAAAAAGGATACAAGAACCCTTTTGGTGGGCCTGCTCTTGGCTTTCCTCACTGGCTTGACTAGAAAGATGCTTTTCCAGCTTGAGCTGCTTTGATTTATGGTCACTTGAAGTGATCCCTAATGTCCCTCTTTTGTTCCTATTTCCTATTTCATTGCCAACCTTTCCAACAGAGTCTTCTATTCTGGAATCGGTTTAGTTGTGGTTGAAAGGAAGTTTGGTTTATTTGGATTCAGAACTCCTCAGATCTGCTGTTTTGCGTGTGTAATAAACACAGGAAAAGCTGGAGTTCTCCATTACAATGTATTATAATATTTTTCATCATCCTCTGGATCCCTTACTTTCTGTGTGATGTTTTTCCTTTGTGTTAACCATACTGATATGGCGGTACCTTTACTGGAAAATGTGTAAGCCTTAGTAAATGTATTTAAAATTTTAAATGAATGACCTTTCATCTAGGCCTTAGAAAACCATAACTGCTCATCTTACATAGGAAAATAGTGGTTTTGTAGGAAATTAGTCCAAATTGAATTATTTTCTCACCGAAACTGATAGATACAGCTGCTTTATGTTTTTTATATTTCTTTTAATGGGTTGCAGTCCAACAATGTATCTAGAGGGATAGTATTTTAATATGAGGTTTAAGAAGGATGAAAAAAGCCTGTTCTATTTCTTGTCAGAGGCACATGTGACAATCAATCCCAAACCAAGTTTCAGGCTTTTATTCTTCAATTGGCTCAGCGTCCCTTCTAGAAGAAACCAGAGAAATCATTCATTTGAACTTCCATCCACTTTGGAAACATGCTTGTCTATTTGTCCTCAAAATTACATTTATTTAGAAGCAAAAATATATGACTTAGTAAACAAAATTTGGGAATCTCCATGTCCTTATTAAAGTGTCTAATGAAGATTCACCAGTCACTATGCAACATGTTCTTTCCTGCTAAAAAGCTTATGCATGACAGAGCTGCTCCTTTAATGTTATCGTTCTGTTGATTTTGTCTTGAATTCGGAATCTTTTCATGGGTTACTGCTTTGTCTCCATCTTTTGAGTCCATATCTGATCCCAACCAGGCTGGTGCTTTGAAAACTTTAACCTGTGTACAAGTCACCTCTTATATTCCAAACCCTGTGAAAATGCAATTCTGATTTAGGAGTTCTAAGGTGGGGCCTGAGTTTTTACATTTCTAACAGCTTCCAGGTGATGCCAATGCTGTTGGATAGCATTTTGGATTCACAACAGTCTCAAGGTTGTCAGGGATCATTTTGTCGCTCTCCTTAAAGGCTACATAGTCCTGTAAGAGACCCTGAGGGCTCTGAGACTTTGAGGACTTCACCAAGCAGCCTTCATTCTTCTGGTCCACTTCAGCAGGGCATTTGCTCTGATAGTCTGTTTTCACAACTCCTCCAGCTAGCTGCTGTTTAATCATGTGTAGGTGTGTTCCATAGTGAAAGTGTGCTGGGAAACCACCTGTTGGTGGGGAAGGTAGCTTGGTAGCTGGATCAGTCAGGAAGCAAGGTGGAAGGTTACTTTGAGGCTACAGGCTTAAAGCTGGTACAACAGGCACAGGAGTGACAAGTGAGAAGAAGAGTTGAAGAAGATATCAAGAAGTGCTAAAAACTGCAGAATAAGATAATAAATGAAACAAGTTACAGATTACATATGCATAACCAATAAACAGGAGAAAATACCATGGATCAAACTTTGCTTGGTGTTCCTAGGAGACAAATTAGAAGAGACAACATGGTGAGGTTGAAACTGTCATTGAACTGCTTGTGTATGTCTATCCAGGTAGTACAGTGAACAACTCCAAGAGACATCTTTCACCTAGACTATGATGTGAATATGAATGGTGCTTCTTTAAATTGTACATTATCATCTTTGGTTTCACTCAGCTCACTACCAAAGCAATAGACTAAATATACACTTGGGATATTAAAACTGCAGACATGTTTTCCAAAATAAACCTTCCTATCTTCTATCCTTTTGGTCTTAACTCAGTCGCTCCTAATCAAAGAGAGATGATTGATGTAACTTCTTGCCCTGCATGATCTAGGGCTAAAGGCTAAGCTGCCTAATAAAGTGACCTAACTAACATTGTGATTTAAGGACTTAGAAATTTACTTCCTTTGTGTAATAGTTTTGAAGTGAACTTAGTAGTTGGGTAGGTACCCTGCCCCACATGGTAAGTCAGAGATCCAGTCTGAAGTGGATCTGATACCTTCAAAAGGTAACTTCCAAGAAGGTTTCACCTACTGCCTTTTCGTCCACTGAAGAGGAAGCTCAGTATCAAGTCAATCAGAGATTGAACGCTTTTATCTGCTCACATTTTATTCATCAGAGCTAATCGCAAGTTCACTATCAGACTCAGAGAAGCTGGGGATCACAACCATAGATGGGCCTAGGAGTTGGCATGTCTCAGCAGCAATTGCTATTATGAAGAAAAGGTAGAATATTTTTTTTTCTGGGCAGCTAGCAATGTCTTTCATATTCTCTAAACCTGGGACCTCTTTAGTGACCTAAAATGAATAACTTTTTATTTAACTAAAAATTATTGGTTACCCACTATATGGGTGGGCATATCTCTTTTCCAAGCTATGCTAGTCTATTTATCCAGAAACGTATGCGCTGTCCCAATGATTATCTATTTTTTTCCAATCAATAGGTTCCCTACCATCCCAGTGTGCCTGCAACAGCCCCAGTTTTCACTTATTATAATAGTGTAATTATTATAGTACAACATTTTTTACTGGTTTGGACAATAAATTAAAGAGTTTGCCTAATCACCAAGTATTAAGCAAATTACTTTGAACCACAACTGACTCTGATCAGTAAGCTTTGATGACATTCTTGAAAACTAGAATTCTAGGCTCCATTCCGAAGTTCCAAAATCCATGCCAGACCACAATAATACATTTGTGTATTTCCTTGTTATCCAATGTAAACTAGGAAATGGCAGTTTCTTAAAGATTTTCTGTGTATATTCATTGCTCCTTTTCATATATTTTGCTGACTTTTCTTAAGATGTTGATTAAATATTGATTTATTTGTATACTTATATATTTATCATTCAATTAATGATGTTAAGAGTGCACATTTTCTATCATTGTTTTCATTTACAACATAGTCTGGAATCTCTCTATGAGGCATAGGTTAATACCTAAAATATAGTAAAGGGTAAAATTTTGTTTTTTATGGCCAAGTAGTATTCTGTTGTATAACTATCCCATAGTTTTATCCACTCATCTACTGATGGACACTCAGGTTGCTTCCATATCTTGGTGATTATAAATAACACTGCAATGAGCATAGGGATGCTTATGTTCTTTCAAATTAATGTTCTAGGCTCCTTTGGGTATATTCCCAGCAGTGGGATCACTGGGTCAAAAGGCAGAGTCATTTTTAATTTTTTGAGGTACCTCCATACTCTTTCCACAGTGTCTGCACCAGTCTGTATTCCCACCAATAATGCAAAAGGGTTCCCTTTCACATCCTAACAGCACTTGTTGTTTGTTGATTTATTGATGATAGCCATTCTGACAGGTGTGAGATGGATACCATATGATTTCACTCATATGTGGAATCTAATGAACAAACTGAACTAACAAGGAAAATGGGGAAAGGCTCATAGATGGAGAACAGATGACAGCTAGTGGAGGGGGAGGTTAAGGGCTAGAGGGATTGAGCAAAAGACTCATGGACATGGATAACAGTTTGGTGATTGCTGGTGGGGGACGTATAAGGGGACTAAATGGGAATAGAAAAAAAAATACAATAAAGGGAAAAAAGAGAAAAAAATGTAGTAAAAGCTGAACTTCAGAAGCTTGGCATATGGAAAAGATCTCTGGGTAACCATTTGTACTTGCAATATGTACTAATTAAAAATGTAGGCAGAAGATATAAAAACCTGAAGTTTATCCATAAAATTCTTATCATTAATGTTATGTATCTTGATGACTCACTATTATGTTTATTACTATAAAAATCTTTGGGCATGATCAACATTTTACCTTTAAAAAATTGATTTCTTAAATGTCAAGTTAATTTCCTCCCTTACTGTTCAATAAATGGCTTTTTTTGGTGAAAAGTGTTGAAATATTGGTTGATGGATGTATGTCTAGTCAGTATAGACAACAAGGAGCTACACATAGAATAAAAAATTATTTATCTGAAAATTTCATGTATATAAAATTAAAGGAGATTTAACTTAAAAAAATAGATTTTTTGCTGGTAATAGCCTTTAATAATCTGAATTTGAGTTAAAAATTGTGATCTTCTTACATGACAGAATCTGTATGGGACAGAGCTCTTCTATGTTAGAAGTTGGGAACAAAAATATTCTGTCATTGTTAGAAAAACTAATTGACGAGGGAGAGTTGGAGTGAAACCAACATTGAATTGTGTTTACTCTATTAATAAAAATAGATTCCCACCAAAATATTCATATTTTCCCCCCAGGTCCACTGATTAATATTCACACTTCAGAAATATATGCCTAGAGAAAATTTATTTTCTATCAAAAGATGCCTTCTTTCAGAAAGATGTTTCTGTGGCAAAGTTAATTAGTCATCTTGAGGGATGTTAGTACATTGAAGTTAGGATGATTTATTCAGCCTTTTGCAGTTCAGACTTGGAGTAACATAAGTGGAATACCCATCACCACGCTGTTTGTACTCAGCACTGGCAGCGCAGAATTGCTTTGAATATTATTTCTGGTTTCTTGCCAGAGCCAGGTGTTGGTATGCGCAAAAATGGGAGCCCAAGATTAAAGAACATGTGGACACAAATGAGTCCCAGGAACTTCAAAGTACATTTGTGTATTAGATTCCTGACAGCAAAATACAGCATAGTCATTTGACAGGTAGGTATTTGCTATTTGGTCCAGGCCCCGAGAAAGTTCTAAGATGTATATTTTGTAGAATTTATGGGCAGGCTCTACCTTTCACTTTAAATCTCAGTGTCTCACAGTGATTGCTCTGATTCATCAAAAGAGTAATTTCCATAAGTGAATTCACATGTGAATGTTTGGCGTCCCTTACCTATTTTATTCTGCAGCATGTTTCCATGTTTTCTGCTTCCCCAGAGTTTTCACATTCTATCATGGTCAGAGGTCATGCTTGTCTGTCACTTTCTTGCATAATCCCTCACCTTGGAGAATTGAGTAGTGACACCTGAGTTCTACTCATCAAGGGACAATTGTTTTCCATAATGGCACAACCCAGAGAAATGATGTCTTCATTATTTAAAATGATTGCATTGTCTTCAAAATAGTCCAGTTAACGCCCAAAGAATGCTAAATAGAGGAGTAACGTTTAATGAGTCAAATTAAAATATTTACCACTTAAAATACTACCACAGTTTGAAGGGGATTTGTACACAGCACACTGTGTACAATAGTGTTAATAGGGTAGGTGTTAAGTGTTACTGACTCTGCTATCGCACCACTTATAAAACTGAAAATTGGAAACAAAGTCCTCTTAAGAGACCAAAAAAATAAAATTTATTCCTGAGCCATTACTGAGTTTTCCACTCACTTAGTAGCTATTTACTGATCACTTACTATGGGGGGAGTACTCTTTTAAGCACTATGGATACAATGGTGAACCACACAGACATAGTCCCTGCTTTCCTGGAGCTTCTAGTCAAGAGAAAGGAGACAATCAAGATCATTTGAAAGTTAATTGTAGTACAATGAAGGGAAAAAGAAACAAAGTGTGATTTGGGAAGAAGTTGCTGGGGGTTGTTAGAGATAAGGTGGCCTGGGAAGAGCTTTGAGAAGCTGATGTTTGAAAACCAAGAAACACCCAGTTGAATAAAGAGCCAGGAGGGTGCCCCATCAGAGGGAAATGAAACCAAGAGAAGATACTGCGTCTAATTGTGAGAAAAGAGGCAATGAAGTGCGGAAATTGGAAAGGTAAGCAGAACTCAGGTTATGTAAATCCTCGTAGGCTGTGGTCAGCGTCCAGGCTGGGTTCTATGGGGGATATTTATCACGAGTGCTGTCAGGATCACCTTTGAAAGACAGGGATGACTGAGGATGGGACAAAAGGAGATGACGAACTGCACTGCAGTTTGTACAAGGGTGCCAGCTAACCCCATGGGCACTCTAAGGCTGGAAAGGCCCTTTAGAGTTATCCAAGTCATACTGAGACATTGATCAGTCACTGGATATGGGCTGTCCCTGAAAGAAGTTGTGACCTTGGAAGAAACACTATTCTTCAGCCAAGACAATCCACAAGGAAGACAGATACCTGAGGGCTGGCTTGGCCATATTTCCAGCAGCTAGTGAAATAAGCCCTTTGTTCCTGAAGGAAGATCTGGACATATGGGTTGTATTTCAAACACAATGGGAAGCCACTGAAGAGTTTTCAGAATGAGGTGTCACTGTCTGATTTGCATTTTCATATGATTACTCTGGCTGCTTTTTGAAGAATATAGAATACAGTAGTGAAATCAGGGAAACAAAGTATAATATTTATGGAAAAGCAAAGGTTCGGTCAGATTTGCCCAATGTTATTTCATCTTGATGGTTGAAAGCCATAAGTTTGGGACAAATCATGTGAAAACATTTTAATTCAGACTTAGTGATATCAGACCTAATAAGAGAGCTTATATAACTTTATTGAATGTTCTTTTACTCAGCCTCTCCTGAGATTTGTTGAAATGAAAAGCCATTCAAAACTGGGGTTTGAGTAAATGCATGAGTGAGACTGTGTGTGTGTGTGTGTGCGTGAGAGAGAGGGAGAGAGGGAGAGAGAGGGAGAGAGGGAGAGAGAGAGACAGACAGACAGAGACACAGATAAACAGAGAGAGAGAAAGAGAGACGGGGGCAGGGGTGTTAATTTTTCTTCCTCATAATGTTAGCCTGAATTTTTGGCCTTTAATTTCTTCCCTTTCAAACTTTTGGATTGGAATTCTCACATAGACATATAGCAGATTACATGTGATATATCCTCAGTATGTACCATTAGTTTTATCTTTTGGAAAGATATCTCAATGTATTCATCTAACTGGCAACCTTGCGGAGTTCGTGCCAGGCTCACCTCCATCCATGAGAACTAAATGCTCATGGGCTGCTCAACATACCGGTAAAGAAGTGGGTGACGTGGCTGCACGGCCATCAAGTGGAAGCACAGAAGGTGTCTTCAGGGCGATAAGATAGTTTTGTGTGTTGATTCCGAGGGTGGTACACTAATGGACACATGTGATAAATTGACATAGAACCATATTCATTTATTGTTCCAAAGTTAATCACCTGGTTTTAATATTACACCATAGTTATATCGAGTATAACCACTGGGAGAAATTGGATAATGGGTACACAGGGCCTCTCTGTATTATCTTTCCAACTTCCTTTGGATTTGTAATTATTTCAAAATGAAAAGGTTAAAAAATTGTCTTCTCCATGTGACAAAAACACTAGAGATGACCTGGCACACTTTTTGGATCATTACACCTCATCTGATGATGTAAACTGCTGCAGCTACATTGAGGACCAGGGACCCTCTATTTCACTCAGATTTCATCCTGAGCTTCCGACCACATACGCTGGCCCAAATTCCACTTGTTCATTGTTCATCCTCATCCCCAAACCAACTACACTTTCAGTATTCAGTCTGAGTCTCATCTGCTGAGAGTTTTAAAGTCCTCCAAATTTTCACTCTTAGCTTTCACTTTTAGCTTATTTTGTTTCTGTCCCTGAAGTGATCTCTGATTTTTCTGTGTGGCAGACCCCTACTCATCTTTCCAGTCCTTTTTAATCACTTTTTTTTTTTCATGAAAGCATAAATAAATGTTCCTGCATCCACACTCTCTTAGAAGTGCGGGGCATTTCATAGAATATTATTGCACTGTAGCTCAATTACTTTTATGCAGGCCTGTCTTCCATATTAAGTGGTAAGAATCTCCAAATTATTTTTAACTGTGTATTGTGCTTGCAACACAGAAAGGATAAATGTATTTCTGTTAAATGAGTAAATTAAAATATTGATCTACCCCACTGATTTCCAACTGGTGTGCTCCAGCACAAGAAGCACACTGGCGTGATGCAAGAATTTTTAAAACATGTGACCTCTGACTATTTAGTTAGGAGCACTGACCCTTTTCCCCTTAGATGGTCAAATAAAAAAAAAAATGACAACAACCAACATCACAACAGCCATCCAATGTGAATGAATCAAAATTATACCTATCAGTTTTGGTTACAGTGATAAAAATATATATTTTTTGGTGTGCTAAAAAATTTTAGTAATTAGTTTATGTGTGTCATGAGATGAAAAAGGTTGGAAATCACTGATCTAGCTGGCGCAATTATCATTAGTTCACACAAAATGGATTTTATATTAAAAATATTTGTTCTCAAATAGTGTTCTCAAAACACTATTAATTGCTTATCTTGTTTGAGTCTCACAACATCCATTCTAATTAGCTAGCAGAGGTATTATTATCCTAATTTTAGAGCTAAAGAAATGAAAGAGAGGTACTGTGCGATTTGTCTGAGGATCATGGTTAATATAGTGAAAGAGTAAAGATTATAACCTGCATCTGATTTATACTCCAGTGTTTTTTCAACATATAGTTGTCCCTGGTATCTGTAGAGAATTGGCTCCAGGACACCCCATGGATAACAAAATCCACGGATGCTCAAGTTCCTCATACCAAATGCCACTGTATTTGTTTGTAACTTGCACTCATCCTCTTGTATACTTTAAATCATCCTCAGATTACTTATAAAACCTAGTACAATAGTACTAGGTTTTATTACCTAGTAAATGCTATGTAAATAGTTTTTACACTGTATTGTTTAGGGAATAATGATAAGAAAAAAAATCTGTACATGCTCAGTAGAGATGCAGTCATCATAGACCTAAATACATAGTACACATCAACAACAGCATAGAACTGGTGGATGGGGAAGGCCAGCTATACTATTATTGTAGTCCCAAGCTGAACACCAGTGCACCTTTGATACATTATAACATGTGTAGCTAATTTAAAAGTGGTGTGTTTATGCTTTGTTTTCTAAAGCACCTGATCGAATAGTTCCTCAAATAAATCCACATTAAGTGGGTCTACATTCTTAGGTGTTTTGTCAAATGAGACATGAAATTTAATGTTTCTGATCACTCATTCAACATATATATATATATAAATATATGTATAATATTTTTTCATTTTAGCTCTGTTTGTGCTTACATTCCAGAGGATAGAGGCACTTAATATGACAAGGTGTGGCATGTAGCAATTTTTTATTTCTCAGGGTGTTATGAGCAATAGGAGAAATTATCATTCTTACAGAGGAAAAACTCTGAAATGCAAAACCTCCGACATCTGTTTCCTTCATTTAGTTGGACCTTTTAAGATCAGCTTATCTCTCTTGGCTCTTGGAGTCTGAAATTGAAAACACTGCTTTGATTTATGTATGTTGCCATGATTTATGCACTGTTAAAATGAATATCAGATGGCTTTATATTTCGCAAAGGCAAGAGCCCAAATAGGTAGATTTTATCTTATCATCTGAAGACCATGGTGCTGAGACATGACTATCAAATGATGTTGCTTAATTGCTTTAACTATCACAATATTTTAAACACTTAACCTTAATGAAAATTAATTTAATTTGAGTTGTAAGACGTGCATCCAGCACACATTTATCCAGTACCTGAACATAGACATAGGGAGTTGGTAGGCCTTTCACCAAGGAAGTTAGACAAAAACACAGATAAATTCCATTTTAAAGGAAAGCAGATGACTGGAGGAAAACGTACCACCAAAGAGAAGGATATACTTGGGTAGTATAAACGATGACTGACCTGTGTGACAGCAAGAACTCCTTGACTGAGAAATAATAATCAAGTGAACACTAAACATTAGGTGAAAAGCCTAGAGGAACTCTTGTAAGATACCTTCATGGGAAATTCACACCTGATGAATCCCAATGAAATCTACAGAGGTTGCTGATAAATCTTGATTTCCAAACTTGCTCATGTTTCTTTTAGATGAATGACTAGATGACATAAAGTCAGAAGATGTCAGACACTACAGTGTCACTTAGTTCACTATTCGAATAGCAAATGCGCTCCTGCTTCATTTGATTAGTGAATAGTAAGCGAAATAGATTTAGTCAACTAATATTACTCTTTTTTAATGGATGTCACATCTGAGGTCAGGATGGCATGGGTGCATGTGTGTGTTGGGGAGTAGCTGTAAAATAATATAGGTGTCTGTGCTGCTGTTTCACCGTTAGGTGACAAATACTCAAAATCACTAAGATTTTATACTGGCTTATGTTATGTGGCAGGTGCACTCAAATCAGTGATCAGGAAACACTGCAGAAGGAGCTTTCCAAGTGAAACATATGGTTCCACCAATTCTTCAACTCAGAAATCTGCAGCTCTTTGAACTATCATTGCCATATTTTTTTTCTGAATGTTACTACTCACTAGATATATGAGGCTCGTTGACATGGAATACGTCTTTCCCGCCAAGATCGTGGGACCTTGAGACTATGCTATAGCATTGCTTGATTAAATCTTTGTGGGACCTTAATAAATAACCCACCTGTTCCCTCAGAATTAGCCCAGGAGAATTGTTTTATGGTATCAGGGGTGTGGGGTAGAAGTAGGATGGGGTTGGGGGTGTGATTGCAGGGTGAAAGGAGAGGGGCAATGATATGGAAGAAAGTAGCAGTAACCACATCCTCAGTCTTATATACCCACTCAAAAACTTCTAGAAATGGAAGAAGTTCAGGGGACACTACTTCGTGAAGGGGATTGAAAGGAAGGGAGGAGGGCAAGCGGCTCTAGCAAGTCACCTGGTGCGTTGACATCTGCCCCTTATGTATTTCCCCTGTTACTTCCTCAGTCATACACCTAAGTCTGCATATGATTTGGGTATGAATTGACTCAGTTCTAAATTGAAGGCATGGATCTTAGGGAATTCCCTAAGTACCTAGAATGCTAACATTCCTCACTTCTAAATAATGTTAGTCTTGAATAACAGACTACAAAATTGGTTTGAGACCTTAATTTAGAAATTCCTGATATATGAAAAACATTTTTTTATGGGACAGCAATGAAAAGAATACAAAGATAAACCAGGACCAAACAAACAAACACACAGCAAAGCAATGAACACATTTGTCAGTTTATCCTCCACCTGTAGACAAATAATTATTTAGGGAAATAATCTTTGAATATTTATACTGATTTTTCAATAAAAATGGGACAAATTATGCTTCTAATTACAAATGGTTAATATGCATGTGTAGATTAACATGATAATAAAATATTGATTTGAACATTTCATACTATAGAAAGATAACTTTTTTGTTCTATAATCTTTATTTTATTTTTCAGGCTTTGTGAATAATAATAAACCTAAAATATAACAAAGTTTGCACTTATATTTACTAATAAGTTTATTTTTCAGCATGAGATACTGAGTAGTGAGTGTACACAAGAGAATGATGGGCAAAAACATATAAGGTATTTACCTATGAAAGTGTTAATTTAAAGCTGTGATGGTCTGATCTTAGTAGCCAGATGAAAACAAGAACTTAAAAAAATTAAGTTTGAACACAAAAAATAATAATATTTTGACTGCTTTGTTTCAATTTTCTGGTAAATATTTCCTATTATCTCTTCTAAGTCCAAAGCGATATTCAGTAGTAGTTTTTTTCTCTGCTTCCAAAAGGGACTACCATTTTGAATTCTACAGTTTTGAAATTAGCATGATTCCAAGCTTGAGCTGGTATTTTGCCCCAAAAGTTTTCAACATGATGGTGCCAAATACCCAAATATAAACTGTAAAATCTACTCAATTTAGAATGTTTAATCTAAGTCATTCCAAATATTGGTATAGAAATAAATGGATTAAATTGTGGACTTTTTCGATACCCAGATATTTGCTTTGTTCGTTTGCTTTACATATTTCTCATTACCTAGTGCTTCACTTGCATTACCTATGCTTATTTACACTTCATTTAGATCTTTTGGCACAGTGTTTACACTGCTTTTGTTTTTAAAGTGTTTTGTAGAATTATAATAAATTATTTTTAAAATGAGACATCACAATAATTTCTTATAGAGATGGTTTCATAGGATAAATTCTGCATGCTTTATTTTCCACCATCAATACCAGAGATACTAATATAAAAGTTTGAAAATAAGTCTTCGGAATATCATTTCAAGTTACCTGAAATGTATTCTACTCTCATTTTTTATACATAGGAATATAATCAAAGTATTATAATTTTTGCCTTTACAAAATGTTGCACAAAAGACTGACATTCAACCGTAATGGAAGAGTCTTCATTTTAAAGAAATAACAAACTATTTTCTAAAATTGATTTTATTTTGAGCAATGTACAATAAGGAAGTTATGAATTTTTATTTATTTAAAGTATTGCAATGATTTAAAAAGTGGGAGGAGGGCACATATTTGAGCAGATACATTATCTTATGATATATGTTCCACTTTCCATGGTATTAGGAAAAGTATAATAGAAAGGAAAGAATGATTGGAAGTTCTCATCAAATCTTCCCTGAATTACTGCATTAAACACAGAGAAAACCTCTTATTGTACAGATCTTGGATGAGCCTGAATTGAGTTACTGCTTTAATACTCAACCTCTTTGAATATCATTATTTTCCAAAATATGTAGTGGTGGATATAGATGAAAATTAATTTGCCCTGAGCATCCTGACCATTTAATCATTTAGGCCACATAGAGATAAATAACGTTCTTGGGGTTTAGGGGATCAAGGAAATTGTCCAACTTCTTTTTCCACCATTACTGTTTAGAAAGCACTATTCGGAAGAAATGTTTTACATGAGAATCTCGGATGCTGGGAGGATTATGTAGGAACCTACAATTCAATAGGAATTTCTTAGATGAATGTTAATCTACAGTGTTCAAGGCAGCCTAATATTAATTCAACTCCTGTTGAATTACTCATACGTTACTCAGTGACCCACATTGATAGATCTGAACCTCAATTCCTACAGAAAAGCCACCTTTTAAAAAAAAGGACCCGGTTGGTTTTATCTGCCTGCACCCGAAAGGGACTCCTGTGTGTCGTGTTACCAATACATTGGAAATAATATAGTGATGGTATGACACATATATTCATCAGTCTGGAGATGAAAATACTTCTATTTTCTTTTTAAAAGATAATAAAACCTAACTAAATGAATATAATAATATTAACAGCATGTGTACCATATATAGTAGTTTACTAGCCACTATTCTGTTCATGATTTTGTTTCATTTTCACTGTTGGACTTCATGCACAGTTTATAAAGCATGGAAACATGCTTTATTTTCTATCGGTAATATCTGGGTTTACTGGTAAAATTAGTTCTCTCAATAGCATCTATGAGTGGTGAAAAAGAAACTTTACAGTAGATATGATCATTTCTATTGCATAGTTCCAAAGAAACTGGGACTGTGAAAATGAGGCAGCTTGCCACGGCCATCTTTCTGTCAAGTACTACAGTGACATTAGCTTTGTAGAGGTGATTTTCTTGCCTCCAGCAAAGCTGTAGTTCACAGACTTTCAGATGTCAATGGATGGCACATATTTTGCTTGTACCTAGGTACTAAACACTTTTTACAAAACAATCTCAAAAAGGATTCTTATGAAAATATGATTTGTTTGGGAGAATTGGCATGAGGAAAAGAATAAACATTTGAAACTATGTTTATTTTATTTTTGTTTAAGAACAAATATTTTGCCGTTAGACTCACCAATTTCAATGTTACAAGTATACATAAATGTATACAAGTAAAGCACTCTAATAGCATAAATTTCTCTTAATTTACCAACAGTGAAGACCCACTTGTAATTGCCTATAAAAGGAATGCAGACCTCCTATGATGCATTTAACCACTAAGCCTACAGTTGACTAAAATAATAACTAGTTAATTTTTCAATTAAGGAAGTTAATTTTACTTTTATTTTTTTGGTTAACCTCTTTTTAATGTAGGAACCTAAGGTAAAATGGTGTCCGCACAGAAAGTAAGATTTAATGACTAATTCACATAAGCAATTGCATAATTTTGCATCATGAGCATCAGTTTTAACCAGTTACAAAGCCATTGAAATCAAAGCTGTAAGTATGTATAATCATCCTTAGTTAGATGGAGCCAATTAATTGTATGTATCAAGAGCCTCTGGAATGTATATTCACCTAATAACTAGTAAAATAACACAATAATTAAAAAAATCCTATGTCAATTATTGTTTTAAAACTTTTATCCAGTTTCCAATTATATTCTGTTTCAGTTTACCTAGAGAGCATTATGCTAAATGAAATAAACCAAGACAGAGAAAGACAACTACCATTTTATTTCACTCATGTGTGGAATCTAATGAAAAAATAAACTAACAAACAAAATAGAAACAGACTCACAGCTGTCAGAAGGGAGGGGGATCATGGACTGAGTGAAAAAGGTGAAAGGATTAAGCAAAAAGAAAAATCCAGACCAAAAATTTATAGACATAGACAACAGCATGATGATTACCTGAGGGGAAGTGGGGGGAAGAGGGAGTATAGGGAGGGTAAATGGTGGTGGAAGGAGACTTGACAATATAACATAATATACAACTGATGTATTATAGGATCATCCACATGAAACCTATATAATTTTATTAACCAATGTTACCCCAATAAATTCAATTAAAAAATAAAACAAGTCAAATTTTCATTCTAGAAAGATGATTGAAAACCAGTAATGCACCCAAAGAGGATTTGTTGACCAGATGGATGGATGGATGATGGATGGATGAATGGATGGATGAATCCATGATTAATCCCTATAAGGCTCTTAATTCCATTCTGCCTAGGGAGACTAAGGAAACACAGGTTGTAAAAAGTGTTTGATATGAAAGCAACGCAACCTTCCTTTCAATAGATAGAGCAGGTCAGGGCTCTGGTAGGTATCTTAGTTGGTTGGAGCATTGTCTTGATACACCAAGGTTGTGGCTTAGATCCCCCATCAGGGCACGTACATGAAACAACCAATGAATGCATAAATAAATGGAATAAAAAATTAAGGTTTATCTCTCTCTTTCTCTCTTCCTCTCTTTAAAATCAATAAGTTAAAAAAATTTAATAATAATAAAAGCAAGAGCAGCTCAGGCTGGAAGAGAACATAATTTCTGAAGAATGGCTAAGCCTAACAGAAGCTCATTTGCCTTTTACTTGATACAAGCACAGCTGTAAATCTATAACTTTACCACTACAACTCAGTCTCTTATAAATTTTGTTGGTTATATAACCTGTCTCACCTCCCATATGATGACACCCAGCATTCTTCAGGCATGAAGATAGGAGATCAGAGACTTTCACATTGTGAAGTAGAAAAACATGCACATATTTTAAAAATATACCTCTTGCTTTGCTCTAGTTCCCTTGTTAGCTTCAGCTAGGCTCTTTCTTGGGCTTCTTCCCTCCAATAGACAGATATGTTTTTACAGCAGCCAGTGCACTGTAACATGGAACATTCATAGCTGGACACAGGAGCTCAGGACCAGTAATTGTACATAATCTGTGAGTCCCAGGTTGCATGCTCAGGAATCTAGCCTTGCGGGAGGTCACTATCTAAGAGTTGCAATCCCCCCTTTTTAGATCTGAGAGCCTTGACTTAGGCATTTGTAACTAGAGGAGTTCATATCACCATGGGGGACCTGTGCATGTGCCTAAGAAAAGAAGGATGATATCCAGTAAACTTGCAGTTATGTCTGCTTGACCCAGATCTATGCTGCCTCTTAGATTTCAAGAAATTGCTTTCATTTCTCAAAATACAAACAGCAGACATTACATTTCCCCCCTAATATGTGAAGAATTGTACACATAGTCATGATTAAGTCTGATTTAATTTTATTTTATATCAAGAAATTTTGAATAAAGAAATCAATGTGATAAATCTATGTCAATTTTAGCATATTGTATGTTGATCTCTGACCACATACATATATTCTTGACTTGATGCTCTTCAAACACTGTCATCTTGTGCTTGTGCCTCCCTACTGTTGACTACAGTCGTTGTGTTGCCCTATACCAACTCTATGGTCATCAGCCTCTAGACTATATGTCCAATGTCCTTTTCATACTCAGGTCTGTAAACACTGCTTCTGGACTTGGAAACCAGATGTCTTAGTTTGGACTTCCTAGAGGCAGGCCCTGAGTCAAAGATTTGAGTAATAGTTTTTTTTGAAAGGCGAAGGAAGCACCCTAAAGAAAAGAAAACACAAGACTGGAAGAGGAAGGCAGTTAATAGATGGGACTTCACATGAGCTGCCACCGTGGGCAGCTTCAGCTTAATGCCACTGGGCACTTTCATGTATAGCAATATCAAATTCAGTAAGGTCACTTAGATCATGGAGCTGGCATGAGGTTGAAATGGGCTACCTAGACCAGCACTTCTCACATCTGCCTGCTTATTGATATCAACTGCAGAGTTTTATAAAATCACCATCTCCTTGATCCCATGACAAACCTCATGAATCATATTTTGGGAGGTAAGATTGGGGAAAGTTAATGTTAGGAATTTGCATTACAAAAGGCATGCCTAGGTGATGATGATGTGCAGCCAACTTTAGGGATCACGGGCTTAGACGCAAACTGTTCACTCACCTACTAGTCAGTTTTCCCTTGTATTTAAAAAATAAATTAACAACAGAAGTGACTTTTTATTCTACCTTTTCTGTCTAGTTCTACTGTCATCATGCCAGACCAGGTCTTCATGGACACTTGCCTGGGTTATTAAACAGCCTCTTAACTGGTTTCCTTTGTATCTCACTCCACTTGGCCATTAGGTGTGACCCTACATGGCTCAGTTCTAAGCTTCCCCTCTTCTCATTCCAAAGTGCCTCCCTGAGGCATCACACCCACTTGTATACAAATGACACATACGTGCCTTTCTTCAGTCAAAATCTCTTTGAATTTCAAATGCATCTTTACAATTGTTATTTGCTATCTCCTCTTTAATGTCTTGAAATTCAATCTGACTAAAACTGCTATTACCAGCCTCTCCCTAACTTCCTCTAAATTTTCTTAAAGAAAAATTTAGTCTTCTGGCCTGGCAGTCACATAACTCCATCATCTGACTGCAAGCAGTATAGTAAATTTTGTTTTTCATTACAAGCTTGCAGCTAGCCCCTGGGCACACAAAACTGAGTGTTCCGCTTCCCTCCAACTCACTCCGTGTCTGCCCATCCTCCACCTTTGTTGATGCTCATAGTCAGAGAAGCCTTTCTTCTATGACTTTGCTGCTTTGCAGGCCTAGGAAAAGTCCCTTCTAATTTTTTCTTGTTGTGTACATATTTAAATGTTTTACATATTTGTGTTTACTTTATAAAATACTTTTATATTCTATTTAATTTTTTGCAGTCTATGTATTTTGTTAATTTCTAAATCAGCTAATATAGCATCATAGTGGTCATGGACACCAATACTATGAAGAATGTTTCAGAAAATTTTCAAATAACTACTTCCAAAGATGAGAGATTGTTTGTGAAGTTGTCTACTCCTATGATTTAGTATGTGAGTAATCTTTGCTACCAATTGAAAGGGTTGGGAAATATACTAAAATTTGCCAGAATATCAGAAGAAAGGCCTTCTATAATTACGCATGCTGATTATAATAAGACATTCATTCAAACATTAATTTAAACCTTCATTCATTCATTCATTCATTCACTGAATGAAAGCTTTGGAGATACGGCAATGAACCAGATTCAGATGGTGTGTGCTCCAGGGTGCTTGTTTTCCAGGTAAGGAGATGCAAAATTCATGGACACAAAGAATAGGATGGAGAAATTTCAGATATTTTTATTGAATACTTAATACTCTAGGTACAAAAAAATAATTTTAACTCAATCAAAAAATGTCAGTATTAATCTAAGACCAGCATTTACTAGTAGGATGATCTTGATTAGGCTCATTATTTGACTTTACAAAACTTAAGTTCCCTGCCTGAAAAGAGAGTTTCTTAGGAGGAACAAAAGCTCTAATATTTCTAGCAAAGTATCATACACATAGGAAACCACATAAATTGTGTTAACTATTGTAATAATAATAATAATATGTATTGTTGTCATCATCTTTGGCAGATGCTTGTTCCAGGACAGTGAGCAATGTCATTTGTGAGTGGCATTCGATGCTCATAGATTCAGAATTTTTAACTGTTCTCTGGGAACAAAATAATACATTGCCAATCATTCGTTACATGTACAGTGACAAATATTGTTTCACTTGACGTTCATAGCCTTCATCTAGTATTATATTTATAAAGACCTTGTATGTACATTATAGATGATACAAGTACAATGTATAAAAAACTGAATACCTTGCTCAAGGTTACATGGCAAGTACTGAAAATTTGTCCTAAATTATTCTAAACATGCTAGATGATTCTGACCTCAGGCTTTTTCCTAGAAACAGAGCAACCCTGAGTAGAAATGAACAGTAAGTCATTTTTAAAATAAGAGCACAAATATCCTCATGAGGATGGCTCTGTGACTTTGCTACTTAAAGGTCTCCGTATCGTTAAATAGACACACAACAGGCATGCTGAGAGTGTGAAAAATGCAGCAGCAGAAAACTTAATACATCCCATATCAAAGAATATGTTGAACATTCCATTATAGAAGCTTTTATATGCTTTTTAGTATAACTTGCAACACTCTTTTATTAATTGTTTCAACACCTGTGGATGCCTATTTTGTGAAAAATATTCAATTTATGACTCTGGGAAACAGAGAGTTTGTGTGGGCATTACTTAAGAAGAACTAATTTGAGAAAGATCCCCAAAGCATCTCCCCAATTTCCTCTCTGAATCAGTGGCTGTTTGCTCACTTTGGCCAGAGGAGAAAGAATTGGGCAGAGGTGAGGGAGAGATTGTGGAGCAGAAGATGTGGGTTTTCCAACTTAATACCCCTTCTACTCCTCTTCTCCTTTGTCTGTCTCTCAAATAAAAGCAAATCATTAAATTTCCAGCCTCCCTTGCAGCTATGAGTAGCCAGGTTCTGCCTACTGTCTCCCAATGTCTTCTTGCCCAATTTTTTTCTATGTAGAGTGAAACAATCTCTGGAGGCAACCGTCGTAAAAAAGGTACAGTAGGAAAATATGAAACAGACCAAAGACTGCCTATCCCGGGACATAACATAATTACACTGCAAAGTATTGGAGTTCCTGATAAGTAGCTTTCTGTTATTTGCATGAATCTGAAATAGTCGGGTAAGAGATTTCTTGACTCTTAAAACTCTGGTCCACAGATGCTATGCTTTATACTTGGGTTTAATGGGAGAAATACCAGATGGATATTTTTGGTTAGTATTTAAAGACAATGTACTTGAAATATGAAGACCAAATTGAGCTTTCATAATATGTGCTTGATAAGTAGTTATTTTTTAATGCCTGAAATAGAAATTTCTCATCTTCTGGAGTGGAGTAATGGTAGATCAAGAGCAAAGTATTAGTTCCAACTCATTCAAAAATAGAATATAACTTTCAGTAACATTTAATAGAAGAAAAATGTAAAAAAATTTTAAAAATATTTTAAGCCAGATTCCGCCATCTTAAATGGAAGCTCCAGCAAAAGGAAGTATGAAATTTTGGGGGAAAAAAATAACAAAAGAACAAAAACAAAAACAACAACAACTTACAGATGGCTGAAGAGAACCTGGGAAATACAGCTCTTTTTTGAGTTTCACTAGTTGGTATTCAAGTCAGTTCTTTTTGCTTACATTTCTTTATATCTTGGATATGAATACTTGCTTTCTCCCAACTCCTGTTCCTAAGAGGAGAAATGTATGTTAAGTACTTTGAGTATTTTTGAAGGTGAATGGCCTTCAAGTGTCATGGATATATGCGCCATTAGTATTAATATTATGCTTCCCCATATCTTAGGAAGAGGTAACACTCTGCCTGGTAACTATAAAAATAGTTAGAACATTAGCCAATCATCACACTGATATATAGCAAAAATGAAGTACAGTCTTTTCAAATCTAAGTTGTGGTCAAAGATCCTTTGGCTTTGCATGATAAAACCATATGGTAATTTTAATCTCGGAATTTGCTGTTAACTATTGTCAATGGGCCTGTCAAAATAGTCTTTGGTATTAAGTTATTTAGCTAAGTGAATTTTAGAGATGAAAGATCACTAAATATTCGAAGTAGAACTGTAATATACTTATAAAATTTATTCAGAGTTTATTATTTCCTGCCTCCTCTCAGAAACTTGGTCTTATTCAATGTTTCCTGTCTCTGTAAAAGGGTCCCATTATTCATTCAATCTGCAAACCAGCCAATGTAATAATAATAATAATGCTATCACTAACATAAGTGGGGAGATTTTAAGCTCTTTAAGCTCTTTTATGGATATATCTGTTATTTATTTGATCACTGATTATTAGATAACCAATGAAACTTAGAGTTGAGAATATAAGCCAGATAAGAAAATCTGTCTTGTTTTCTAATACAACAATCTAGCCATTTAAAGATTACTGAAAGTAAATTTGGATTGAGGGAGTCAGATAGCACCAGTTTGAGATAATGTTGTGGTAAGTTGATGTTGATATTCATAGTTTTAATGGAATAATTTTTCCCAGGGTTCTGTGATCTTCCCCAGCACAGAAAAAGGGCTATTGCTTCAATATAAGACTATGGCTTTTCAGAGTCATATGGCAAAGGACAGATGGTCAAAAGAATTTAGGGTAAAAGCAAGGAAGTTTGTGAAATAATTGACCCTGAAATCTAAGCCTGATATAATACTGAAGTGAAAAGAGGAGAGGACTGTTGGTTTGTTAAACAGTTTAAGAGTTCCCCATGTGGTCACAAAAGAGAGCAAGAAACATGAAACAAAAAGTCGAATGGAGGCTTCAAAGAATGAAATGTTTGAATTAGTGCTTTTGGAAAATGAATATTAATGCTGGTGATGTGGTCAAAGTTACAGTTATGGAAGTAGAACCTGGTAGGCCATGATTCTGGATGGGTGGTCATGTGGGTACTGAAGCCAGCTAGAATGAGGAGAGGCTCTGTTTCAGATGACCAAGTATCTAGTGAGTGCAGGGAAGTTTTAAATTTTATTGGTCAATCGCAACAAGAAAGAGAAGATAATGGTACAGCCAATTAATAACAACAACAACAGCAATAATAATACCTAACACATTGGATGTGACCTATGTGAAACACTACTTATATACTTTTAATATATATTAATAATCCAATGAGTTAGGAAATGTTACTCTTATCACTATAAAATGAAGACCCTGAAACACAGAGGTGCTCAATAATTTGACAAATGTTAATAAGGGCATAGGGTTTGGATCTGAATTAGACTTCAAAGTCTTTGTGTTTCTGCACTATGATATAATGCACAAATCTTCAACGAGTTAGGAGTTAGGCTTTTTATTTAAAAAGCGTGGAAGAGTAACGATCTGACAGTAGAGATGGGAGTCCTGGATCTCTAGTATGTGGCTATGAGGAAGTAACCAGCCAGCTTGAAAGGGCTACAGGAGAATGGTATCCTCACAAGGTGAGCCACATTTTAGATTAAAAACAAATATGCAGAGGACAAAATCCCCCAAAATAGAAAGTATAAAAACATTGGTCAGTTCTTTGGAAGTTTGGGAAAAGTGTGAAAGGTGGAGGAGGGGTAGGTCTCTTGGTAAAGTCTTGGGAGACACTGGTCCTTTGGTTGAACTGTTGCGGATTGTATTCAGTGCATGGCCAATGGGGTGTGCAATGAAATCCATTCCCTCGTGGGACTACATCCGCATACGGTGGGGCTTCTTTTGCTAATTCATACAAAGGTGCTGTAGAGGAGAATGGGGGCCTGAAGGCAGTTAACACTTTGTGCATTTAATGGTAAAAAGAAGGAGTGTGGTTTAGTGGGTTTAAACTCAAAATGCCTCTTTGGGGAAGACAGGCATTAGCTCAATGAACATGGCGCTTGTCACCTTGGAGAGAGGTGCTGATGGACCCAGACATTGCTTACTTACCATACTGTGCTGTCAGGCTGACGGCAGACCAGCTACTGAGAGTTCCCCTGAGATACCCACGTCAGAAATCTCGAACTCATCTTTGACTGTACCTTCTCTCTTTTTGCTCTGTATCTGATCAATGACCAACTTCCAAAATTTCTCTGTGTATTCCCTTATTGCTATTTCTTCCAACTGCATGAATCCAGGCTTCCATATTGGTCCCTCTCCAATCTGCTCTTCCTACTACTATAACCAAAGTAACAACCAAACGCTAACACTTTCTCCTTCTTAAAGACACTACAGGTACTGACAGTTTAACCCTTTAATTCCTGTGACCTTCATTTTAACCAGCTACCCCTTCACTCTTCCTACTCTAGCCACTCTGTAACTCTCTCAGTCCCTCCTACTTACCCTGTTCCTTCTGCTACAGTTCCTTTACACATCCTGTGCCTTACATTAGAATGTGCTTCCTTCCTTTTTTCAGCTAAGTTATTCCTATTTATCCTTCAGATGTCAAGTCAAGCTTCTTCCTCTGGAACGCCTCCTTTGACTTGTCTGATCAAACCAAATACCTCATATAGACTCTGTGCGTCACCCTCATGGCATTTGTCACATTTGTTTTCTGTCTTCCTGCTAACATGGCTAGATTCCCCCGGGCAAGGCTATCCCTTATGGTCGTCCATTGCATCGCCAGTGTCTAGGGCAGAGGGTGCCAGGCAGGGCGCACGCTCACAGCATGTACTTCAGAGAAAATTTGTTAAAGTTACTCCGTGCCACTGGAGTCTAACTCTCTGTGGGTTAGTGAAAGGAGTCCTTTGAAGAAAAAGCACTGGCCAAAAAAAAGCTCATTATCCTTTACTGATAAAATTATGCCTCCTCTCCGCCTTGTCATACAGAAAAAACAAGGTCTATATATTTAGCACCCTGAGCATTCATGGTGCTTACAAGAGTATGTGTGTCAGAAAAGGCCAATACACTCACCAAGAAGTGCAAATGGGGAAATAACTAAAATCCAACCAGCATCCTACAGTCTATAGGCTAAGCCATGACAGCTCTCCTTTACATACAGCATCTTGCACAGAAGAACTCTAATCGTACAAATATATGGCAGAGCATTGTAACCCTGTCTTTGGCATAATAAGCTCTGAAGGTAGCAGGTATTTCGATTTAGCTAAATATGTGAATAGAAGATGGGTCAACTATGTAGAAAATAATATTTAGTTTTAAAGTCAAGAAATCTGGATTTAAGTCATGATCGGGCACTTATTATTTGTGCTGTCTTGGGCAAGGAATAGTAAAAGCATGTTTATTAGGCATCTACCATGTGATAGGTACTTTTATAGGCCTATTACTAACTTATTTAATTCTCTCTTACTGTATAAGTTAACACCTTCCTCCGGTGTAAGTTAGAGATTATCATTACCTCATTTTACTGATGAGGAAAAAGAAAAGTGAATTGTAAAAGTCATGCAGCTCAGAAAATGTGGCTCACAAGACTGTAACTCAAAATCCAAGCTCTATTTCTCAACAGTCATTGGAAGGAACATGAGCACCCCTGTGTTCATTGTAGCATTATTTATAATCATCAAGATATTGAGGCATCAAGTGTCCATCAGTAGATGAGTAGATAAAACAACTATGGTACATTTACACAATGGAATATTACTTGGCTGTGAAAAAGAAAAAAGTTTAACCATTTGTGACAGTATGAATGGATCTGGAAAACATTATGCTAAGTGAAATAAGCCAGTCAGAGAAAGACAAGTACCAAATGATTTCACTCATATGTAGAATCTAATGAATAAACTGACCTAATAAGCAAAATAGAAATAGATTCAGAGAGCAGGATGATAGCTAAGGGAGGGTGGGGCAGGTGGTCAGGGCGTGGAGGGACTGAGCAAAAAAGAAAAAGGACTAATGGACATGGACAACAGTGCAGTGATTGTTTGGGGGTTATAAGGGGCCTAAATGGTTATGGAAAAAATACAATAAAACAAAAACTATTTCTGGAAAAAAAGATGTTTGAGATTTTAGAATATATACTTCACTGTGAGTAAAGTGGGCAAGGTATGATGCCTTTATGAGAGGATTGTTGTGACATTAAATTAGAGAATGAAATGAGGCAATAATAGTGACAGAAATTTATTATTGCTCAGTAAATTTTAGGGTTAAATTAACAAGTAGAGTGAAACGAATATGGGTAGAATTGCCAATATTTAATTGCAAAGTACCATTTACCAAATAATTATTTAAAATTTGGTGCTATTTATTCCATTGCCAAAATACTATTAGCACATTAATTATGTATGCAACATACTTATATATGTATTTACAGTTACAGGAATAGCCCTGGCCAGGTAGCTCAGTTGGTTAGAGCATCATCCCCATATGCCGAGGCCGTAGGATCAGTCTCCAGTCAGGGCACAAAAAGGAATCAGCCAATGGATGCACGGATGGGTAGAACAAGTCAATGTCTCCCTCTCTCTCTTTCTCTTAATCAATCAATAAAAATATTTTCTTGAAGAAAATAAAATTCCATAAATAATATACCCACTACAAAAAATTGCCAACAGGTCTTGACAGTTATTTTTTTGAGATGTTTTACTTAATGCTGACCATAGAATAAAAACATGAACTTAAAAAATAAATGAGACTTTTAGGTCATTTTTAAGGTTTTAGAACTTTTTATCACTTTTTTTCTTAAACTTAATCCAAAATTACGAGACAATTCATCTGTCAAATAAAAACATACTATGATCTTATATGTTGAACAAATGGAAAATCTAATATTTCTAAAATTTTTGGAATTAACAGGCAAAAAAAATTTGAGTAGGGGAAAAAGTAATCTTTTTGACTATTGGAATACCAATGATCTGAAGTATTAATTATTAATATTAATTACTATAATTTCCCACTCATATTAAAATTTTTTCCTTTTACTTATTTGTCTTTGTCTAATATTAGCAGTATGAAAATGTTGCTAATAACACTTTAACACTGATACATTGCAAATATCACATTTTTGTATAATACTTTAAATAACCTAGAATATTTTCACTGATAATTACAAAATTAAACCCCATAATTTAGACCATTGGCATAAAAACTGAAAGTGAAAGATCCGAGCTACTAAATAGATATTTTGAAAGAAACATAATCACAATATTTTCAAATTTACATTTTGCAAGTCAATCCAGGGTCCTAGGAAAATAAATGAGGGCTAGTGCCTTGGCTTTCCAATGGTTCTGGAGGGGTTTTCATATTACAATGGCTCAAAAATGTAATATAAAGGATGCTCAATAAATAATTGTTGACTGAAACAAATATAATACAATCAGATGTCAAAACTCAATATTTATGGCATATGCTGCTCTAGGTATTGTTTGAAACCAGCCTTCATAGTCGACCCAAATGAATTTTCAGAACTAAGATTCCAATGGTCCTAGAATTCAAAAGCAGCACACCAAAATGAGTGTAACAGGAAAGTCTGATCTCTGTTCCGGTGGCCACATGTTGCCCACACCAGCTAAGGTTGTGGGTTCCAGTCTAAAATCAAACAAACCCACATAATTAAACTAAGGTAAAGAAATAAAATGACATGACACGTTGTAAGGGAACCTAAGATATGGAACAGAAGATTTTATCTTTTGAGGGTAAAAATCTAAGTAGTAATTTTTAAAACATGATAATACAAAACGATTCATAACAAGTAAACTCACTTGTAAATCTCCTCAAAGTTCTCTAATTTGTTATTGCTTTTGCTCATATAATATTCAGTTTATAATTATGGAACATTATTTGCATTTTGTTATAGAAACTATTCATAGGAAATAGATGGTGAGTGTTGGAATTTCTTTTTCTTCTTCCTTTTTATTTATTAATTTTAAAGAGAGAAAGAGGAAGGAAGAGAGAGAGAGAGAGAGAGAGAGAGAAATCAATTTATTGCTCCACCTATTCATGGATTCATTAGTCATACGTGCCCCTACTGGGGATCAAACCCACAATCCCAGCATATGGCACGCCAATCAACTGAGCTATCTGGCCAGGGCTTTTTTAAAATTAAGTATTGGGATGACATTGGTTGATAGCAGCATATAGGTTTCAAGTGCACATTTCTATGATCTGTATATTGAATTGTGTGTCCACCAACCAAAGTCAAATCATCTTCTGTCACCATATATTTGGCCCCCTTTCCCCTCTACTATGCCCCTACCCCCTTCCCTCTGATAAGGATCATACTGTTGTCTATATCTATGAGTTTCAGTTTTATATCCCTCATGTGAAATCATATGGTCCTTAGCTTTTCTGACTTATTTCACTTAGCATAATATTTTCAAGGCCCATGTTGTTGTAAATGACAGTCTTTTCATCTTTTCTTATTGCTGAGTAGTATTCCAAGGGTGTTGGAATGTCTATCAAATTTTTCTATTTAATTTTTTTCATTTTTCCACTTGAAAATACCTCTTTTTGATATAATTTAATAAACTTTTATTGAGTTATATTTTTTAAAAATATGCCTAGTAAAGCACAAATGATCTAGAGATACAATAGTCATGTTGTATAGACATATTAAGTTGCATTTACTATGATAATAATTCAAAGTTTCTAGAAGGTCTTGCTCATATTTAGACTTCATTAACTGAAGGCAAGTCTTCATCAATCTCTCTTTTACAATGTAATTACAGTATGGGAATAAGTATTTTGAAAGCAAGATTAATAAATATTATAAGAATAACTGCTCATTTCTGTTCTTAAATTCCTTCTATGTGATATTCCAAGTTTTATTCTCTTTTCATGGCTGCTACTACCGATGCATTTTGTCTTTGTCAATCTCATATTGTTGTTTTTTGACTCATTTTCAGTGTTCCTTCTCCGTACCACAGTCACATCACATCTCATGAGATATAAAAATGTGTGCTAGTGAGAAAATATTCTTGTCTTGCAGGCTGTGCCAAAGTACTAGGTATTGTTCAAACATTATCTTACTTTTAAAAATTATAATTGTCTTCTTTTCTACCAACAAACCAATTTTCCTACAGACTCTTTTTTTGTCTACCAGGGCTGTAGGATTCCTGGAGATCAGGAAGGGGTAAATAAGAAATGTCTTGAAAAGAGGCTGAAATCACCATTTCTTCAGTGAAATTAAAGTAAGCTGTTGAAAGAAAACCCACGATCCAGAATATAGCCTCTTTCTATCTCCCCCGTAATTATTGTTCTTTGGTTATCAGCATGCTGTTCATTTGATTCTGACAATAAAACGTGTGTGTTGTTTCCTCCCGTGCATTTAGCAGTCTTAAGATGATCATGTTTGCTTGAGCAGGGCCTCTTTGCATAAACAACACTGTGACTGTAAAACATTGTCAGGTTACTTTGGTGATTGACTTGATTTTCACTTTTCATCCGGCTGTTTTTATACCATGAAGACTCTGTTTTTAGTTCAGGATTAATTCTACTTGGTGGCCCTTCAGCAAGCATGCTCTGACCCCTCGTAATGACAGCCAAATACGTTTTTATCTAATTATCTGCAACACTTTATTATGCCACAGGCCATGATGTACTCTCAGTGACCTTCACATAGAGCTGAGTTTAGAAAGGTGCACAGATGGCCTGCAGTCAATGTAAATATATGTACATATATTATATATATTTGAATATATATAATATATGTAAAATGTGTTTTTGATATATTGAGAACTTGGAAAAATGAAAACTAGATTTTGTTTAAGAAACTCTCAATCAATCAATCAATCTTCCTTTTTTTTCTTTCTTTAAAGCATTATCTTACTTTACCCTCATCTGTCCTCAGGAGATCCTATGGGTATGACTTGAGGAGAAAAATATACCCTAGATATGTGAGTTTACATTATACACATACACACATTTGGGGTGAAAATACAACCTCAGAGGTTTCCTATTTAAAAAAATGATTCCCTCACTATTATTGTTCATCCCCTCCAGGACTGACCTCCCAGGTTGCGAAAACACAGCCGGGAAAGAAGTCCAAAGAATGTACAATAAATGAAACGCTTACATACTTGAGGAAGCAACTTGAGATCAGGGAGCAAATTAACATATAACTTCATCTCCAGATGTGCCCTCTCTTGCATTTTTAAGCCTACATTAAATCAGTTATCTAATTTTAGAAAGGTTGTTTATATTAAGAGCTACCAACTTATTATATTCCATACAGGATTTCTTAAATTCAAAGTTTGTGTTTTTTCTAGATAACTAAGTTCAGTGATATTTAACACCGATTAGGCTAAATGACAATTGTAGTCTTAACTGATGTTTTAAAAATTTAGACCAAACAAGTAGCAGCAGCAGCAGCAGCAGCAGGCACCAAGAATTCTTGGAGTCCCCAAAATGTCCTGAGCAATCTCTATGTTGCAGTTCTTTTGGTTTATGGAAACAAGTGGCAAAAGTAGTTGAAAGTAAATGAGCTGTTTTTTCAATTTAATTCAAGATGTTTTCAGTATCCTAAATAAAAGACTTTAGAAACTGTTATTTTTTTCTTGTGATCTTTATAATGCCCCTTGAATTCAAAGCTAAGCTGGCACTTTAATTGTGGGTAGGCCAAAGCAGTGTATTCATAGACTGGAATGAATGCTAATTTGTCAGCCAGACTAAATTATGCATGTCCTCCTATCTTTCAATTTCCCATGACTGTTCACAGTTGGGGGTTGCTTTTCTATCCTGGGTTTCATTGCCTTTTCTAGAAATCTTTCCAATTGAGTCATTGAGAGGCTTCCTGTTACCAAGAACCTTCTTTTCCACCATATTGAAGCTTCTGCCTTCTATAGGAATATGTGTTGAGTTTTGTGCATGAAGAATGTATTCTATGGACGGTTTTAAAATTGAATGTTTTCAAATTAAGTCAATTTTATTTCCAACAGCAACCAAAAGAGAAAATAGACCACATAGTAACCTACAATGAACAACACTGTAGCATTCTTATTTGTTATGGGCAAGGGTGAAGGGATTTGAACAGGTCTAATTTAAATTTATCATAACCTTATATAGCACATTTGTGTAGAATTTTATTCTGAAAGAAAAAATTTTTAATAGGTTGCCATTTCTATATATGGCCTGAGAAAAACTACCTTTGCAAAGCAAAAATAAAACAGCCAATAAAATAGCAAAGACCAGTCATTGTCAAGCCACATTCCAAGGAGCCCCAGATGCCACTGAATTAGATGACAGAACCCCACACATGGACTCAGCCAGAGTCAACCTGAGAAGCTCCACAGTGGGCTTATTTAATCTTGATATTTTCTGTTGGAGTTCTAATGTAATCTAACTGCTGCTTCAAAAACAAAAAGTTTTGAAAACCACTAAATTTGACATGAAGATTATACAAAGGGAATGACTGATACAAATAACTTCATTTTTAGGCAGCCCAGAGCCTTCTGGCAAGATATCTGGTGTTTGTCGAAGATAAAGTTTCTGCTTTGTTTGCTTTGCTGTTGCTTACTCCGCAGCATGGCAAAACCTCCAGAAACGCTTTTCCCTACGAACCAATTAAATGTACTGATATTACCTAATGCCTTCTAGATAAAAGGACCATCAAGATTTCTTGCAAGTCCCCTTCACTGATTTTCTAGCAGTCCTCATTACTGGACGGATTCACAGCGTAGAAAGCAGCATGAAGGCTCAGGATTTATGGTATGTCCCCTACATTACTCCTGGCTGGACAGGAATCAACCCTGGAGACAAACATCTCCTCTAGTACTGCAGTTTCTAGAACAATTGTTTAAAGATTAAAGAAACAAACGAACATGAAGTCCAAAGTGAGCAAACTTATGTGTACATGTAGGACTCCCCTGTTGGTGAAGACTACAAGATTCCTCTAATCTTGAGATGATGTGGTTCAGCGTCAAATATAATCAAAAAGTGTCTTCAGTGGCCAGGTCTCTCTTTCTCATGTACATTCTGGTAATGCCTTGAAGATTTACCTCTGCGACCTGGATTTTTATTTTTTCTTTTGTTTTTCCTTTTTATTTATTTTTATTTTTTGATTTAATCTGTATTGCATTTTTTTTCCGTTACCATTTAGTCCTCGTATACCCTGTTCCTCCCAACAATCACCACACTTGTGTGCATCCAGAAGTCCTTTTTCCTTTTTGCTCAATCCCTTCACCCCTGAGCCATCCCCTTCCCCCGCCCCACTAGCTGTTATCTGTTCTCCATCCAGGACTCTGTCTCTGTTTTGTTTTTGCTCTCAGGTTGTTAATTTATTTGATACTGCTCTTCCATTTTGGATCTAATACCATGAGATAGGACAAGAGTCTCAATATCTGGGAAGTTCTTATGAAGTTTATTCTTGCTAAATGTTAAAATGAAGCACAGTATTTTTCCTGAGCTTGACAAGAACTCAACAGTATATATGTAGCCAACTGCAAAGAAGTAATCAACATGTAATTGACCAAATAGTACAAATAAGCAATGGCTAGGCCTCCATTTCAGGAGACCGGGCTTTGCATATGAAGCTGTCTGACTCCTTTACTTGCAACAAGTAAAAGTAGCTTCAGACAATCATATCTTGTTTTTTGAAAAGAGCACCCCAAGTGGCATTTGAGTTTGACTTTGGTAGCAATACCATGAGAGGATGAAAGACTTTGGATGTACACAGACTTGATCAAAATAAGAAATACGAGTTTTTTTTCCCACTCATAGTGGTTCCTGGTGGTTAAGCGGACTCAAATTAAAACAACAACCACAAAACAGAGTCTAGCAGCCGTTTTTACACAGGGGTCTCTCATGGAAACTGCATGTCAGGGAGAAGCCAGCACTGCACTGCCTCCCTCTATACTAAATTGCCTACCTGCACCAAGTTTCTACCATCTGAACCAACCATTATAAAGGAATTGCTGGAATCCTATTTCAATCAATAGGACTGAGACTTTTCCCATCCCAAAGGAGCTATGCAGCTAGCTATAATCCCACCAACATTAGTGGCTCCATTTTGACCAATCAGGATGGTGCTTTTTAGACCAATCAAACAGTGAAATTTTAGATTCCTCATTTGCATAAGGGTGGACCAAGGACAAAGGCAAGGGCTTCTGTCTATGCATGTCAGCTTCCCTCTGGCTTGGGAATTGCACTTTCCCTTTCCAGAGAAGACAGAAGACTATGTTTCCCCGGCTGGGCCAAAACACTGAAGATGTCTTTCCAGAACAGAGCAGACCAGCGCAGGACAGAGCAGACTGGCACAAAGCAGAGAGGAGCCTGGCCCCGGGGCTACCTCACAGCCATGCTCAATTCACAGCCAGGCTGCATCATGATTCAGCTGTTTCGCACTGAGTAAATTCAGTTTTCTTCTTCACTGCATCCCAGATTGAAGATTCCTGTTGACATGAATTGGTGGCAACAACCATATATTGACATTATACATTAAAAATAACTTTCTGTTAATGTATCATGTACATTATTAATTAAAAAATAAAGCATTCATAGTGCCATAAAATAAAAGGAAATTTTCATACAGCCCTTGGTCTGGTATGAATTTAATTTGAGTCCTTGAGTCCGGACTCAAATGAAAACAACAACAAAACAGTTACATCTTCAGGACAGTACAGCAGTCGGCAAGCTATGGGCCAAACCTAGTCCTCGACCTACTGTTGTACGGCTTGTTAACTAAGAATGGACTTTCCATTTCTAAATGTTTGGGGATAAACAAAGGAAAAACAAATTTATGGCTTTTTCATGTGAAAATTATATGAAATTCAAATTAACACCTATAAATAAAGTTTTATTGAAACATTTAGGTATTACCTATATGTCTGCTTTCACACTATAATGAAAATGGATTAGTTTCATCTGAGGCCATAAGGCCTCCAAAGCCTAAAATATTTACTACTTCTCCTTAACAAAAAACAACTGCCAACCCCAAGAATACTGGACTCCTTTATTTATAGCTGGTTCTTTATCTTAATTTGGCATCCTTCACTCTTCTCTGGTGGCTCTTTAGCTAACTCTTGATAAGATTATCTTTTCTCCTTAGATATATTTCCTGAGCTGGCTCATCTTAACTCTTTTCGTACTGTTGTTAAAATCAAGAAAATTATAGAAAGAGTACCAGGTTCCCTTTGCTTTTGTGGGACATAGGATCAGAGCTGAGATTTAAATGTGTACTCAGATTTAAACACTCTCAATCAGAATTGTGTTATCCTAACCTTTTGTATTTTTCCCTTACAGAAAAAAGCAAAACATTCTCTGCCCTCCTTTGTCTGTTTTTGTAATTCATTGAAGATAGCTTTTCAATTGCTCCATGGTTTTTGTTTGCTTCAAGGTGGTAACTTTTGTACAAAGTTACACCTTTTGCGATATTACGGAAGAGAATATCAACCTAGCAGTCATTTAAAAAAATCTCTTAGGATGCAGTGTGCCATTCTTTTTGTTTCTTCGTGATTTAAAACATCTATTGCCATTTGATATAGGACTACTTATTAACCTACAGTGTTCTGCCAGATATTTTAGTGATGTGATTTCTGTCATCCAGACATACCTATTCTAAAGTAATGCTTGATTAAAATGAATCTTGTTTTCCGGAGAAACCAGCCTGGCATAGCAGCTTTGCTATTTGTAAACTCCTTTTGAATCTGTCTATAGCACAGGAAAACTAGGGGGCAGAAGCAGTATGGCCACACTGTAGAACATTTTCCATAGGTGTTTTATCCATAGGAACATCTTTAGAAAGGTAAAAGCACTTTTGTAAGTGTTCTGAATGTAAATTTGTGCAGTGCGTTAATTATTATTCTATTTATTGAATGTTTCTTGGCTCACATACATTTGGGGAAAAAGATAAATTCATTGTATGGTATTTTTTAATATATTGCATCCTGAATGAATGTTAAATAGTGAATCAATTTTTCCAGCACAACTAGCTGTTTGAAGCTCAGCTAACACCTGCTGTTTTCCTTAAATGTGTTAATATTCTTAAACTTGATAATGTATCTTTCATTTCTTAAAGGATCTGATCGTAGTTAAAAAATTCCATGTCCAATGCAAATAAAATATTTGTGATAGAAGAGGATTAATTATTAAAGTGCTTTATAGCACTCTTCATTACTGACTTTACGTGTTTGTTTATCTTCCTCATTAGGATATACGTCTCATGAGTAGGGACTTAACCATATTCACTGTGTTCTTATCACCTAGAATTATGTGTGACACATAGTAGGTGCCCTATAAATATTTGTCGAATTAGGGAACTGTGAAGCATTAAATCAGATTAAACTATAATCCTGGGTTACTCACTTAACCTACTGAATCAGAATATCTGGGAGGTTTTCCTAAGATATGTTTTAACAAAATGTCTAAATGATTGTTTTTATAAGAAAGTTAATACACTAGTCTAAGGGCATTTAACATTAATCATTTGGGTGACTCTAGGGTTTGCATTGAGCTGTGGGTATGTGTCTGTCTATGCACATGTTCATTTTCTGGAGCTGTTTCAATTGTGTACTTTTGTAGTCCTTAGCAACCTGGCTCCCTAAAAATAAGGTGATCTTTGTTATAAAATTGTAGCTTAGACTTTTTTCAATACACGGGTGTTAAAGAGAATCTCTTTTTAAATTAGAATAATTCACCCAAAGAAAAAAATTTATACTTATATATTGAGGTATTTAGGATCAAGTCACTAATAGTAAGATTTACTCACTAGATTTTTAAATCCTAGGAAATTTAAGATCCATTCTGATTTGTTCAGCCTTTTTATAGATTTTTGTGTATTGTGGTTAGAACCTGTAGGCCTTTATTAAATATTTGTTGAATGAATAAATAATATGAACACAAATGTTAGCTCTTTATTTAAAAAATTGAATTTGTGGAGACTCAGGCATACAATCTAAAAAGTAGCAACTTCAGAGGCTATAACTTCTCTGAATCTTTCATTATTATATATATTCAAATTTCCCCTGAAAAATAAAATTGGCTTCCTAAAGAATCAGAAGGATGTTACCAATATCTGATTATAATTTTTGAAAGATACTATAAAAAGCTGAGCACACATGCACTACACTCTTTCATTCCCATATAAAATTTGGACAGTTCAAAGTAATATTAAAATAAAGGTGAAATTACTCACTTTCAAAGAGCACACTTTGTGACTTAATTTTGATTTTACATTTTACACTAAAATATGTTAAAACATAGAGATGGCATAGAAAGAGCTCAATAAGGAAAAGAGTATTAGCACATTTTCTGATCTATAACTTTAATGAACATAATGAGATACGCAGGATAGAGTAAATGCAGAGATGTGTATAATGTGTAGTTGAATAGTGCCTTTCCTACATCAATTTGCCATCTCCTTCAATAAATTTTATACTGGCAAAACTTTAGTAGGAGATTGAGTTGGCCTTAAATCTCAGTTCTCTGCAGGAGGTAGGAATCATTGCCAATAGCATCTCCTCTTATCTTGAAATGCACAGTTGGTTGATACACTTTGACAGGTACTTATGCATGTTTCAAAATATGGAAAGGGGTCAATCTCTGTTAAACCATAATTTGCCTAATTGCTCTTGCTAGCTGCCAGTGGGATTTTAGACAGCAACAATGTGGGACCAAGTAGTATCAAGCTTTTCTCACAAATGACCTTTCAACACTCTACTGTCAAATACCTAAATAGGAACCTTTTCCCTAAGCATAAAAAGTCACGATCATTAGGAGTATGAAAATTTATGAAAATCTGTAAGGGATTTTGAGTTTTCATCGAAATAAATTATCACTTTGTTAACTATCGTCTCTTCTCATACCTCCCCTCTGTCACCTTAATCGTAAGTTTTTTAAAACTGTAATACTCAAGGCAACACCTACTTACCTAAAGCTTTTTCCTCTTAAGAGTCAATGCATGTTGAAAAGCTTGTCCCCTCATAGCTACAAAGTGAGGGCAGCAGAAATAAGTGAAGGGACCTTTTTAAAAGCAAAGAGGTGTGTTTAAAGTGACTGAAATTTACTCCCTAAAAAACAAAGACAATAAACGTCATTGTTTTAACCATGCAAATATTACTGACACAGAACTACCTTTAGTCAAACACGCAAATAGACTACAATAACCACACCCACACAATCAAAATTTTACTAATTCATTCTAGTTGTAGGAAAAGTCAGATTGAGTTAAAGTTAGAATTACAGAATATTCTCATAATATTGGATGTATTCATTTAATTCCATAACAAGAATGCAGTGTAGCAAAGTGTTAATAATAGATCTCTGTAGGCTCTATGAAATAGCTTTGTTGTTGCTCATTTTCAAATGGTTGCTTCTGAGACTATATATCCCATTATGTAGGTTAATGTTTTTCTTATACTATTATTAATACTATTAATTTAAATGTATTATTAATTTAAATGTACTATTAAATGTATCTTCATTTTAATGAACCCTGCTCTGGATCACTCAGTAGTGTGGGCAGGTGTGCTTGTAAATCACCCATCATAAAATAGTCAAACAAGGTGAAAATCTTAAAAAAAAAATTAACTGAAGCCGAATGCAGCCTCTCACAACAACACTAGCTGGTACACTGATACAGATGGTTTGTAGAACCCTCACTTAGTAGGGGAACCTGTACTACAAGGGGCCCGCCCTCCAGAAGATAATTCCAGGTTTTTTGTGGTTCCCCCACCTATGTTATAGAATATATATTTTAATGGCTATACAAAATTTCAAATGCATTAAGCCAAGATGTGAAAAAAAATCAAAATCATGATGACTGAATTATAAACAATTTTACTGTAAAACTGAAGGTAGTTTAGGTATGTTAGAGTAAGAAGATAACTCTGAAAATCTTTTTTTTTTCCACATGATGCATGTCTTGTGTGTTCAGCACTTGTCCCTCATACCACACCTTTAATACGTGATTAGAAACTGCTCTAAGTCTGTTCTTAACCATCCTCGACCCCTGCCTGATTGGCAAGAATCTTATAATTATTTCCCTGCTTCCATCATCGAGTTACTATGGATTATGGAGCAGAGCATAAGATAGCGAGTGCTGGAAGAAGACTGTTTGAGTAAGAATCTTGGCCCTGACTGCTACCTGGTTTTGTTAGCTTTTTAAATCTTTAAATGTTGACCATAATAATATCTACCCTAGAGTCATTGGGAGGATTAGGCTGATATATAAAGCAAGTGGATAGCACCTGGTATAAGAAACATTCAATGTTAGTTATTATTATTATTATTATTATACTAGGTAGGGTTCTCCAGTAAAACAGAACCAATAGGATATATAAACACATTTAGAAAGAGATTTATAATAATAAATTTCTTCACATGATTAAGGAGCCCGAAGTCCTAATATCTGCAGTCAGCAAGGTGGAGTTTCAGGGAAGTCAGTGGTATAGTTCCAGTCCAAGTTCAAAGGCCTCAGAGCTAGGAGAGTCAATGGTATCAATTGCAGGTTCAAGATCTAAGCCTCGTCAATTTTTCGGTTCCAGAGCTAAGGCAGGGGAAGAAAGCCCAAACAGTTAGGCAGGAGTTCCTCTGTTACTCATCCCTTTTGCTCTATTCAGATTTTCAATTGATTAGATTGTCACCCACATTAGGGAAGGCAATCTGCTTTACTTAGTTCATCAATTCAACTGTTAATCTCATCTAAAACCACCCCTCGGACACTCCCAGAATAATGTTTAACTGAAAGTCTGGACCTCTAATGGTTTAGTCAAATCCACACATAAAATTAAGCATCACAATTACTATTATTACTATTAACCCTCTCCTCAACCTTAATTAGTTTTAAAAATGCAAATCAGGTTATATCAAGTCACTTCCCTGACCCAAGTCCTCCAGTAATCTTCCATCACATTTTTACTCACACACCTCTGACTCTGTCAGTGAGGGAGTTCCGTGTACTGCTGTCACAGGCCTCTTCAGCCAGGCTCTTTCCATTTTAGTACTCGGGTTTGTCAGACACCCCTCTACGAGGCCACCGCTTCAATTCCCATTGGCCCACGACTCAGAGAAATCATACCAAACTTTCTGATTTGCTTCTTTACATGATTCCTCACTACTCTTGAGTAAAGAAAAATAGCATCCCCATGGGGCCACAGCACCTCCATGTTTCTCCAAGTAAATCTTCTTGTAAGCCTTCAACTTCCTGAGTTCAGTTCTTGGCATTTGATTATATAGTAAGGAGGCAGATAATGTGTTGAGTTTCCTGTACACTTGTGCATTTTCTTTGCAAGTTCTGCAGATGGTCTAGCACTTTACTGTAGAATAAGGGGTCAGTTATCACTTATTGTCTTAGGGTCTCAACCAAAACTGATAAAGGGCCCCATTTTTATACATTGTTATATAAGCATTGCCACATTCTTCCCAAAATGGATAGTTTCACTGTCACCAACAGTTTGAAAGTGTCCATGCTCACCAGCATTACGTGCTTTTATTTGTAAGTTCTGTATTTCATTAATTGCTAAACTACTAATAAAAACTATTTTTATCATTTACATATGCATATGATCTCTTTGTCTAATGTATGCACAACATTTACATATTTACATATAATCTAAAAGTACAATACTGATGAGCTTAGACTGTTTTTCATTTTTTATCACTAGATAATTTATATTATTATTTTTTCTTTGGTTAAAGAACCATATGTATATGTGCTGTGTCCAGTTACTTATGCTAGTGTTGGTGTTCCTTTTGTGTTTGTGTGAAATATATGCATTTCTGTTGTAAAACTTCCTGTAATTTATTTTCAATATTTTATTTTTTAACTTAATTTTTAATGCTAAAAATTTTTTTTTGTGTGTGTAAAGTTGTTTACCTTTTATTTGGATTTTTTACTATTACCTTTAATGTTAGATATCATGTCATTTCTAACATTTGATATTTTTAATTTCTATTTTCAAATTTCTCTGTAATTTTTATATTTACCTCTTTAATCAATTTAATATTTATTTGACAACAGTAAGATGAAGATCTTAAAAGATAAGCAGTTTCCCCAATATCATTTATTGAATAATCCTGTGCTTCCACATGTGTCAAGTACTTAGTAGTATATGACTATCCTATTTAATGAAATTATTTCTAGGCTACTTATTCTGCTCCATTGATTTGTCTATTCTTTTTTTTTTAATTTTGTTTTTACTGTTGTCAGTATTTAAAAACTATTATTGCCTTAAAAATGTGAAAACCCTTTGGAACTATAGGAAATTAAAAAATTCAAGGAATATGTGTGTGTGTATGTGTATGTGTGTGTGAAGAAGTAGAATCAAAGTAATGGGAAATGTGAAGTAAAATGGGTAGATAAATGTAAGAACTTGCCATGATACTCTATTGCAAACACTGTTTAGGTCTTTGGAGACTATTTTTCTTAAACTAATTAAAACTCCCAACAGAGCAATTTATTCTACCCATTGTTGATTATCTGTGAACCTCTGAATGGAAAATCAGTAAGTGAATGCACTGGGAGATACTCTTTATTCAATTTATGATCTCCTTCCCTCACCCCTGCTCTTGTGAAAGTACTTGAAGAGTTAGCTACATACCAATAGGATCCTCTATGCCAGCAATTTTCATGGCACACATAAACTGATTACTAAAATCCTGTGCCACACATCAAAATGTTATATTTTTTGCTGACCTGACAAAAAAATAGGTATAATTTTTATTCATTGACACTGAATGGCTATTGTTGTGTTGGTTGTTGTCATTTTTTATTTTATAGTCTAAGGGAAAAGAGGTCAGTGCTCTTGACTAAATAGTCAAGTATTGTGTATTTTAAAAATTCTTGTGGCACATGGGTTGAAAATTGCTGCTCCATGCTATGGCTAATTGTTTAAAATTAAAGCCATGTTCTCTGTCACTACCTTTGGAATAATTTATAGAATTATTTACTGACTCTTTTCATGGAGGACTTAGAAAGTAGTTTCAGCATGGTATTTTTGACTTGGAAGTATAAAATGGCAGACTTGCTTTCCTATTCTCTCCTTTTATCTCCTAATAGCTAAGAATTATGAGTAACCTCAGAAGGGTAATTAACAAGGAGAACAGGAAACAGGGGAAATGAGCAAATTGTTTGATTTGGATTTGGTGTACAACTCTTTTTAAAAATAATCTTTTCTCCCTTTAAATGAACACTTCCAAATAGCAAGATTTTAGTGTTGTTACAGGAAATACTGGCATTTTCTCAACTTCTCTATCAATAAAAAATGTGTAAAATTCAAAATTTTTGGCAATTTAAACACATTTTCACTGAGTCATCACTAATCATTTTGGCATTTAGGAAGACTGAACTTTAAAACGAATGATAAAATGACAAGTTTTAGTATTAACTGGCAGATATTTGGGCCAATAGCTCTTGGATCCTGTAAAGTGACTTGATTCCAAGCCTAAAGTCCTTGGTAATTAGTTGGAAGAGGGCAGTTGTGAGAGAAGTTTTTGTTTTTGTTTTTCTCTCCTTCACCCTGTTTCTCTTGATCATTTTGTTTAATGGAGTTGAAAATGTTAAAGTGGTCTTCTCAGGTCCTTTGCAAGATCAGCATAGTTTTTGGCAAACAGTTCAAAGAACCCACACGATTTGGTCAAACTGACTTTGGACTTTTTACAGGGAATTTACAAATATCTATTGTGTCAGACAGTAAACTAGGATTTTACATGTTTGTCACCTAATTCACAAAACTAGCCCGTGAGGTAAGTATACTGTGGTTGTTACTATTATTGTCGCTGCCATTTTACAGGTAGGGAAACCGAGACCCACAGAAGATGAATAGCTCTCCAAAGTCTCCCATTAATGGAGAGCATAGCCAAGATTGAAACTGTCACCAGAATATGTTACCTTTAGCCTTTGTACTATTTCTTATTTATGTTGTTAAGATTACTGTCAATTTGTTTTTTATTTCAAAGTCGCTGGCTATATTTTGCTTGCTTGTTTATTTTGTTGATTAGGTTAAAATCTTCTTTCTAATAGGAGTTGATTTTATTACTCACCAAAGGAAATCTCTTCCTGTTCTTGTTTTACTGAATGCAGTTTATAGCTCAGCATTTTTATGGAAGAGATATTTGAAAATTCATTTTTAAAGGAATAAATTAAAGAGAACATGTTTTAGTAAAATATTTAGTAAAATGACTTGATTTTCAAAATCTATCTTAAAGGAGAGAACCTGAAAAGTAACTGAAACACACTTATTTTTATTAAAATGAAATTTTTGGCTTAAGATGTTGAATAATAGTGAAGTATTTCCAATTTGTAGCATCAAAATTTTAATATCATTTCCTTTTTCCTTTCAACAGTATTCCAGAATTTATGTTGTAACTTCCAATATATTCCAAGTCATGTATCAACTTGGCATCTTAGTCTTTGTGTACTTTGTTTAAATTATGTGAAAACTGCAATTGTTCCCAAGCAAAGATTTACTTCTTTTGAATTGATTTTTCTCTTGATTTATTTTTCAAAAGAGTTGTTTTTTTCAAATTACAGAATATTTTGTACTGTTCCTTCATTTATAAGAAGCTCCCAGGATCATATAAAATATTTATAGATGGATACAACTTTAAATAAAATTTGAAGACATTAATTCTATATTCTCTTAATGTATATTAGATAATTTTAATTCTGAAATTGACCTAAAGTGAAAAGAGAAAGAATTTTCTGCCTACATATTAAAAATTATGTAGCAATGACATTATATAAGTATGCTATATCAAATCTATATTTTAAGTCATAATTCACCATAACAAACTAGGTATTAAGGTTACTAAAATAATTTTGCATATTAGGGAGATGGTTTCATTCAATGGTTTGGGTTTATTATTCAGTATATCTGAGTAAGGTTTAACTACAGAAAATAAGCCCCCCAAACACATACAGATAGATCTCAAAATCACAAAGAAAGATGAGGCCTTAATTCTACTTCTAAACTGCTCTTCCAGGGGCAATTTAAAATTACCTAAACTGGGCAACCTAATGTGTACTATATATCTTATACCAACACAACAGAACAGAGAAAGAGTAAGTTTTTCTTCTACCACTTTTAAGACTGATGCTATCTGATGAAAACCATTCGGTTCTTTTAATTATTTTCATGACATTACCCTCAACAGTTTTTCTTCTGTCACAGCCAGTGTGCCATGTGTAGGTTAAAAATAGCTGTAAATCCCTTCAGGGACTACTTTTATGAGAATAATTTTACCTGGATTCTTAGAAGGCTCCATATGGCTACCTTTTGGTGTACTATTTTAATCTTAACAGAGGGAATTATAATTATTGGAAAAAATATATATTAGCTATATAACTATACTTCATGGTTAGTTTAATTGGTTCTTGACCCCTACGACCTCCATTCTGTGTGTCCTGCTGTGGTTAAGCTGGGGTTGGGGTAGGGGGAGAGAGAGAATTGAGGGAATTCTGCTGTTACACATTTCCTTCAAGTTGGATTGAAGGTCATTATTTTGAACTAATAATTGCCCCCTTGGTCTCTCAAACCCCACTAAGCTTAATGATCTGCTTTAATTTGTTTTGCTGGTCTTTATCCTAAAAATACCTGCTGCTCCTCCTACTTTTCCTTCCATGATAGAAACAGACAAGGTCTGGTTTTAATCTACACTATGTAAGATTACCAAAAGGAACCAATGAGCGTTCTGTTAATGAAGGAGATTTATGAAAATGCCTTATTGCACTTCATCAAAGACTTTGATTGCATGGCATAGGCAAAGTGGGCAGATTTTAATGATGTGATTACCAAAGTTTACCTTTCTGGCTGGGCCTTCAGGAGTTAAATATCCTTTCTACAAGGTAAGAGGTAGCTTTTTGAATGCTAACTTTTTTTCTTACTGAACATATGTGCTGACTTGGTTTAAATCCACCTTTGACTCCCTTAAAGATTCTCTCAGGTACTGTTTTATGCTGATATGTCTGTAAAACAGTTTTCCATTAGTAAAGTCCACATGGATAAAGAAGAAGAGCATAGAGGACAAGAACATGAACTTGATATCTGTTGTCAGTATCAAAAATAGGCAGTTTGAATTTGAAACGCAAAAAACTTGGGCTTTTGCTTAAAACAGAAAGAGGGTGCTTAACTGAATAAACAGCATGTTATAAAGAAAATGGGAAAATTTTTTCTTTTTAAAGAGGAAGGGAAAATAAAAAAAAATCTTCAAATGTACTCTCTATTTGACAATAGTTTATTGATTTGTTATATTTTAAAAAATTTCATATCAGTTCAATTTATACAATTTTGTATTTATTTTTCAAAATGCAATATAATTAAAAATTTGACATTTATTTCTTTTCAATGCATAAAAAACAAAGGTATGGTTTCTTATTTTAAATATGTAGTTATTTCTAAAGACTTCAGTAAGTTTACCTGAAAGACATGACATAATGTGTTTCCCTTGAATTTTTGTTTATTGTTTTGCTTTATTTTGTTATCTACATTTGTTCATTTCTCCTTTGTACTATCTGCACATCAATGCTTGCTAGCACAGCTGATCAAATAGTGATATGCATAAGAACTCCTGTAGGTGGCGCTGCAATCATGTGAGAATGACTATAGAGTCACTGACAGGCTCCATTATGGTTTATTTAAGTATTGATTTGGGATTCCTTCAGAAAATGGAAATGCTAATAAAAAGTTAGTTAAGTCTAAGCAACACTAACTTGTCTGATTTAATAAAAAAGAAAAAATATATTGAGCAAATCGTGAAATAAATAATAGCATGTTCGGCATTACACCAAGTCTCTCTCAACTCTTAACACTCCCAGTTTATCCTTCGTAGAACTCTGGACAGCCTCAATTTGCACATACTGAAAAACAAAAGTAAAATCAAAAGCATTGCTTTACTCATCTGAGTTTTCGAAAGCATGAAAAGACATGATTTGACAACGATACTAAACTGAAAAATTAAGCCTTCCTGGAAAAACAAGTCACTAAAAGGGCCCTATAATAATATTATTGTATTTGCCAAATAACAGAAATTGTTCCCCATGTTAGCATTTTAAAGATTTTTGCATCTTTATATATTTAACACTGATGCACTACAACAGAGAAATAAAAGATTATACTATTTGAATAAAAGCCTTAATTTTATGATTTGTAAGGAGAGAAAGTGGACAAAGGTGTTCTTTAACTTACCCATAGACCTGACACAAAAGGGAATGGGACCTTGCGCTTAGAGTGTACGGCGGAGTTTCTCAGTCTTGGCATTACTGACATTAGGGGATGGACAATGCTCTGTCATGGGGTGCTGTCCTCTACATCGTAGGATGTTTAGCGACATACCTTAACCTCTCCCCATTTCTACAACCTCACCCCCAGATTTTGAAAGCCGAACATATTTCTAGACATTACCAAATGTGCCTTGGAGGACAAAATCAGCCCTGGTTGAGAACCATTGGTCTATAATGATGTATTTTTTATACATAAAGGAAGAAATAATGTTGAGGAGCATCCTGGCGATAAACTATAAAATTTATAGATAAGGGTTTGTTTTCTAAATGAATAATATCCCAGAAGACCTAGAAACTTTGTGACTTTGTCGTCATACATGGTTATTCATCTCTACCACCTGAATGTACCTGAACATGGACCCATTCTAATGTTGTTTCCACCAACTTTAAATAAACAATATTTCTCTGTTTGAAATCAGAGCAAACACATTATCCTTCAAGAACTTGTCAGGCAATTGAATAGTTAATGAAGTTTCCACTATATTAAAATGTCCACAGTTAAACATATACTTTCATAGAAGATTGCTATAACATAGCCTACAAAAAATAGTGATTAACCAGTTAGCTGGGGCTCTTTCCTTTGGGCATTCTATTTGGAAAAACACTAGAATCATATACTCTATTCAAATTTGAAAGTGAAGAATGTTGATAGAATGTGACAAAATATAATATTTATAGAGTATAGAAATTTTAAATAACTAAAAATATGACATAAATTTACACCAGATACCTAGAATATCTTTTTTACATAAAATGTTAGAATTGAAAGAGATATTGCAAGTAGTCCTTGGTGTAGATACTGAGGCCTGAAGGGGTGAAGTTTTGTGCTCAAGATAACAGAATGAGGACAAACATCAGGACAAGACCTGAGGTCCCTTGAAGGCCCTTTCGGTGGCCATTTACCACATCAGCTCATGGCAGAAGGATGACGTCTCAGCACAGCTTCTACATGTAATCTATTTCCATATTTTGAATTTAATACATAAATTCAAAGAATGCTGGTGTGCCTGTGTATATCGTCAATACACTGTTTAAACGTTATCATCCTGTTTACTAGTCCAGGACAATTAGACTCCCTAGTTAAACAAAACTGACAGCAATACTGGAATATCTGTTTAATGAAATATCATTTGATAATTTTGTTAAGCTATTCTGTTCACTTGTCTGTTATATTATCACTGAGATTTGCATTAAAGGAATGCCTAGCATGGATTTTCTTAGAAAAATAAAAATGCCTGTTGGATATTTATTTCTACACTTATCATTAATAAACAATTTTAACTGGGAATATAAACAGAGGAACAGTCAAAATATTACCTCAAACATGACCACAGCCATGGGCCTGCATCGCACACCGTGTTGTTGTTGCTGTTCTCCAAGTTCCTCATAGGCTGTGTGATTAATCATTTGCCCTAATAACTTTATTTTATTTCCCTAAACCAAATATTGGAAAATGTTTGTTCACTCAGCTTTGGATTCCATTATAAGAAACATAAGTGCTAATATCTCCTTGTAGTATTTGATTATAAGTATGACCATCAGGTAATTCAGAGATGAATGAATTATTTTTTAGATGACCATAGAAATAAAAATAAATAAAAACTATCCTTATAGAGAACCTGCAGACCTTGGGAGGTATTCTCAAACCTCCGTTTGAAATGAATAATTCTAATAGCAATCTCCCACCATTTATAAACAATTCTGACCATTGAAATCACTCTTTATTTATGACCAACGGGATTAATTAGATTATAGAAAAGAGGAATATTGAAAACATGGTATATATTATTTTGAAATATTAGGGAAAATAAAAATATATATTTTTAAGTTATGGCTGTCTAGAAAACTCCTAAATATTATTCCTAATTTTAATACCAAAATTCTACTTTCAATTGGAAAACTCTTAGGTCAATCACCATATATTTTTTTCAAGTCAGAACTAAATTGCTCATGGTCTTTTTGCATTATGGTATTTGATACACTTGCACTGAGGCTGGAAAACAGGCCCTAAGATTATTACAACTTCAGTGAAATGAGAGCTGAAAAAGCTACTACCTTACAGTGAAACTTGAAGTCACCTATTGTTCATTTTGAGAAACATTCTTAAATAGCTCTGTAGTTGAACAAATAAAGAGCAAATACCCACTTGTATTCTTGAAGAAAAATGTGAAGTGATCTGAGAAGAAAATGAGCTGTTTGTAAATTATTACATATGGCTGGAATCAGAGCTGTTACTTTGCAGGTATTTTCCTCATTTTCTTGTTTTAGTGGAGAATTGCTTTTTGACCCCACTAAATAATAACAATAAATAAAACAATGTCACTTTATTCTCCTTTTCTGATGGTGACCCTATTTATCCCATTCCAAAAAGAAAGCAATTTCAGAACTACTTCCCTAGAATGGATATGAAAAGGAAGGTGCTGTGTAGAGTGAAATATTATAAAGCAATCACAACAGAGAATGAACATCTCTGCCCCTCTCTGTCACTCTGTTGCAGAGTGAAGCTGGGCATTTACTCTTTAGACGTATAGGAGTGTGGAGACCTCTTCAAAATGTGAATTAAGGAGCTGAACTGCAGTCTGTGAGACCAGTGAAGGTGATCTACGTTTTTATTGTAGTACGATGGGGTCAAAGAATACTGGAAAAATCAAGGTATCTTTTGAGCCATTGCTCCTATATTTTCTGAGACATTGAGTGAGTCATTTAAACTCATCGAACCTCAATTTTTCACATAAGTAAAAAAGGGAATAATATGTCTGCTTGACTGATTTGTTGATAAATAAACAAGAACTCTAAAATATATAGGAAGTGCTAGAGGACTTAAATGCAGGCACACAACCTACCTCAGACCTAACATGTGTACAAAGCCAGTCATTTCCCTTCCCTCTTGCCTCTCTTCATTCCTCCCACTCTTCTTGCCTCCTTCCCCCATCTCTTTCTTTCCACCGATTTGTTGAGGGAACCATCCATTTCTCACAAATAGAAACTTGGGTCCTCTTTTTCAACTTTACCTCATCATAAGTAACTTCCTAGAAGTTGACAGGGACCTTGACCACAAGTTCCCTTCCCTATAGGTTTGGAAATAGTGGATCTCTCTCTTATCACAGATACCAAATTACCCAACTCAGTAGAGAGCTTTTCAGATGACCATTTGGAGGGAGCCAAACAGAGAGGCTGGTGGCACAGACCAAGTTTATGTGTAACTGGCTCTTGTCACTCTTTACTTTTCGCCAGCAGACACAGTTGTCAACAGGTACTTTATCTGAGAACTGACAGACTCTTAATATCTGATGTTTGATTGTCCTGGCCATGCTGATAATGTCAGTTAATTCACTACCTTGAAACAGGGAGAAAAACTTTTTACCTTCCCTGTCTAATTTAGAAATTGTTGGTTATTATTGCTTTTTTTATACAAGTGTGAATGTTTAAGCATTAAAAAAGAGCAAGAGAAAGAGAAAAAGATGATAGGTACATCTATAAAACCATTATACTAATGTAATTTTAAATTAAAATTAAGTGATTATTTTTAATTTAAAAAATTTGTATCTTTCTTCTTTAAAGATATACTTTGACTATTTTTCTATTAGTTTTAAAATCAATTGTAAATAATGAATGCATATGACACATTGATATGACAGTGAATTTTTCTGCCATATATGTGACTTTTTAAACATTTTATTTGCTTATTAATTTTTTGGAATTGTGTATATTTATAGTTTAATTTATTTAAAAAGTGAAAACAAATAATCACATGAAATTAAATATTTCTTCATGCAGGGTTGCAATTTTTATAGCCCCTCCTGGTTCACATTCTTTAGATTGCATATTTAGTAATCTCAAATTCAATAACTTAAACTCATATAAGCTTTTTACAATTTAATATTTAAAACAAATCTCTTTGAAGAAGAGATTCATGCACAAGATAAATACACACGCACAATGAGAGCGTATATTTCTAAGTTCCCGAACTTTTCTAAAATTTTTTCTACCTGAGCTTAAAAACTCATATAAAATTATTGGTAAGAATTAAATTGTAATATTTCTTTCTTATTATTATTGTGATGGATAAATTGTTGACACTTTTAATTAGTTGAATAAGCCCTCCCTGATTTAGAAAAGATTTAAATTGTTATGTTTATTTTCTTTACTTTTTAAATTTTAAGCCAATATTACCTGTTGTTTTATTTTGTTTATTACTTTGAATCACAACTAAAGGAGAGGTAAAGAATAAAATGATATCCAAATATATATATATTTATATTTATATGGTATAGTTGGAAAAGTTTGGAAAGAAAAAGTCTTTCAATCTGAGAGCTGTATGTGGTACATATTTTTATAAAGAAAACTAGATATTACATTGTGAAACCATTACTTACAGTATGTAATCATTGTTATTTACTTTTAAAGAAACTATGAGCACAACATGATGGAAATCATTTGTTATTATATCAAAGGAGAGAACAGACTTGAAGAAGGACTGGGACCCCATCTCAAAGAAGGAAGAAAAGAAGGAAATCATGTTTTGATAAAGCTATCAGAATTTAAATATATGTACTAGGATTTCCATATCTGCTTTAGTTTAAAGAAAGACTTTTTAGCTGGAAAACCTGACAAGATTTCAGGGGAAAAACCAAAAACTATCTGGTTCTTGTCTCCCTTTTATAAAGTGTGGTTTGTCATGTCACTCAGGAATGTTTTATTCCAACTTAATGCAGAACAGAAAATTGATTAATGCTGACATCGCTTTTCTATGTCTCTGTGCTTGTATTTACCTGAAATATGAACCACAATGTCAATAAATGCATTTGTCAGATAAGAACAAAAACACTAAATCTGTCCGAAAACTCTGAATAAAATATAGGTAGTCTGGCTGTACTCATTTCTTACAGAAAAAAATTATATATGAGGGAATATTATATTTTTAGGAAATAATTTATAAAATCATTTATAAAATAGGGTAAAATTACATAGTGTTTAAAACCAAAAAAAAAAAAGTTTATCTTATTATCTCACCCCAACTAATATCTAATTTAGAGAATATTTTCCTTTTACCCACTTTGATTTTATTTATTTTTTCTCTGACTCAGAAGTATTGGATATTTAGAGAAGATGCAACTACATAAGTCTCCCCTTTCTCTACTTACCATTTAAAGGCTATGATCCAAATGACCTTCTTGAGATCTGGTGAAGCCATTTATATCCACGTTTTTAAGTCTCACCTTGAACTCTGCATACTACTCTATGCCATAGCTTTCTTGAAGCCCATATTCTAGGCAAGACTGTCTCATAATGAAATTGTTTTGCAAGTAAGATTACCCTAAATTATGTTCTGATGCACATTTTCCTTATGCCTAAAGCTAATCCAAATTTTCAGTTAAAAACCTATGGTTTCCTATGAGCCAATGCCAAAAATTCTACCTATAATTCCTGAGTTTCAGTTCAAACAACATGATCTAATGAAAACTTTTGACAGATATTTACTCAAAATCACTTGTAAGGGCAATCAGAAACCCTGCAGAACAACTGAATAAACCTGAAAATGTATCAATAAAATGTGCATACCAAACACAAACCCTCCTGGTTTTCTGTGACAGGAAGCTGGCTCTGTCAACAACCCTCCAAATTACGGTCTCTGCGTGGTCATGGATTCAGGGCATAAGTGATGATGGTCAGGAGGCCACACTTATAACTCGGAGAGTGTTTACTCCAGACAAACGAACGTTCTGATTTTCGAGATGTGTGCAACTAAGAAATACACATTTAATTTTTAGTAAGCTTTTTCACTGATGTGCACATTCCTGGATTAATTAAATTGTGTTCTGAGGAAAAATCCGTGAGTATGTTCACGTTGCTGCTGATAGCTTTTGACAATCTGAGTCTTTTTAGAAACACTTTTATAAGTCAGTAATGAGACAAGTTGTGGATTTTATTGGTTTTTTGTAATTAGCTACCTAATAATATGAGATGCTGCCTGTTCTCGCTGACAGTTGAGAACAAACACATGCCCTGTGATTGTATTTGAGAAAAATGATTTCTTATAGCCTCTTTCAGTGGTAGCAAAGCCCAGTGTAACTTATCAAGTGTGATTCACCCTAAAATCTTCAATTACTCTCTGTTTATTGTTCCTTTTTTATTCTTTGTCAGTCTCCGTCTCTTTGTGTCTCTCTGTCTTTATCTCTGTTTTTCTCTGATGTTTCTCAAGTAAATTGCCTTTCCTCTCCTTTTTATTTTATTTAACAAATTGATTTACCCTGCATTATTACATTTCTGCTACTCGCCAGGCAGTGAATCTCATGCTGCATATAGAGTGACGATTGAAATGGTTTTTATTGTAAAGGAACTCTCAGTAGGTTAGGGTGTCATATATTAAAAAACTGACTATTTATTCCACTTTAGACAACTGTTTTGTAAACTACCACAGCCTACTGTATTCCTCCAAACAGCCCTCCATAAGACAGTTAAGAAGGTTATGAATTCAGAATCATTGCAAAATTCTTATGGGTGCTATTCAGACTGTATTTCTAGTTACTGACACCTTACTAAAGTATACAAAGCAACTTGAATGGTGCTCCCTGGAGTATAAAGTAATAGCCATTAGAAACTCAAACACTAAAGAAAAACAAAACTGAAAAATCTTTGGGGAGATCAAAGATGGCTGGACCTTGATGGAACAAAGGCAGTGAGAAATGGGGAAGTTTGCAAATTAGGGAAGGCTGGGAGACTCAAATGAGGAACAGGTAGGGCTAGATTTTCTACTTGTGCCCCTTCTCCTCATTCTAAGCCTTCATATCCATGGGCAGGAATATAGCAGCACCAGCCCCACTCTCTTCCACTTATGATGGGATTAATGAGGGGGAGAAGCGAAGTCTGGCTGTTGAGAAGATTCTCTGTCAGTGAGTGCACGCAGCCTGTGGTGCTTCTGAACATTCCTGCACCGCCACCTCCGTTTCCCACTGCCTGAGCTAATCAGAGCAGAAGGTAAGCATCTGGGCTAAAAAGCAAGGATGTATTGGGTTACTAGATGATTTCTGGAAGTAAACAGGGCCAGGAGATATATTAGTCTAGAATGCAACACTAGAATTTCCACTCTTAAATTAAGAGGAACTCAAGTTAGAGCCCTGGTTTCTGTAACTCCTCCCCAGTAACAAATATTAGTCAAAGCAACAGATAGCTTCAATAAAATACAAGTTTTAAGTTGCTGAGGAAATCAAGCACAATGCAATAAAAATCACTAATGAAAAAAATCATTACCTGAAAAAGCAGAGCTAACACAACAGAAAGAATAAATATTTAATCTTCATATTATAAATATATTGAACAGGTAAGGAAAGATATTAAAAGGAAACAAATTTTAGAGAAAATATTGCAGGTGTTGGAAAAAATGTGAAGTGAGAAATAAAGAACAATGTGTGGATTGAATAAAAAAAAATCTATATAAAGTAGGAGACTGGATTAGAGAGGTAGAAATTGAGTAGGGGATTCTTTTAGGACACACAGGGAGGGATTAGTTGGAGATGACATGGGGGAAGGGTGGGGGAAAAATCAGTGAGTAAAATGATGCATAAAGGCAGAACTGTCAACAGTTGAAAAGTAGGAGTCACTAAAATAAAGAAGATGACAGTTTTCTGATTTTTGATTTTTGTATTAGGAAGTATATCTTAAACAAGACTCTAAAGAGCATAAACCCCAAGGAGAAAAACTGAAAGATGTGATTTTATTAAAACTGAAGATTTCTGTTCCATAAGAGATACCAAAGGAGAAGCAAAAAGGAGAATGTAGAAATCGGAGAAATTATTTGCAATGTCTAAAACATACCAGAAATATTAAGACAGATACGCAAAGATTCTTCAGCAGTGCTATTGGGAATGTAAATTGGAACAGATATTCTAGAGAGGAATCAAGATATATTCCATGAAATAGGGTATGCATATTACTCAAAATTCACCAATATATTCCCCCAATATATTTCACAGTTAAGCTTCACACTGGTATATAGGTAAGAAGACATTTCTGGTATCATTGTTTGGAGGAGAAGAGTTGAAGGCAATCTAGTTGATCATTGCTAGGAGGATCAAACGGTCAAAACATGGCATATGCATATAATGGAATGCCAACAGTAATCCACAATGAGAACTAGACTTACATGTAATAACATGGATGGAACTGAAAAAATGTTGCATGGAAATATTAAGAAACAATGATATTTAAAGTTGTATCACATATGGAAATGGGGTACAAACATTTGTATGTATACATAATACTGTAATTTTTCAGATGTGTAAGTTGGATTTGATATACATATTTGACAAAGCTAGAAAATGACTAACTATGGTTGGAAGGGTACCGAAGTAAGATGAGAATGACAGGAAAAAGATAACATTAAAAGAAACAAAGCATGGGTTTTGTTTGGAAGATTATAGAATGTCATAAGAGGTATATTACCAATTCTATTATCATTCCCTACAAGGAAAAATAAATGAAATGTTATATTTATATATAATAAAAATATACATATTAGGAAAGTAACATATTTATTGATTTTTTTAAAGAACTGGAAAAAGCAGAGGTTCTTTTGGGGACTATGTGAGTGGGAAGATAATAAGACGATGTTGAAATCTTCCATGTAGATGATAATTTAGAAAAATAAAATCAGAAGGATATCTCAACTTTTTGCTCACAACTACCACACATACAAAGTGAAAGATATTAACTGAATTATTAGAGAAAGAAAGGACTAAATGAAAAGCTGGAAAGCAGTAACCTCTTAACATATAATAATATTTTCTACTATTATTTGATACCAATTTCTATATTTACCAAAATAGATTATTAAATGGAACATAGAGTTCCAAAAATGTAATGCAATAAAGATTTATTTCTTGCTCCCTTCCCAGGGCTATGTAAGAAAGTGGTGGGTCATGGGAGTTGATGGTGGTAAAGGTCATTCCAGGACCTATGTTCCTTTCATCTGATGGCCCCACTATCTGTAAAGGCCCCAGAGTCCTCTGCTGTATTTCCTCATCTGGCAGCAGACAGGAAAGAAAAAGTGAGTGGAAGGTCCTATGGGATATGCAGTGGGTTAGTTAGTGTGGCCAGAGTTTTAAGTGGGTCCTGAGGATTCCTGAGGACTCCTCCCTGCTGTTCAAATACTCCGAATATGAGGGACTTCCCTCCTATGATTAGGTTGTGCTATATGGCACAGTTGATTTTTAAAAAGGAAAATTACCCAGGCAAGCTGGGTCTGATTACATGAGGCCTGGGTATAGAGTCAGAGGCAGTGGTGTCCAGAGACTCAAAATGAGAGCAATTTGATGCATAACAATTTTTCCATGATGGGCTTTGAAGATGGAGGGGACCACATAACGAGGACTTGAGAACAGTCCCCAGTAAACAGACAGCAAGCATACAATGGTGTAAAAATAGCCTCTTCAATAAATGGTGTTGGGAGAACTGAACTGGTGCATGCAAAAGAAAAAAAAAGGAAACTAGATCACTAACTTACATCATACACCATAATAAACTCAAAATGGATAAAAGACCAATATAAGTCATGACACCATAAGTCCTAGTGGAAAACATAGACAGTAAAATTTCAGACATGCCACATTGCAAAATTTTTTGCCAATATATTTCCTAGGGCAAGGGAAATAAAGGAAAAATAAACAAATGGAACTACATCAAATTAAAAAGCTTCTGGATGGCTAAAGAAACCATCATGAAAACGGAAAGGGAACCAACTGTATGGGAGAACATGTTTGCCAGTGATACATCAGACAAGGGTTAATCTACAAATGTATAAAGAACTTACATGACTCCACACCAGGAAGGCAAACAATCCAATAAAAAAATTATCAAAGGACCTGAATGGACACTTCTCCAAGGAGGATATACAGATGGCCCATAGACATATGAAAAAATATTCATTATCAGTAGCCATCAGAGGGATACAAATTAAAACCACAATGAGATACCACCTCATATGGGTCAGAATGATCATCATTAATAAGTCAACAAACAAGTGCTGGCGTGGATGTGGAGAGAAGGGAAACTTAGTTTACTATTGGTGGGAATGCAGACTGGTACAGCCACTGTGGAAAACAGTATGGAATTTCCTCAAAAAATTAAAAATGTAATTGCCTTTTGACCCAGTGTTTCCATTATGGGAATATGCAGTAAGAATCCAGAAACAGCCATTCAAAAGAACCTATGCACCCCTATGTTCATAGCAGTGCTATGTGCAAGAGCCAAGTGTTGGAAACAGCCTAAGTGCTGCTCATCAGTAGATGAATGGATTGAAAAACTGTGGTACATTTACACAATGGAGTACTATGCAGCAGAAAGAAAAAAGAAGGAATCCCTACCCTATGTGACAGCATGGATGGGACTGAAAACTATTATGCTTAGTGAAATAAGCCACCAGTGAAAGACAAATACCATATGATCTCACCTCTAAGAGGAATCTAATGAACAAAATAAACTAACAATCAAAATAGAACCAGAGACTTGGAAACAGGGACTGACTACTGCCAGAGGAAAGGGGTCACTAGGGGGATGGTGGAAAGAAGGAGGACCGATTAGTCAAAGAACATGCGTGAATGACCCATGGACACAGACAACGTTGTGGGGATTGACTGCGGGAGTGGGGAGTGGGCTGGTCAGAGGAGGGCAAAGGGGGAAAAACTGGGACAACACTAATAGAAGAAACAAGAATAAATTTTTAAAAAATAAAAAAAGAAAATGTGGATCTCAGTCCTACAGCTACAGTGAAATGAAGCCTGTTAACAACCAATAAACTTGAAAGAACTCCTTCAGCCCCAGATATCTGATGAGATAATAGGCAAAGAATCTAGTCTTGCCAGAACCTAGTTGACAGAAACTGTGACCTAATTTGTATTGTTTAAAGGTGCTAAGTTTGTGGCAATTTCTTATGCAGCAACAGGAAACTAATCCTGGTTGGAGTGACTTGCATCACTTTCGTCCCTACTACATTAGCCAAAGTTCAGGAATAGAACCCATCTGACTGCAGGAGAGGCTGAGAAACATAGATCAGCTTGTTTCTAGGAGGAAAAGGGAATGAGATGGTGAACACAAAGCAGTGAATTGGCCAATATTATCTATTTTAGCCAAAGGTAAGCAAGCTATAATTTTGAGGACCGTTAAAATATACATCCTAATATTCACTTAGTATTTATGCTAATTCACTCATTTCATTTTCTCACAAGAATGATAAATGTGACAACTGCAGTGTGGGATCACAGAACAGCATCAATATCATTTCATCTTTATGTCTGGTTTTCAATTGAATGTATTAGGTGTGCTTCGACTAGTTATTTAACCACTCTGTTTCATTTGCTTCTACAAATAGGACAAAAATAGCAAGTGGATAATCCAAATTATACATAAAATGACAAAAACTAAGCTCCTCACTGAAACCTGGGAGGAAGAACTTAGGTACATTCTTAACAGGTATGCAAATTACAACTATTCCCTCTTATTTCGATTCAGTGACTATATCAGTGTACTCCGATATCCTCAACAGGAAATTAATCTGACTGATGCTTGGATTCATTACTTTCTCTCTGCTTCCCTGAAACGTTGAAAAAATAAATTTAATATATGCGAATGTAATTTGATAGCAGTCTTAAAAAAAGTCCATCATATATATTCTCTTTCTCCAGCCCAAATTTCTGTCTTGGGTTCTGGACTTATATTTCCAGCTGCCTAATTGACATTTTAACCTACATCAAACTGTCTGAGACCCATCAACATGTCAAAAATTGTAGTCTTCATATTTCAATCCAAACCCACAATATTTCACTTCCAAACCCTATATTTATTACTTTACAGTACCACATCCATTTAATTCCCCAAAATAGAAATTTAGGGTAATTCTAAACTCTTCTTTTCCCCTTATGTCATCTAATTTATGACCAAGTCCAGTCTTCTCTATTTCTAAATGTTTCAAATCTATCTTCTGCCCCCACTCAGGCTAGATTTCATGAGCTCAAGCCTGCCTTATTTCTTACCTGGAATACTAGAATAGCTTTTTAATTGATTTCTCTGATTCTAGTCTATTGGGTTATCTACCATACAGCTGTTAGAGCAATATTTCTAAAATGTAAACCTTACTAACATGTGCTTAAAACCATTCAGCGGCTCCCTTTTACATTCAAAGATCCTTATCATCTGTCTTCTTTATATTTTTCATTTTAATCTCTTGCTACAAACTCAAGAGATAATTCTTACCCAATTTTATAGAAATTCTTGCCGATTCCTAACAGAGGTAGGCTCACCTTTACCTTGGAGTCATTTCAGATACTTTTTCCTTTACCTGGAACACCTTTACTTACCTTGTCAACCTTAAATAATGCTTGTCATTAAAGACTCAGTTCAAATATCATATTTTCTTTAAAGACTTTTCCAACTTTCTTGGATCAAGTTAAGTGTCTTCAGAAGTTCTGTAACTGTAAGATTTTACCATGGACACTTTTCCATTTATGTTGTTATTACCAGTTCTTTAATGTCTCCCACAGTTGCTGGGAGCTCTTTTGGGGTGAAGTCTATAGCTTGTTTCTATCTCTGTGCTCCTTGGAGAATAAATAACCTAGTACTTGGAACATGGAGGACACTCAAAAAAGTGTTCTATGAATGGACAAATGCAAGAAATGCAGGGAGGAAGTTAATTTTGAGAGAAAATTATGGGGTAGAATTTAAAAGACACAGTAAGTGGGCGTTTGAGAAGGTTTATGCTATTTATTTTTTAATTTTGATTGTCAGAATAAATATTTCCCTTTTTATGCTCCCTAGAGGAAATATATAATTAGTAATTCTATGTGAATAATGATCAAAATGCCAAATTGCTATATTGATTTAAAAAATAGAAATTATAATTCATAATATAAAAGTTAACAACTATAATTTGAATGAGTCTTTTGAGATTTTATGTAATTTCTATTTAGACTAATTCATAAATAAATTAGGGAATAAGAAAGACACACAGGTAATTTCTTATCATTCCAGAGGACGAAATATTTCAAGCATGCTTTTTAGAATAAATTACCAACATCTTCCTTCTAAAATTCCTTTAAAAAATGAAATAAGCAATCTCATTCTTCAAGAGGGTTTTTTCTCTCTTATATATTTAATTACATCCAGGAGGATATGGCAAATTATTGTCAGGTTCAGTTAAATTTTATAAATGGTCTTTTGTAGAAAAACAGAGTAAGCTTGTATTTCAATACTAGAAAATGATACACTGGAGGCAGTTTATAATAGTAAAGTTTTATCAAAAGTTCGTATGTCTACCAACTCAACCTTCTGTAACCTAATCCCCCAAACAAACAATAGGAAAAAAAATGACCAACTAAAATAGTTGAGCTTGAGGCAATAATCCTTTGCACTTGAATCCATTTGCCGGAATACACACACACACACACACACACACACACACACACACACATCTTGAATGATAAATCTTAATAGTCCTAAGATTTACTATTTAACTAATTAGAGAAAGAAGGAGAGAGAGACATTATGTGGGCACCTACAGATAAGTGTGTTTGTGCATGACTGCTTTATTTTTGCATGAATAATCCATAAAGTCACAAATAATTTCAGTGAGTTCTTTAATTGGGCATCCTGCCTGTTAAATTAAAATTCAGTTTCTTCCTTCTCCTTTCCTTTTCCCTCTATATTTAAAATTTGAGGTGCATAGAAGTGAAATTTGATTCAAGGATTAGCCAATTAAATATTCATATTCTCCATTTGAACTCATTCAATATATCAGAACTGGAAGAAGCTTTGAGAAACTCATGGTAGTTTTTATTATTATTTTAGACTTTTAGATTTTATAAGCTCTGAATTTTTATCTTAAGTTTGAATACAAAGAGCAACTTAGTCTCATGATATGCCATATGTGTTTTTTTCCCCCTGTGCTTCATTTTCCTGCATTCCTAGTGTATGATGAATCCTGTTCTCAGTTTACAGGTATGTGGACTATTTAGGGTCATGTCCAAGCATTTTATATTCCAGAAAAGGCAGGAGCATTTTAAAGGGCCTCTTTATCATGAAAAAATCTCTGGGTTTTCAGAGCCATACAAAAAAGAAAGTTATTCTCACTCAAAGTACAATATGAAGCAAAGTAAATTGCTTCATATTGTACTTCCTATTTGAAGTTGACTTTCATCTCTAATAACATTATCTGTTGACTTTGTACTTTTCTTGAATTGAGAAAAATATGATTTTTGGTTTCCCAGACAAAAGAGTGTTTAAATAATGTCTATATTATATGTGAGTGCCTGTGAACAGGTTTTAATATTCATTAGAAGTATTATCTCTGTTTAGCTAATCCTGTATTATATGACTTTAAAATATTATTAGTGATAAATTGCTCTTTGTCATGTATTTCATTTTTTCAACTGTAGAGTAACAGTTTTTGTTCTTTTTAATAATACCAGGAACTACAATATTTTGGTGCATATTTTATATAAAGTTTATTTATTTACTCTAGCTGTGTAATTTGGCACTTGGCTGGAGAGTTGCATTAAGGGGGTAGGAAGAAAATATATATCTAGATCAATAATTCTATGATCTTTATGAAGTCTGTCTTGTAAGCTAATGATGTTAAAAAATACTACCAATAGTCTTGCATAACCCTCAGTTGGAAAAAAGATATAAACATTGAAGGGCAGAGAGATTTAATTTCATGAAATAAACCTATTTTAAATTTACTTAATGTTTCATGTTAAAAGACTGGGAAATTGGTAACTATCACAGGACTTCCCCACTATCCCGAGGTACGATGTTTGAGGAAATCTTTCTTAAGCCAAATTGGCTTAAAGTACAAAATATCTCCTGCTTTCTGAAAGTTTGTGGTATACCACTCTGCTTTTACAAAAGACCTACATTTGTATGGTAATGGCTTTTTTATATCAGCAAAAATCCACTTTGGATTATTTTCAGCTAGTAAAATCAGGTACTAATAATGTTGGTCTTTTGTAAAAGTGCAGTGATATAACGCAAAGTTTGGGAAGGCAGGATATATAAGTACACAACTCTGGTAACGTTCTTAAAAAATAAATTTATGAGACAGTTGGTATTCAATGAGACCTATGTACTCTGCCTGGACCTAGATGCTACACAGTTCACTGCACAGTTCGCCGTGCAGTTGACAGCCTCTGCTCACAGTGAATTATAGTCTACTGGGTGAGGCAACACATATTACGTGAAAACATCATGATGGATGGCAGCTTATTTGATACCCAAATGTAAAAGTGTAACACAGTATTTGGTACTGAAAAAGAGAGAAAAGAACTGCTTGTAGTAAAATGATATGCGTAGTAGTACAATTACAAAGGTTCAATAAAGGATATTTCCATCATCATCAAGAGGAATGCATTGTTATGGAGTGACAATAAATTTTAGATTTTCAAATAACTCTGCCTGAGAAATGCATATTCATTTGGTGCTAAAGCATAGGATATTTTAACATTATACTAGAAGCATTATACCTGGGTTGTAATTTACCAATCATCACTATTTCTCAGTTCTTTAGCTGACCTCTAAAAAGAGATAATAATACCTACATCCCTGAATTATTTGCAGAAGTGAGTGAATATATTAAAATTTTCTAGTAAAATACCTGGTAATAGCTAACACTCAATAAATAATGAATTTTATTATTATTTTGTATATAATTAAAAAAAGAAAGTCTGAATGAATATGATTTATTAAGCAGTTATTAATATTTCAAAATAAAACATATGTTATTGCCTGGATGCATATATAGATTATTTGCATGATTATACTATATTTTTATTTCATTTATGATTTTATTTGTATAATGTTTATGTGTTTCCAGATTAATGCAAATTATGAGTAACTAATACTAATATAAATTTATATACAACATGTGCACATATGTGTATATATATTTATATGTAATTATACATAAAAACCCACTTATTCATTGATTCACTTCCTTCAGTATTGAAGTAGTAATCCTGTCTTACAGCCAGTCCCTTTTACTCAGGCGTATATATAGAAATTTCTTTTTGATGGACAAGATCTCTATCTTGTCCTAATTTTAGTATCATTTCTTATTTTGTGATACAAATAAAAAAAGTAAATTGTTTTGTGATAATTTAGACAAATAAGGGTATATAGTCTAAATAATCATGTATAGTCTAAACAAATATGTTAAATATGATTATTTAATGCATATAATGATTTTGTCACTTAAAATATTTTATTTAGTGAAACACTGGAGGTACTTAAGGGCCATTCTGTGCATGTAGACCGTATTCCAAGTTTCAGGAGATTCAAGTTCAATTATCATCATACTAAATGGGTGCTAAAAACAATGTTGCCTATAATGATAACAGATGTTGGCTTGTCCTTTAAAAATGATGAAGAGCAATGTTAACATTCTTCTATCCATCTCTTTAATAAAAACATTTTTATAACTGTAGAAGCAAATGGATACTAATCAGCCCTTTCCAATTGTTACTACACCCTTTAAATAAATACATTTAAAGTGACATGCATTTTTTTTCTGAAAGTTTTTCTTGAAATCAAAATATCAGTGAATGACCAACCTCCCTCCCTAACTTCCTTCCTTTATCAAATGCCTACAGAATCCTTATTTTTACAAGGATAGCTCACCCAACTTCTAGAAAAAGCCTATGATACTGGTAATATTATCCCTATTTTAGAGATGGCATCATTTTTGTTTATTATTTTAATAAACAAAATTTTGGATAAAATATAGTGACCAACATTATTTGAATACTTCATGTATGTTAACAAGTTTGATACTATATGCGGAACTATATACATTTATATTATACTAACTACATTATATTATATTATAGTGGTGAGCAAAATTAGGTTTACAGTTGTGAGTACATGAAACAGTTTATTCTAGTATTGTTTATTAATTATTTTTCCATACAAACAACTGTAAACCTACTTTTGCCCACTCCTGTATATTACATATTTTACTAATCTATTAGAGTTTGAGATCTATAACTAAGCCGAAGAGAGTTGCTAAAATCATTTCATAAAAGAGAAACTTAAACTTGTGATTTGCTCAGATTTCCCCACAAAAGCAGTAGTCAGGTGAGGATTGTAAGCATCAGCTTACATATAACTGTTATTTAGCCCCTGATAATTTAATCTTTTAAATTAAGTAGAAAAAGAAATTAAAATTCTCATATTCTCTCAATAGCAAGAGGCTAGTATTATTTTTTCCTGTGACAATGAGAGGCTGAAACTAATTGCTGAGCTGGTTGGGAGCAGGAAGGAAATGCTAGAAAAATAGTAGCTAAAATAACAGTATGTAATAACCTTGACTTCCTTTTCCCTACAGACATTATTCAACTGTGTTTTATAATGATCTTGATTTGCTCTTTTTTAAACATTATTATTTAGCTACAGGCCCAGACGACCAGCATCATTTTATGTAGCACTGACAGTTAGAAAAGACAGATGCACACGTAACCTGGACGCCTCAGGGGAGATGAAACAGATGATGTCCAACAGCGGTGTCAGGCTGGCTTAGCGAACGTTTTCCCAGTTCGAATGGGATTATCGTGTGCATATTTACCTCAGTGAAGTTAAGCCATAAATCTGGTAACAGCAATTTTGTAAATTGTTACAACTGCGCCCCATTTTGAAAAAAGATGCTTTAACAAATCCTCCTGCTTTCATTCTTATTTCAGAAGGCATGTGTGTACCCTCACACGTGCAAACAGAAGAACCCCCATTGCAAGAGAAAAAACACACGGATTTAAACTTAGTATCAAAAATGTGTTCTGGTCCTGGGCTTGGAAAACTGTTAGGGTTGGATCAATGTATTGACAAGGGTGGGAACAGAATCTAAAAACAGTTTTAATTAGCCTTTCTTTGTGTGCGTTTGTGTATGCATAGTTGTATACAAGAATTCATCTATTTTATAAACTCTCGCAGGAAATGTAAAACAAATGGTACACCAATAAAGCTCCAGTGGTTTTAGTATAGAATGGGTAGTAATCATAATCTCTGTGGGTGGATGTGATATGTCTCCCAAAGAATGGCCTCTAAACCCTTGTGGCCAACTGTTGGAAAATCACTGTCGTGCTCCATAGGACATCAACCATTAGTTCCTGCTCATCTGTCATTTTGCCATTCCTCTGGGGCATGTGGTGCAGTAATGCTGAGTATACTCATTGATTCTAGCCCATTTAAATCCTGTTTATTGCAAGCTCATCACACTTCTGGCTGACTCTGAAAAGTGGCAGCTATGTTTGGGGTTGGCGGTGAAAAGGAAAGGTGCTTAAGCACTTCTAAACTGCAAACAATGTGCTAACTCATGCTCCAGGGTGGTGTCAGAGCTGTGTGCTATAGGAGTATTAACAAAACCCAAAAATAAAAAGCAGCAAACAGATAAGCTGTTATAAACCACCGAAGAAAAATTCAATATTTGTACTTACAAATACAACCACCAGGAGAAGGGATATAATGTAGTGTATACTTCCAGCCTGCACAGGTTGGTAAGAGAATGCTTGCTACGTCCTGTGTAACAGAGTTTGAACATAAAGGTTCAAGCATCAGACTTCTTGGAATGCTTGCCCCAAAATATAAATGAGTGAGTGATATATAAGTGAATATACATATATATATATATATATATATATATATGCATGTATACACATATATTTATATACATATAAATATAAATACATGTATATATTTAATATTGTAGTGCTTAGCAGTTATTTGAAAATCAAGAATTGCTTTACATATTAAATATAATTTAATTGTATCTTATGTTAGATCTTATATAATCAACAGCATTATGTGCTTCTTACAAATATATGTGATGCTTTCATCAACCTTATTTTGTTGATATTATTATTCTTGTTTTGAGAAGAGAAAGTCAATTAGAGAGGCTAAATGGCTTTCCCAAGATGACACAGTAAGCAAGCAGATGACAAGGCTTAGGGTTCAGAGCTTCTCATTCAGGAGCATGACTTTTCGCTTAGTCTCTGGTCTCCGGGGCCCATAGATAGAGGGACTCAATTTTTAGACCTTGTGGCTACAAGGACGCTTTGAATCCATTTCATCTCAAGTAGGTTGACTTATCCAATTCCATTGTTGCCAGGGCCCTCTGGCTGTTTTTATATTAGCTGCTGAGAAAAGAATGGCATTTGGAATAGCAGAGTATAGAAAAATACGTGAATTTTTAACAATAAAAATAATATTTTAAAATTCTTCACGTTGTGTATTCAACTACCTGGAGATTTGAGGCAAACCTTTTTCTTTTCTTGCGAGATTCTTGGATCAATGGTTCTCCGTTCCTTCCAAGCACACACCCACCAGCATCTCATTCACAGAGAGGCGAAGCATGCCCTTTCTCCTTTCAAAGTGCTTACCTAGGGCCATTCTTCGGCAAAGCTTACCCCACCTCCCAGATGAAGCAAGCAGCCTTACCCGATTTGGTCTACTATATCTCATAGGTAAAGGATTACTTCTGGGATGTAGGTATGTTTCTTAGGTCTCTGTTGCCTCATTTCTGAGGCGCAAAATAGCTGGGGTTATTATTTATTTATTTATTTAGCTATATTCCCAAACCTTCATTAAGAATGAGGGCTGTGCTAAATTACTCAGCAAGTGGTCTTTCACTTTCAGACTCTAGCGTACTTTAATAGCTAACTTTTACTTTCTCTACCAAGGTATTTATCTAAATGTTACTTTGTTTACATTTATGTGTAGGCTTTTGAGAATGTGGAAGTACACTGTCTTTCTTGCTTTTGCTCACTCGGAAATGTGACGTTTTTGATTTCCAGGTCTAATGCTATCTCCCTTTTTGAAAAAATATCTAGTTTGAAGTAAATTTCCTTATCTCCCAAGTACCAGTACATTAGACAAATTAAAAATTTAAATAAATAACCATTTTCTGTACTTCCACAGATATCCATATATGAATTTTTTTCTCACATATTTTGACTTTTCTTCATTTTTAGGAAATTTGGTCATCTAAAATCTTCCATGGAAAGACACAGATATCAGATACAAATGTATAAAAGTAGCCTTTAAACAATTGGAGTTCTCAAGACAATGCAAATAAAAATTACCAAGAATATTATTAAGAAAGAAAATTCTAGTTCTTGGCCCAAGAAAGTTTGATTCAGTAGGTATAAATTGGGCCTAAGAATCTGTTTTTGAAAACATGAACCCTGGCTACCAATTTTCAATAAATACTGACCCGGAAGAAAAGCTTTATGTCTGCCTTGCTTATATATTCACAGGTAGGCGATTCTACAGCTATGAACTTACGGAACCCTGGATGAAGGTTAGAAGGCAAAAGGTCAAGGTGGAGGTCCATGATGGTGTGGAGAGCTACAATCCATGGCAGTTCAAGCCCTGGAACCTGGTCATTGAGAAAATGGAGATGGTGACGCTATAGTCAGGGGAATTGCTGGAGGTACCTGGCATCATTGCTCCATCTTTGGCCCAGGTGGCCTGGCCTTTTAGGTCCCTGGTCAGAGACTATGTGCAGATGAGAGGTTCCTCGACCCAGGCATCATGGAACCTTCTCTCCTCATCAAGGCTGTCATCTATGAGAAAGATGACATGCATCCCACCCCTAGTCCTACCCATCATAGCCCACTTGGCCTACATCCCGAATAAACCATATGGCTTTGGAAGAAAAATAACTCAAAAAACATAATTTAAAAATTCCTGGGCATTCCTACTTCTGGGCCCCACTCGCACTTGACACCAGGAGATCTGAGAAAACAGAAGCCAGAATATTAAATCATGAGCCTGGATGTGCTGGATGAATGAGAAATTGATGAAAAGAAAGTAGATTTAAATACAGGCTGAAAACAGTATTAAAATGGAAGGCGGTGGCATAGAATATGCTGTATGTACACCATAGTGCCAGTGTAAAGTGCATGTTGGCCACGTTTACCAAGCTTCAGGCAGGTTCATAATTCAGCTGAAATATATGGGGGCAAAAGAGAGCCTTAGTGCTAAGAAATGGGCTACAGATTTAAAATTGACTGTGAATAATTTATTCATTTTAAGATTATCAATGTGATTAATATAAGATGTTAATGGTATAAGTGATTTAAAAAGTAATTTATTAAAGTGATATTCAGGCTTATTTTCCATTTCCATGGATTCCTATTTCAATTATTTTAACTTAAAGAATATAAACTACAAACTGGTAGTAATTTATATTAGATATACATTTTCTCCAGTATATTTAAATTTCACATTCTTATCTTTGTAATAACAGCAATTCAGATTCAATCAACATTTCTCTGTGCACCATTGCATTAAGTGCATTTAGTTTTACCCAAAGTTTAAAAAATTACATTTTTATAATGAGCTATATAAATGACTGAATTAGAAAATGTACTCATTTGTAATCAGACTTATAGATATTAACTGCTATCTTTCTATGTATACATATATAAAGAAACAGATGAAGAAATAATAGAAGGAATTGTAAAATCTAAGTAACTTTTATATTTAGGTTTATTATAAATCTAGTATATTATATTCTTGAAGAATAGTTAAGATAAAAATTGGCCCATTATAATCTGAGTTCTGCCCATGTCTCCAAACTCCCGTCACACTGCTCATCCCTTTATTGCCAACTTTAGCAATGCTGGCTGGTCTTCTGTCCTTTCCTACAGGACCCAGGGCACACACCATGTTGTCCTCAGCACTCTGAACTTCCTGTTCTACCAGTAGTGGTTCCCTTGCTACTCTTGTTGCCGGTCCTTTCCCTGACTATCCTTTCTAAAGTAGATCTCTTGAGTTGTTCTTTAGACAACATCCTTTTTATTTCCTTCTTGGCACTTATTACAATCTATATGGATTTCAATTATTTGTTTTACTATCTATTGTCTGTGTCCCCAATTAGAATGTAAGTTCTAATCACAGTCACTTGGTGTATTTTGTTCAGAGTATAATTAATGCAGTACAAAGTGTTCAGTGATTTTTTTCTTAATTAATGTATGAAACAGCACACATTTCGCAACTGTTGCTTTCTATTATTTTGTATTCTGGGAAACATAAGTACAAATTTGCCACACCATTCAGATTCTACACTTAAGCTATATGAGGTCTGTCTGGAAAAATCCAACCATTGTTAATATAATGAGAATGGTTTGTGCACCATCAGTGTAACCTGGCAGCCAAGGAGAGTGGACTGGAATGCACATGGGTGAACAATGAGGGCTTCACTGTACTAGTCAGTGGGGATGGTAGATACCATTGAGTGAGCATGTGTTCTGTGTGGCACATGCATTCAAAATGACTGAGTGAGTAGAACAATGAATCCTCATGAAATTTTGCACTAAGCTTGAACATTCCCCTGCAGAAAATATTGGGATAATTCAGAAGGTCACAACTATGAGCAACTGGTGACTGGCAGCTTCAGCATGACAATATGCCTGCTCACGCATCACATCTCATGCAGAGGTTTTTGGTGAAACATCAAATCACCAGGTGACTCAACGCCCCTGCAGTCCTGATTCGGCACCTTGCAACTTCTGGCTTTTCCCAGAACTAAAATCACCTGTGAAAGGGAAGGGATTTCCAACTGTCTAAGAGATTCAGGAAAATGCAATGGGGCAGCTGATGGTGATTTGGGAGAACTGTGTGAAGTCCCATGGTGCCTACTTTGAAGGGGACTGAGGCGTCATTGTCCTACATACAATGTTTCTTGTGTCTTGTATCTTCTTCAGTAAATGTCTCTGTTTTTCATAGCACACAGATGGATACTTTCTGGACAGACCTCATATACCCATAGAATCATGAGACTACAGACAGAGTCATCTTAGTTCTTTTCTCCTTGGACCCCTTTTTGCATTTACTATATTCTATTACTAGAGTATTTCAGATGTTTAATAATAAATATTTTTAAACCATCAGAAATAGTGTTGATAATATTTACGTCTATGAGTAATAAGGCTGTGTTAGGCTGGCTACTGAAAAAAATGATGGAAATCTATAGGATACATCATAAAACTCAAAAGTACATCATTAAATATCTATGCTTTGTGCAACTATAGAAAATACCTATATATAGGAATAGAAAAAGAATTTAGAAGGAAATGCGTGAAATGTTGGAGGTCTTTACCCAAAGATGATGGAATAATATGCAATTTTAATTTTCTTCTTTGTATTTTTTCAGTACTTCCAGTTTCTATAAAATATGCATGCATTGTTTTTTTACATTAAAAAACACAGAAAACCACTGAACAATGGCAAAATAAATTGCCTTTAAGAACAAGATAAGGCTACAGAGAGTGAAATGATTAATTTCTTTTATAACTATTTATTTAGAGTTTTGTATGTACCTGGGGCTGTTGCAGGGTGCGTCAGGTTTTCGAAAAAGAAATCAAATATAGTTCCTACTCTTCACTGTGTAACTCATGTTTATAATGAACTGTAATTAAGGAAGGATTATTGTAAATTATTATGAAGAATGTGAGATAGATACAGAGAGGGAGAAGTTATTTCCTGGGATGTGATTAGAGAGTGTTTCATGGGAAAGGCCATCGAGATCAGCAAGAATGTTGACTGTGAGAGGATTTTCCAGGTCAAGGTAACACCATCCAGACAGGTGCCTAGGTGGGCAGACACCCAGTGTCTTGGAAAAGAAAATCAGACAGATTTGTGTGAAACAGGAGATCTTTTTAGAAAGATTTCAATAAAAGAAAACATGGAAAGATCCATGGTCTCCGCTTATGGAGCCACTAGAAAAGTAGTCCAGGGATTAAAACTGGAACCATGATGAAATTTGTAATGATAAAAGATGATCAACTTGACAGGGTATTAAGTAAGTCAGGGAGATTTGGGGTTGGACAAAATTTTTTTCTTGTTTTTTTTTTTCTTTTGTTCCATAAGATGGCTCTAGTAGCACTTAGATATCTTAAACTTCATTTGAAACATTTTTGTTAGGTTGTATTTTACAGCTGTCATATCAGTATGCATTAAAAAAACATCGAAATAGTTCAGTTTTTGTGTAGCCATTTTAATATTTAAGATGGAAGAAAATATGCAACCTTTTGGCATATTATGCTTTATTTCCAGGAAGTTAAAAACGCAAGTGAAATTTAAAAAGAAAAAGATTTGTGCAGTGTATGGAGGAGGTGCTGTGATGATTGAATGTGTCAGAAGTGGTTTGTGAGGTTTAATGCTGGAGATTTCTCCCTGGAGATGGTCCATAGTAGGGTAGACCAATTGAAGTTGATAGCAATCCAAATGAGACATTAATTGAGAATAATCAACGTTATACCACCTAGAAGATAGCCAACATTCTCAAACTATCCAAATCAATAAAGTTATTGGTGAACATTTAAAAATGTGTCATATTTTATGGAAGAAATGAAAAAACTAAATGGACTTTTTGCCCAGCCCAATACATATTTTTAAACAAGCTGAGTTTGGGCTCTCTTTGTATCTCATTTGAGAGATGTGCAATCAACTGTGAAATATAATATATGAGCATGAAGCTCAGGAATGAGATTTGGGCTGTACATAAAAAGTGGAGGTTATGCTTGTGAAGGTAGTTATTGAAATTACTGGACTGAATGAGATTATCTGTAGAATCAATTTAGGGTACGGACTGAAGCTTTAGTGACTTGAGTATTTTAATATCCAAATAGAATAGAAAAAAAGAAAACCAGTTAAGAGGCTCCTATGACAGAGCAAGTGCCGCTGAGGGTCAGATACAGCATTGTGGCAGAAGAAATTGGAAGGAACAGAAAGCTATTAGGGATACCTCTATTGATGTTTTATCTTTCTGTTTTAATATCAAATAAGATTAGCTAGTATGAGTAGTGTTATTTTATTTAGGCCTGGAATTTCTAAACCTTGGTGCATGTCAGAATTATCAACAAAACTGTCTACTAAGGTAATATATATGATATACATTAATTGAATGAATGAATGAATTAATGGTTAACATATACTTTGAATCATTATTACCGATACCCTTTTCATTTACATTAATTTGTGGTACCAGAGGGCAAAAAATTATATTAGGCTTACTAAAGTCCAATATCCTCTATGGTCCCTAATAAGTGTTTTTGTGGACCACAAAATTAATGTGTTTTCTGTGTGATTTTTAACATTTACAAAAAACAAATGACATTATAACTCATCTGTGGTTAAAAAGATAAAAAAAAGTACCAAATTTATATAACTCAAGGTTCTTCATGTCACATATGTGGCAATCCTCTTTGCTGTTCTCACAAAGTTACTTTTAATAACCAGTTGTGGAAAGAGCTGTACTATACCCGTGCTGTCACAGTCAATTAAATGTTGAATGAAATTTATTTCACTTCATATTTTCCCCAGTTTTACACCTGGAGTTGGATATTTTCATTTTACAGAAAGCAAAAGCATAATGACTCCTTGTCTTAGTAAATAAAGATACGAACAACCAAATGAGCTAGATTTTTTCTTTCTTCTTTTCATCACTAAAAGTCATTGAATCCCCTTTACATTCCATCCCCCTAAAATTTAAAACTAATGTATACTTAAAGGAGAAAAAAAGCAATGACCCCCCAAAAGATGCTCCATTAGCCTAACTGTTAATAATTATTCTTTCAAAATAACTCAGGAAAAAATGTTTTTTGAAGTTAATTATAAATGTTGTACCAATAGTTAATAAAAATTCATCAAGTTCCACATTTGAACATGTTTCCATAAGCATAATCATTCTTAAATAGTATAGAGAAACTGTCAGATGGTTAATTTTAAAATCGGAAACATTAAATTTACATGTGTTTTTTCCCCACAACATAAACACACCTTGATGTGTAATTAGTAATGGTTAGAATCAGATTTCTTCACATTTACTACCAGTATCTGATTATAATTTTCTGTCTCCCATATTCAATAATATTCAAATGTACTATTGTACTCTTATGACATACTTATGGCTACAATTTTATCCTGCTTTTAAAGGGTATAAGTTATGTGTTTTAATACTGTATTGCTGTTGAATCCTTAAAAGAAGTGCTTTGAAACTGGCAAAGAGATCCTAAAAAAAAGAATTTTAGAGTCAGGCCACCTCTTCCATCATATCGTGTTGTCCCCATATATAATCTGTGTCTCTTTCCATATCACCTTACTCTGTATGGGTTTTATTTTGAAGGATCCTAAAACTTTAGAATCAGAAGGCACTTCAGAGAGTATTTAAATCAAGCACATTAACCTGTTCACATGTGAACTCTTCTACAATATTGCGGCAAATGGTGGCTGAATTGGGATTTTACTGCATCTTATAGGAGTCCATTTTATTTCTCGGCAGTCAGAATTGTCAGGAAGTGGTTCCTCATAACTAGGCAAAGTACCTTCTTTCACTGGCTTTAATTACACCCTCCAGAGTCATGTGGTATAATATATTCTGATAAGAACAGATACTACACTTGATCTTAGCCAAAAGGCTGAGAAGCGATGATGTGGAATAATATAAAGCAATTCCGATTTGTCCAATTGTGCCCTACCTTACCCAGATTCAAACAGCACACACACACACACACACATCATGAGGACTGGTGTCTCTTAGGCTTACTTATGATTTAGCAGCTGCTTTATGCTGCTGGGAACTTCTGAAGTAGTTATCATAATTCCTCATATTTTGACATGTAATAAAAATTCATCCTCTGAGTATATGAACCTCATGTCAGAGGTTGAGTATGTGTAGAATTTGCCATTAATATTTTGTGTTTTTGCAAAGCGATGTTGTGAAATCAGTGGTTCTTTGTGAGAATAACAGAGATGGACATTATTTGTAGGGAAAATGTTTCAATATACCATGCTTCCATTTTCTTCATCTTCACCAATTAAAATTCCAATCTATTCAAATATTATCTCTTCCAAAAATTCTTCTTTGATCATTACAACTGGAAATTCTCTCTCCGCTACTCCAGTTATAATGGTCTTATAGCCCTAAACTTACATTATTTATATATATGTAGGTTTACATAGCTAGCCAGCTAGATTAGAAATTCCTCATGATCAGGAGCTGTATCTTATTTATACCTGTATTTCCACTCCAAGAGTATAAGATATACTAGTTTCTTAATGAGTACTTGTGCAGCGAATATAAAGCAGCATTGCATTTGCCCTCCCCTGAGAAGCTTTTACTATGTGAACTTAGTGGGATAAGATAGAAACTTATATTCCTTAGACAGCATTTGACAGATTTTTTTAAAAACGTCATCTTTGTTTACTGTTTTTGTTTCCTTCTTTAGTTAGCTACTGATGTTTCAAGTTAAACAACATGGTTAAGAAACTCTAACATTAAAGTAAAAGAGTAAAATGTCATTAGGAATGTTTTATTTTTATTTTTTAAAAGATTTTATTTATTTTTAGAGAGAGGTGAAGGGAGGGAGAAAGAAAGGAAGAGAAACGTCACTGTGTAAGAGAAACGTCCATAAGGATGCCTCTCACACTCCTCCAAACAGGGACCTAGCCCGCAACCCAGGCACGTGCCCTGACTGGGAACAAATTGGCGAGCTTTGAGTTTGCAGGCCAGCACTCAGTCCACTGAGCCACACCAGCCAGGGTACGTTTTATTTTAAAAATAATTTCTGACAAAGTATTTTCACTAACCTAGTCATAATATTTTTACATGGCCATTGAAGTGATAAATTATTTTGCTTCAACCCTAAAGAAATCATCGTACAGATGATAAATATATTTGTCGTATATATAAATAACATTTTTTATTTTTTATTTTTAAGTTTATTTATTTTTACAGAGTAGGAGTGAGAAGAAGAAAGAGAGAGAGAGAAACATTGATTACTTGCCTCTTGCAAGTATCCCAACCAGTGACAGGCCATACCTGAGGCATGTGCCCTGACCGAGGATCAGGAATTCAACTCGTGACCTTTCGCTTTGCAGTAACAACACCCGACCAACTGAACCATATCAGTCAGGGCTGTAACACTTTTTTAAAAAGATGATGACGTGGCAAGAATTTATGAACCTAAGTGTTGTATCTTTCCATGCTTGACAACTATGACCTTGGCACATGAACTTGCTGCTTACGAGGGTTTATCCAAGATCATTAGAACAGTAGTGAAACCAGCCCAGGGAAGACAACATGTGCCATTAATAAGGTGCTGATGGGAAGAGTTCTTGACAGGGAAGAAAGGCAATTGAGCAAAGGGAACTGAAGAGGTGGTGATGGTAGATGAGGTGGTGGGAGCGGAGGAGGTGGCTGGGGTGGTGGAGGAGGTTGGGGAGGTGGGGAGATGGGAAGGGAGAGGATGGGAAGGGAGAGTGGAAAGAAAAAGGTGGTGAAGACTGGGTTAGAAGAAGGGGGAGATTATGTTGGGAAGGGAGAATGTGAGAGAAGAGGGAACTATTAAGAGAAAAGATGTTATGGAGATCCATATGGAGGAGATGGCGGTGGATTTAGAAAGTATTAAAATTATAAAAATTAGATAACAGTGCTTTTTTGGATAGATTCATTAAACACAGTATCCTAAATAACATATTTCAATTTTGTCTTTGAAGTAAACACCACATTGGACCCTTTGATAATATCAACCTTGAACTGATTAATACCTAAGAGCATTGCCCTTAAATACCTTGTGTCTTTTAAAAGACAAAGTAATTTATATTTTGCTCATTTGTTTGTTTAGCTCATTAGGTTCCCCTTATAGGTGAGATCATATGTTATTTGTCTTTTGCCACCTGGTTATTTCACTTACAAACTGACAGTGACCAGAGGGAAGAGGGGAGAGGGATAATGGGAAAAAGAAAGGAAAGGGTCTAGTGAAGGAAAAAGTATAAAGGGCCCATGGACATGGACAGCTAGGTGGGGATTGACTGTGGGGGCGGAGGGGCAGGGGAGAGCAACGGGGGAAAAACTGGGACAACTGTAACTGAACAACAGTAAGCTATAAATAAATAATTTTAAAAAAATTTAAAAAGACAAAAATAATTTTTAAATGTCAGTATTTATGAACATTGGAAAATGAAAACCGTTTAGACTTTTTAGTCCAGATTCTGTTTATGAGATATTATATATTAGATGTAGAAATAAATAAATTAATACTTTTACTTTTATTTGGTGAGTTTTATGAATAACCAATCAATATAATTTGTAACACAGAACATGAAAATAGAAAGTATTATTTTATATTCTAATTATATCTTACTAAATTTACTATTTTTTCTTTTACTATTTACTTCTATAGTTTACTATTTTAAGTGATTCCTAACCTGAAAGTAGAATATTAGATATTTTTCTTGTGTTTTGTCCTTATGCTGGAGAGGACAGAAGAAACTCAGTCTTGATATCATCTTGGGTTAGATTCACCAGATTTAGCAAATAAAACATAAGATCCTTAGTTAATTTTGAACTGCAGAAAAACTATAAGTTTTTTTAGGATAAGTATATTGCAAATGTTTCATGGGACCTACCTATACTAAAAAATTACTCACGTTTACCTGAAATTCAAATTTAATTGTATTTTATGTGACAACCCCTCTTCAGGCAAATCACTTAATTTGCATTTCACAGGCCCTCATCATAGGAGCAGTATGGGATTTTCTATTAATTGGTCAAAAGCACAATCACAATATACATTGTTTTCCAATGTAAACATGGAAAAAGAGGAGCGAGAAGGGACACTTTCTTAGGAATTTCAGATCAAAGAAAGAGCTGGTATTTGGGTGCCCTCAGGCTCACAGCTTGATGTTCAGTATTTCAATGTACATGTATCTTCTCAGAAGGCATATACTATGAATTTAGAAACCCAGGTTCTGTGTTTTGAAGATGTACACTCAAACATACATTCTATTAAGTCAATTTCAGAGTGTTTGAATTAAAAATAGATGACATTATTTATGAAATCAAGCACTTATAATACATTAGCAGATTTTAAGTATCACAACGATCTTATGTGTTAAGTACTATAATTGGATCCCTCTTTTTTGGCAAAGAAACTCAGGGACAGAGGAATTAAGTAACTTGTGGATGGTCATGTAGCCAGTAATACGTATCTAAGTAAAATGGAATTTGAACTCAGACTATGATTTTTTTCTCTTGACATTTACTACTCTATTCCACCACTGAGCCTTGAGATAAGAATCTCATAGACAGAAAGGTTGGCTTTCACATCTTAAAATAAGTGCAAGGATTTGCTTATCTGGACAGAAAGAGGGGTCAAGGAGATGTTATCACAGAGCTAGGCCAACAGACTGTTAAAGGTCAATATTTTTCCCCCTTCTTCACCCTTATGCTCCTTAACCTATGAAAGTAGCTAAGGAACCACAAAGATCACAAAAGGGCCTCTGTTTCATCTTATGCTATGGGTTTGCAAGAAGGCTTATGACGCTGTGGTAAAAAGCAAAATGTGTGAAATAAAGTCATCCTGCTTAAACTGACATTCACTTGTTGATCCACGAGTCAGCACACTGCTTGTCTCCTTTCAGTTCCTTCTAGACTTAGACGATGACTTCCTGTCTTAGGCGGTGGCCAGCTTGGTCAGCTCCTGGGAGAGTGCCATTTCTCAGGCTGTTTCACTATAAGACCAAATTACAGATCAGCCATAGGAAACAGCAAAATATCCCCTCTCTGCACACAAGAAAGCTGGAGGTATACAAAGAGTTTCCTGTAGTCCGGCTACTTTATGAAAAATAATACTATATCTCTTGACGGACCTTGGTTCGTCAAAGGTAACATGGATCCATAAGACAAAGTTTTGTTTAAAAAAATATAAATATTATCAGATAAACTGCTTTAAGTTTGTTATTTAGGTTTTTCTTGGTTAGAGTTTAGGGTGAAACTGTTCAACGGCTTACTGCAATGCACGAACATGCCTAATTGTCTACACGGTAAGTTCCAGAACAAGAACCTGGTTTTCCTATTTGTTTTAAGTAATAATCAAAAGGAATTTGAACCTTATGTTTAAGGAGTTTTACTAAAATATTACTTAATTTTAATATGCCCCAGTGATATTGAGCGTGCACATCAAGTAGGGATTTCATAGTTTATAAATCTCAAGTTATGGGATTAGAGTGGTGACTCCCTTTCAATTCCTTTTCTTAAAAAGTGATTTATTTCTACAGGACACCCTATAATTATCCCTGCCTACCTGAATTGCTGAGTGTATGAGTGCTTATTTACAATACAAAAGTGGGAGAACAATTATGGAGGAGATTACCATAGGACTTTTTCATTCAGGATTTCCCACAGGTTCATGAAGAACATAGAAAAAGGATAAGCATGAGAAATAGTTGAGAATGCCACCTTGATTAATTTCCACAGAAGCCTTGCTTTGAGGAGGAGGCAGCTCAGTATCCTTCGAAGAGTTTAGAGAAGCAGTTCCCACTTTCCTTAATAGCAGCATTTGATATGGTTATTGATATGGTTATTGAGGATGTGGACTAACGACCACTTAGAAATGGAATATTCTGTTCTAGGAATAATGATATCCAAGCACTCAGGGGTTTAAAATGGGACATGACAATTATAATCTAAACTAGTAGCTTCAAATAATGTATTTATTAGTTCATATACCTTTTATAGATTAAACACTGTCCTAGATACTATGTATATATGTCAAATCCAGTCTTCACAAGAGCTTTTCTAGATGGATACTTTTCCAGATAGTCTTCATTTTATATGCGGAGCAACTCCCTGGCTCGAGGCTGAGGAATGCCGCTGTTGGGTGGAAGCTGGAGGTGGGAAAGCCAGAGGAGTGTGGGGCGGAGAGGGTGCTGCTGCTTGCTCTCGGGCCACAGGTTGTGTGCGATACTCCACATCCAAGGAGGGCCTGGAGGGAGTCAGAGGAGCAAAGAAACCAGAAGACCAAGAGTGGGAAATTTTCCCGATACCCGGATTCACTCATGACAGTGACCAGGAAGAATGCCATACATATGACAAGACTGAGTTTTGTACATCTAAATTGCTTTGGGTACTATCCCTGAAATATGTCTTGTAGTATTAAAAATAAGAGTGTTTGTCTTTGCCAAATGAAAGTTTGCCCTCTCCCATAAAGATTGAAGAAAGATATCAGGGAGAAGTAAGTATTTTTTACCCAGGAAACAGAGAACAGGATTTTCTTCTAGATAGGATCAGTGCCATTGATAAAATTTACTAAAATTTACTGGATTTTTTTACTTTTTAGTGAAACATATGCCAGCTACTTTGTTAGACAGCTGGTCTGGTACAGCTATCTCTCCCTCTCTCTCTCTCTCCCTCCCTCCCTCCCTCCCTCCCTTTCTCTTATTTCCTCAAAAAGATCATTACTTGCAGTTTGAATCATACATTGTAATTTTTCCAGTATGTGGAAGATATTATCTCTATACACTTTTGCTTTACATTAAAAAATCTCTGCCAGGGTTTTCGTATCTGTTAAAAATAAAAAGTTTCTGCCAGTGGTTAACTATAGTATGGTATATAAATGACAACCTGATTGACCAATCGACTCATTCAAGAAGTATTTGTTACATGTTGGGTAGTATGATCATCACTAAGGATTTGGTGGGAACTTGATAGACACAATTCCTGCTCTTGGTGCTTATGGTTTTTATGGTAGGGTAGAGGCAGAAAGAATGAGACAGACATGTGATCAAATATTTGAGTAATTAATTTGATGTATGGTCATAGTAAGTTCTATAAAATATCAAAACAAGGTGCTATGAAGTCTTATGTCAAGAGAAGGCTTTCCTTAAAGAAGTGGCATTTTAACACATCTGAAGGAGTGACTTTGTTACATGTTCATTCTCTAAATTCAAAAACAACTTTTTAGTGACTAGAAATAGAATCGCTAATATCTAAATCTATAAAAAATGTAAATTTTTATTAAGAACAGACTATGGAAAAAGAGAAAAATAAAACAAAAGCGGGAGGCTAATGAAGAGATTTTAAGCAAGTCACTGACTGACTTGCATTTTTGGAAGATCACTCAGGCTGCAACGTGGACCACCGGTGACGGGTGTACAAAAATGTACATTGTGAGGACAGTTAGGAGGTTTCTGAGATGAGAGCAGTTGAGTGTTAAGATGGCATCTGAGAAGACACAGAGACACAGCAGTGATGAGACAGGCTTGACAGGGCAGCATGTGAAGGAGGAGAAAGAAGGGCATGTGAAGATGAACTATCAAAAATTTGTGTTGCACAAAGACTTCCACAAATCTATGCTGCTTTAGGGAGCAAAAGAGAAAACAAATAAAATTGTGTATCATCTTACACCGCAGTATCTATCTTGTACTGCTGCTATCAGCACAGTTACATGTAAAATACTGAGATACTTGTGATCTCTGTGGTATCCATTGTACAGCAAGGAAAGGGCTCCAAACACTTTTTTACATCATTGAAATAATGTCGTGCTATCTTTCTTAATGTAAAATGAAACATGAAGCCATAAATGAATCAGTTCTACCGTTTCCCAGAGACAGGCCTGGCACAGTGTTTGAATTCTCCAGCATAAAAATACTTTCCAGAATATCAAGTCGGGGTTGATTGCCATGGTTCTGCTGGATGCATCAATGAGCATCACGGTTTTTCCCCAATGAAGACTCAGTGGTGCCGAAAATAAGCTTGTCCCAAGATTCCAGGTGGCTCCACACAAAAGGTAGTGAATATTTTCTCATCAACCTTGTATCTTTCACATTCTTCCTTGCTGTATCCATCAAGACCCAGCATAAATATTGCCTCCTTTATGAACCATTCCCAATTTAATAGGTAGTCAGAGAAGAAACAATCTTTTCAAATTTTTACTCCCAATATGCCATAGAACCTAGAAAATTTTAAGTATAACAGATGTTAGTTGTATATAAATGAATGGATTACCATCATTTAAAAAAAAATCAATGTATTTAGATTCCATCAATTCAGGTTTCTGTCCACCTGTGAGGGTTTTTATCACTTTTATTGCACTTATATACAGCATGTTTAGGAATTTTTCCCATTTAAAATTGACTAGAAGCAGGAGATAGTCAGAAATTAAATTTCATTATGAAAATATCATACTGTATGCTAAAGAGTCCAATATAATTCCCTAAGAGCTTTAACTACAGGAATTGATTAAAATATTCTTGGCCAAGGATTTGTATTGAATATTTAGGGCATCAGGAGAAAGAAATTTTTGATAGTCAAAAGAATAGAATATTCTTAGATTTATCTTAAACTTCTGCAAAATCTTATGGGTTTTTTTTAATGACACAAATGTATCGATTGACAATGGCCTGTCTACATCTGTTTTAGGTGATTAATTTCTGCATCCATTTATACATCTTTTTATTCACATGATTCCACTTTCTCAACCAACTAAATCTTATCTTATTTAACTTTAGTCATAATCCAGTTTAAGATTCATGATTTATTATTTTAATTACACCCTTGTCGATATCTTAAAACGCTATTTTTCTTGGTCTTTTCATTGTTTCGTCTGAATAGAGACTGGATAAATTCAGTACTTGTTTTCATTCTACCTCCTTTGAGCAGATAAACATCATTTTGTTGAACTAAAAAAACCAACTCCCATTCCACCTATCTCCACAGCCAATACACTATTGATTTTTAAGATTTATATACCAATATCTAATTAGTTGTAAAACCATTTTGTAAAGTGGTTGTCAAGTAGATTTTATTTATGAAGAAAATGATTCGACCTTGGGATTACAATCTATAACATTAGTAACACGCTGATTAACCTTATCACCTGAATGTCTGCCAATTATAAAATGAATACTAATTGATAGCATTTCATATGTTGTTTTCCTGGGTAATCAGGTTTGCTGATTTTTATGATGAAATTAACTTTCCTTTTCTCCATGGTAACCAGACATGTAAATGGACATTATTGCATTATCTGTTAAAAATAAAAAGTTTCTGCCAGTGGTTAACTATAGTATGGTATATAAATGACAAGAAATTAATTATTTTTTTGATGCAAAGATGACAAAATTTCTAATTATAGGAATTTTACAGGAATTATAAATGTAAATATCTTCAGATCCAGGAAGAAGTCATGCAGGCAAAGTATAAGAAAATAGTAATGGTAGATCCTGTGAAAAACCAAAGTGTCCTCTCTCACTTAAAGCATTCGAGTTCAATAGATTATTAGATTGTATCAGCCAAATAAAACATCCCAGAATCCCCACTGAATAATTGTAAAGTTTCTGGTCCGGAGAATTGGACTCTGTTGTAAGTGAGCTCTGAACAATAAGAAATCTTAATGTTAAATATTCTTACTAAGATTTCTGTTTATGGTTCTCATTTAACATATAAAATTCTTAAAAAATAAAAAAAATTATGAATGTGATTACTTTAGCATGGATACATAACTAAATTTTGAGTAAATACATTTGATTGTTGGATCCATATAAAAAATTATTTTTGCAACTCCTATGCTTGCTTGTTCTCAGATTCATTCCCTGCCTTCCTCTGCTAAGCTCTGTCTCACAGAGGTCTGAATCCTATAAACTGAATTCCCAGCCTCTGGGTTTAGCTGGCTTTTCTTGGGTTTAGCCAACAGAAGGTACTGGCAGGAGATTGGAATATGGCAGAAAAGGGGAAGCTAGGGAATTCTTCTTCTAACTGCCTGCCTCAGGCAGCATTTCCAACAGTTATGATTTCTCTGTGGCTCCAGCTTCTACTTAAAAAACAAACAAACAAACAAAAAACAACAAAAAACAACAAAACTGATTGCTCTTCCAACTTCCATTGGGTAAACTCTAGCTCCTGAACTTCAGTAGAATCTCCTCCTCTTTTGTTCCTTCTTCCAGGGTGTAGGAATGGGAGGTAGAGCTTCTTGTTATTGCCAATCTCTGAATTGCCTCACCAAACTGATTTATCATCAGTTTGCTACATGACATTTTCTGTTTTAAATGGTTTTTACTTTCCTGGTCTGAAATTATCATTTGCTTAGTTGTTAAGTAGAAAATATAATATTTCTACACAAGTAACTATAAACTGTTCAGAATAGTCACTGATTCTAATAATTAAAAATCCTTGGATCAACCCAGTTAAATGAAAATTGGGAAATGTAGTTTGCAATGCGTGCTGCGTGGCCCGTATCCACAATCTTGGTCTTACTCAATGGCTCTACTCCCCAGATTTAACTCGAATGCATTGGAATGAAAGTGTAACTGTAGAATGTAATGATTGTGTATTATGTGTAAACCAGACGCAGCCTGGTCTTTCAGTCCCCAAGGCACTTTCCTCCATCCCCTGAGAGATAAGTAAAGCATACGTTGGCCTAATGAAAACCGAAGGGGTGCTTTTTTTCCTTTTGCACAAATCAAGTAAAAGGACAGAAAAGTTTGGCAAATCCCCCCGAAGGAGAAAGGTTAGAGTAATGATTAAACTAACTGCAAGACTGTGGAGCTCATTTATATTCCTTCAATCTCTTCCATGTCTCCTGAATGAGCGGCAAGGAAGGACGCATCTAGGTCGGCAGGCCCTGCTTAAATCTGCCTGACCGCGCCTCTGCGTCCTCCTTACCCTCCTATTCCTTTGGGTTGTTGAACTAACAGCTGATAATTTCTCTCTTCTACATAATGTCTTGAAAACATGCTTCAGAAGATTCACAGCATAACTGATGCAGAAATTAAACTGGGAGACAGTTCTAAGTTGTCTTATGACCTGGTTAATTTATTGAACCTGTCCTTGATAAGCCACGGGTGCAGTGACTATCAGCTCTGAGGAAAGTGTAGACGTGGACAATTCAAATATGGTGGCAGACTCACTAAAAGCCAACCTGCCAAGACACACATACACATCCCAAAATCTTCCTAAGCTAGGCATGAAATTACTAGTAACTGCAAGTGACAGTTGTTCAATATTTTAGAAAACATTTATTTATATTTATCTCATGTGGCCCACACAACAATTCTGAGAAGGTAGAATATGCATTTAGAGCAAAATGCAACAGGTAAATTGTCTGGAGCAAAAGGGTAACTGGTCTGGAGTACAGGGAATAGAGAAGAGGAGAAATGAGGGATGAAATAAAGATGTAGGTGTGGCCCAGGTTATATAGAACTCATAGCTCATTAAAAGACTGCTTTTTTATAAGGAATTGGCAAGCCAAAACTAAAAAAATCTTGTGTCTGTCACCTAGTCCTAGACAACCTCTTCACCTCTCTAAGCCCTGACACTACTGATCTGTTTGTCATCTCTGTAATTTTCCCTTTTCCAGAATCTTATATAAATGCAATTATACAGCATGAAGTCTTAAAAGACTGATTGCTTTCACTTAAAAATATGCATTTAAGATTCACCTGTGGTGGATATATGGCCTGTTTCTTTTGATCACTGAATAATATTCTGTAGTGTAAATCTAGAACAGTGTGTTTATTCATTATCCTACTGAAGTACATCTTGGTTGATTCCAGCTTTTGGCATCTATCACTTTTTTCAACCTAGTCTGAGACATCGCACAGCTTCACTTACTCCATATGTATGCTATTTATTAAAAGTAAGGTAGCAACACAAGCCCATATTCAAGTAGAGAATTAAATTCCACATTTTGTAGAAGATGTATCAAACTATTAGTGGATGCATTCTAAAACAACCTCAAAAAGATAAAGAAAAGAAATCCTGGTTGTTCTAGGGGATTTGTGACTCTCAAAACTCAGTTCATAGATGTTATACTTATTTTTTTATTGCTGTGTAACAAGTTACTACAAATTTAGCTGCTTAAAACAATAGCAACTTACTAGTGCAACCTTTATTATTTCAGTCAGTAGGGATCAGAAATCGCTGTGACTGAGCTCTCTGCTCTGGGGCTCATAGGTTGAAATCAAAATGTCTGGCATTAGCAAGACTCAGTTCTTATCTGAACGGTCTGGGGAGGAGTGCCCTTCCAAATTCAGTTAGGATTTTGGCTAGATTTGTTTCCTCTAGCCTGTAGGACTGAGGTCCTAGTTTTCTTGCTGTCAACAGGGGATGGCTCTGAGTTCCTAGAGGATATCTACTTTCATTGGCATTTCATGCTGTAGTTGTTTACTTTTTTTCCAAGTCAGCAGGTTTCCAGCTCTCTGTCTGCTGGTTCTGCTTCCTCTGTTTGTAAAATTAGTACACAGATTTAAACGGCTCATGTGATGAAGTCAGGCTCATGCAGATAATTTCCCTTTTATAAAAGTTAGCTATGCCATTTAATATAACCTAATCATGGGACTAAAATCCATCAGATTCACATTGTGGAGATTATGAAAGATCTGCACACCAAGAACCTTGGAGGCCATCTTAGAATTCTGTCTATTACAGTTATGGATCAAATTTAAAGTAAATGACCAACTAAGCTGTTAGAGTGTCGAAAAGGAGAATTCATTTGGCATGCTTTCTTGCAGAGTAGAAATCAAATTGAAGTAAACTATTGAGAAATCTAATTGGAAGTAAAATACTGAGGTATGTATGGGGAACTATGTATGTAATCATAATATTGTGAAAATTATACTGATTTTCAACTTTCAGACTCAACTCACAGATAAAGCTTGGAAGCTTATATGTATAATGGCAGAACAGAATTGAAATGTCATTGATCTTGATAATATAAAAGTCAAAGTACAATTGATCCTTGAACAACAATGGCTTGAACTCATTCCACAGGTCCACTTATATGCATATGTTTTCAATAAATATATAGTCATCCCTTCATATCTCCAGTTTTCATATCTGTGAATTTAACCAAAAGCAGATAGATAAGAGTAGTTTTGATCTGTGGTTGGGAATCAACTCTGCAGAAGGCAGACTTGAGCACTGGTGGATTTTGGTATCCAGCTGTGGTGCTGGAAGCAATCCCCTGTGGATACCAAGGGAGGACTGAAGTTTTGGGGGTGTCAAAAGTTATATAGATTTTCTGCTGTGTAGGATCTGGTCAGTGTCCCTAACCCTGTGTTGTTCAAGGGTCAGGTGTATATCTCATACAAGGTGGTAGGTAAAAGAGGATGAGAAATGAAGAAATGATACTTATTTGGCAATAAAGTGGTTCAGTACATACTGTCTATGGTTGAAAATCAAATCAGAGTTTTAAACCAGGGTTGGCAATTTTTTTCTTCAAAGACCATGGTAAATATTTTAGACTTTGTAGGTCATATGGTGTCTGTTGTAAGTATTCAAGTTGGCTATTATAATGTGAAAGCAACCACAGCCAACCATAAACAGATAAATATTACATGTTCCAATAAAACTTTATTTACACAAAAGGTGGTAAGCTGAATTTGGCCTACCAGACATAATCTGCCAATCTGTGGTTTAAAAGATATTCTTTAAAAGATAAAAAGAAAAGTCATGCTCTAACTTTATTGAGGAAAGGTGGGAATAACTCAGATTTTTTAAGTAAGCTAAATCTTTAAAGTCATAGTCTTGTAAGAAATAAATAATGCCTACTATTGATAAACCAAGTAATAGTAATATGAGCACATCATTTATAGAAAACAGAGGTAAATAAGTGTATCTAAGCACAGAAATAACAAATGATTGCTCTGGAGAGAGTGGTTAGGTTGGGAAAAGATAAGGTAGCTACTGGTTTTAAGCATAAACTACTCTGCCCTATGAGATGTTTAGATAATTGTATATTACTTTGATGTAAATTTTTAAAAGAATCTACCGGATGAAACAAATTGGTAGACAAGTCCTCCATTTAATAAACTGATTGAGTCATCAGCATTTTTGATTATTACTCTTCAAATTTACATAAATATTCCAAAGTGCATTATTATTGAGGATATAATATTTCATATTATTAATAAAACTATAGCAAAATTAAAAAAAATTCCATGCTAAAATTTAGAGATCATGTACAACAATATTGATAGAATTTTCCTGAATGTCTAGCTTTTGTTTTATTTTTGAAAATAAAAAATACTGGTAAACAATGACTTGTCCTTAGTGAATCTATGCAGGTTTCTCTCTCAGTACTCAGCAACCATCCTCCAAATACAAGTTTGTAAAAAGCATGTAGTGTTTATATCAGTTTCAAGGTGAAAAATTATATTTGCTCATCTTCAAGGTTTATGGTGATTTTCTTGTTCCATAGTTTCCTTTGAGTTCTTGGCAGTGGTACAGTATCTCATCTGTTAATTTCCGTGAGACCTCTGTAATTTACCATGACACCATTTGTCCTGATTAGAGATGACTGTTCTCTTTGATAGTCTTATTTTTTAGTACTTCCATTCCTTCTTACTAATGCTTATTTTCTATTTTTTAATACAAAGACCATTCTTCTTCATATAGTAAGTGGAATAAAAATGAGACATGTAGTTTCATTTTTGCTTTGACATTTATTAATATGATTGGCTGTAGGCAATGAATCAACACTTTCTTTGTTGTGCATCCAAACTTATATGAAACATGAATTCCACAAAAATCTTTTGTTGAGTTAGAGGGTACTACATGATTTCAAATTATTGCTTTTATAAAAGTTTGGGTTATGAGTTACTATCCATTGGAGAGTATTTTATTAAAAACCATTAATAATAAAATCAGCGCATCATCAAATTAACAATCTTTATGAGTACCATTAATTTGGTTAACATACAAATTGTTCTTCCTATGACCATATGATTATGGGAAATAAAAACATAATAAAAGTACTCATGGGAATCAGAAAACTGGTTCAAATTAACCTATTACAGTTTTGTTTTTACAAGTGTTTTCAGTATTTGGAGAAGTATTATATGTCACTCATTTTGAGCAAACCCAAACCAATGTTAATTTCCAAATGGAAATAAAAAGTATTCTTTCTTAAGTATGCCAGTTTAAACTATACCTAAGTGCAGTAAACTGAAGTTTTCCTAATTATTTGACTTGTACTTCACAGTAATATTTGTAACAATAATTGTAACAAAACTATCACGTATGACATGCCTACCCTTTGTCAGGCACTATGCTAATCGTTTTACTTATGTTATGTTTCTTTTCATTCTTTCCACACCTTACAAGTAGGTGTCATCCTTTCTAAAAGCACCAGAAATCTTGGGACTGAGGTATTAAATAGTGTGACTTACAGGATAAATATTTGAACAAAAATCAGGCTAGTATTGACTAAATTTGAAGCTATACAGCTCTGAAATAGAGTCATAGCCAAAAGGAAGCCTATAAAAGTTTAGAGAAATGAGGTCTGTTAGTGTTATGTGTACATGAAACTTTGAATAATGTAAGTGAAAAGAACATTTCTAGTCTTTTAACTAATATGGTTTGATGATCAAGAAAGATTAATCAGGAGAAATCTGGAAGAGTGGAATTTGAAGTTATGTTCTTTGGAAAGGTCTAGACATTAGATGAGGCAGTAATGAAAAAGGTTAATGGAAATAAGTGAAACAACACAGCGATCTGGGGGATTGGAAGAGATAAGAGCTCTACCGTACACAGATGGTTCTGAAATACCGTGTATACAGACTCACTTAGAGCATGACGTAATGAGGGAACACCTCTTAAGAAGGGGGAAAATAGAGTGTGTACAATTTGGAGTTTTCAATCTATAAAAATTATATGTATTGTAGAAAATAAAAAAAATCAAATTCATGAAACTCACTGAACCACATTTAACATAATATCATGCATTATTCCCACATTCTCCAACATAAGTGTACATTCACGCAGACATACATACTTCTAGGTCTACACTCTCTCTCTAACAGTGCCATGTGCCCAGTTGCCCAACAAATAAATCTGAAAGTCATTTCATTCGCACGCACACACACACACACACACACACACACACACAAACTGATTATATAGTTTCTATATTGACATTTCTTCAAGAACCACTTTCACCTATGTGATTAATCCTTTGGCCCTTCATAATTTGTTGCCATTCACATCCTTTCTAGCCTCATTTCATTCTACCATCCCCATCTCCTCCCATTGTACTTTATAACTTCAGCAAAGTTGAGCTAGTTTTAGCTGTTTAAACATACCTTGCTGTTTCCTACCATTACACTTGCTGTTCCATTTGCCTAAAAGAGCCCTCTCACCTCTTCATGGACTTGTCTACCTGGAGACCTCCAGAAAGTTCTAATTTCTTTGCTCCTCCTTAGAACTTAGACCTGAGAAAACTCACTGCTTCTGCACTGTGCTTTCTCCATGTACTCTGGACATACCTCCTCTCTGGCAGCCATACTGGGTTATAATTTGTTTTCTTATATGTGTCTTTTGCACACTAGACGTTTTTTAATTTTTAAAATACTTTTTACTGTATTTTTTCTATTGCCATTTATGCCCCTTATATCCTCTTCCACCTCCACCCATTCCCCTCCCCACCACAATCACGACACTGTTGTCCATGTCCATGAGTCCTTTTACTTTTTTGCGTGATGTCTCCACCTGCAAACTGACCCACCATACTTAGATATTATTAAAAGCAGGATTAATTTTTTTAGATTTTGTAATTTCTGTGTCTAGAATGGTCCCTGGGTTGTAATTATAGTTTCACAAACATTTGTGAATATTAGATAAAGAGAAGTAATTTATTTTAAATTAAAACTACTTTCCTCTAAGTGATGATCTCCAAGTAGAGCAGGGTATCTTTTGTGTGTGCATATTTTAAGGAGTGTTAGAATGTTTTCTATTTCAAATTTATTTGAAAATATCTGTGGTAAAAACAATTGCATTTATTTTTCACCCAGCACCTGAAATAAAACATGCTTTGCAAAATAAATTTTTATCTTGCTCCTGGCAATCACATAAAAAGCTATAGTGAAATAAAAATAAAGTCTGCTCTGGAAGCTGTGAGGAATGAAAGCTACAGGCAATGCTGAAAGCATGATTTCTTCATAGTATAGGCACTTTTTCCAAAGGGAAAATATTTGGGGCCAAAAAGAATGCATCTCTTGAATCTGCCTACGGTAATGCTTTAATATGGAGAGAAGTGCTCCCGATACACTGCCTTCTGTAATAGTTTTTAAATGACTACAAAAGAAAATATCTTTCAATATTTTTGTAACCAATCAGTCTAAATTAAGCTGTTAAATAAGCTTATTTTCATGCAAATATTATAACAAGATATATCCTAAAGTCGCTTTACTTTAGGCAGGAGACATTTTTTGCAATAGAAAAATGTTACACCCCAGGAGTGTAACATTGGAATAATCACAAATTCAACAACTGCTAAGCGAACACATATTAAATACTCCATTTCTTAAAAAGAAGACTATATGACACATTTATATCTGGTTACTAATGAAGCGACATGTAGTATAGATGTTAACCTCATAGAAAGCTATAGAAGTATACTACTAATTACCTGAAGTAAATGAGAAAAGGAATGAAGGTGGACTAATTTGAGTTTATACTCATTATGTTAAAGTTTCTCTATGTTAACTGCCCCTCTATCGCCATGACTCTGTGTGCCTGATACTGAAACTAATGGAATTCTTGGTGTCTAAGAGGGAAGATGAGTAGAGTTAGAGTCTGCCTTTTGCAGGAGGGTACAGGCCTTTCTTCTCCCTGGACAAATCTAGCCTTAGACATCTCATCTAATATAGCTGATTGAGCTGATCTGGTAGGAAATGAGGGAAGGACTGATGTTATGGTGGGAGGAGTCTATGGGAAGGAAGAGAAAAAGAAATCCCTAAAAGTAGAAGGTGAAGTGGTTCTTCAAAATATATATTTTGCTATTGAAATGTTAATAGAGGATTTTTCTGTTCTGGTCTTCTAAAAGAAAACACAGTATCTGAAAAGAACATGTGGTTAGAATTTAAAATGTGTATCCATGTGAAAAATATCTCTAAGGATATTTGTGTTACTGAGCCATACATCACAAGAATCACCTGTGAAGTGAATAATAAGTGGGGTTTCCAAAAGCAAGTTTTGAAGAAATTATAAAAAACAATGGACCTAACTTTAAGGAAATTGATATACAGTTTAAAACAGCCTACACATCATTCATATCTAAGAATTTTAAAGCTTTAGAAGAATATTTGTCTGAGTGAGTTTAAATCTCAAAAATGAATTTTAATATTAGCTAAATTTGCATTTTCTTACTAAGATGCTGTAATCAATTTTCTTTTTTTGTCCTACCCTTTTCTTAATTTTTATTTTTCAGTTACAGTTGACATTCAGTATTATATTATATTCAGGTATATAGCATAGTGGTTAGACATTTATGTAATTTACAAAGTGATCCCCAATGATTCGAGTAACCACGTGACACCATACATAGTTATTATAATATTATTGACTCTATTCCTTCGGTTGTACCTTATATCCTTACCATCATTTTGTTTTCAATCTTTCTGTACATAACATTCATTGATTTAATGATGCCTTTAAAATTATTTACAGGTATTTCAAATATAAAGCAATTGTAACATAATAAACATTAATGTAATTATTTTGGATCTTTGTATTACAGGCCGGGAAAATAATTGTTTTGAATCATTTCATTTAAGACCAAACGAGGTCGTGATTTTCTTTTTATTGTATCAGGTACAATTAAGTGCAAAAATTCAAGTTCACTTTATTCTTGAATTTCTTATCTCGTGTTCCTTAACCAAATGGAATATGAATTTATCATTTTGTCACTAAACATAGGTTGCCCTACCAGTTGATGTACTAAGTTTGAACAGTTGTTGTAATTATTATTAACAATATACCTTTTAAAAATCAAGTACTATAAATATATCAAAGCATTCACTGGAGATGCACCAAAACCAGCATTGTAGGAATTTATTGATTGCCCCACCTTTTGTGAAATCAAGCTGGTCATCCCAGTACTAGGATATCTCCTAACTGTTCATTCAGTGAAAATAGATGGCATGTATACGAAGCCTTTTTATATTAAAAAAAAAGTCTTATAGTGGGTGCTATAATTGTGAATACACCTGTTGTGTCCTCATTTTTGTCTATGTCTGAAAAGGAGTGGCATTTATAGGAACGTATCCAGAAACATACACCTACGCAGTGAAGACTTACACTGAGATTTTGCTTCATCTTCCCTCAAACTTGACAAACAGAAGGAAGGTAAAGTGAAACCTTTAATTCTGTTGGGAGCATTTAGCTAATTTTTTACTAGGAGCTTTTCCTTTCCTTCTGAGTACACAGAGAAACTACAGAAATCCCCTTTATCTGAAGGGGTAAGTTCTAAGACCCCCCAGTGGATGCCTGAAACTACTGATAGAACTGAACCCTATATGTACCATGTCTTTTCATGACATGGAATGTCAATATTTATTTATGTATATATATATATGATAAAGTTTAATGTTTAATTTACAAATTATACACAGGAAAAGATTAACAATGAAATAAAGCAATTAAAGTGTAATTTAACAAAAGTTATAAAAGCTCTGTGAATGTGGCCTCTCCCTCTCCCTGTTAACCGATCTGATCACTGAGCAGGCTATGGAGTGACTGCGCAGGACAGGCAGCGTGGGCAGCACGGATGTGCCAGGCAAAGAGGTGATTCACATGCCAAACAGGACAAAATAGGAAGGTGTGATATTTCATTTCCGTACTTAGAATAGTACGCACTTTAAAACTTATGAATTGTTTATTTCTGAAATTTTCCATTTAATATTTTTGGACCATATTTGACTGAGGGTAACTGAATCCATGGAAAGCAAAACTACAGATAAGGGGGGACAGTAGCACATTCCACAGCCTCCCTTCCTGTTAAGTGTGGTCATGTAACTGGGTTATGGAAATGGTCAGATGTGTTTTTATCCCCTTAACAATCTCCTTGTTGTCATTTACTCTCTTCTTACATCTCCAAGCTACATATCTATGCCCAGTGTTCTTTTGGAATCTGCATGTTAACTTGTATAAAAACCCATTAAATACAAGGAACATCTATGACTGACCTGTGGACATGGACAACAGGGTGGGGATTGACTATAGGAGCACGGGGTGGGCTGGACAGAGGAGAGCAAAGGGGGAAATATTGGGACAACTGTAATAGAACAAAAACAAAATATTTAATAAAAAAGAAAAAATCAAATAGAATCTGAAATGTTTACTCTATTAGACAGCATTCAGTATGGTAAAGTGTTCCACACAATTAAACTAGGAATTTCTAATATTGTATTCCAGTGAAGTCTACCACCATGTAATTATTCCCATTCTATAAGTAAGGAAATGAACAAGTTCACATATGCAAATTGTACCTTTCTAATGAACAATTTTACTGAATTCTGTGGAGTATGAGTGTTTTCAAGACCACATGTTTCTCCTCTTGTATACCCTTTTTGAGATTTGATAGAATTCATTAATTCAACAAAAATTTACTGGACACTCATTATGTACTGAACACTATTCTAGGTCCTTGGAATGCATAAAGAAAAAAATACAGCTAAAGAATTCTGCCTCATGGAATTAATACCCAGACTGTAAATTTTAGGTGTGGAGAAAAGAGTTTATGAATTACAATGTAATTCGTTAGGCAAACATTTTTAAGCCTGGTAATCTTGCATTTCTGTAGTATATACTTTCAGGAAGGACTTACATGATGTTTGAGGTAAACACTCATGGCTGTGAAAGTAGAAAATGCCAAATTTTCTCCTCAAGGAACATGAACCTCTACTGGCAGACAAATTAAATGTACATATAACTTGTATGAGACACTTTCATGCACCACTTTAGATACTGTTGGTAGCATCTCTTTCTGGGACTGTTGTCCACTTTTGATTCCCAGCTGCCACTAGTTTGGCCAACTGTGAATGGGCTCAGACCAACCTCATATGAATAGAATCTGATAGCATTTTGCTCACTGTCCTCCCTGCTCACTTCCCATTCCAGAGCTTTTCTGTCCATGCCGAGGCATAAGCTATGGGGAGAATAGCTCAAATACAACTTAGAAGAGAGGGAAAGAACATCTCTTAACCTACTATAGAACAAATTTTTACTAGGGGAGACAGAAAACAACGTATAAGTATTTTTCCCTTCATTACTATAGATTGTGTCCTGAGATGCAGTTGTTCATTGTTTATGAGGTTGACTCCTTAGGAATAACTAATTAATTGTACTTGATAGTAAGCAGTACCCTTTTCAGGAATTCACCTACTTGAATTTCATTTCTCTCCCCCTCTGCATAGCTTCCTCACCTCTCTCCTTATACTCTCTAATTATTAGCATAGACATTTTTACTTCAGTCTTCCTTTTATAAGAATACTAATTATTACATACGACAGAATGTGGTGAAAAGTACAAGAGAGCTGTGAAAGATGCAATATGAAGGTATAGAAAAAGAAGTGTTTTTTCCTAGGTGTGGTTCCTAGATAGAACAGGAGAGTGACAAGGAGGAGGCGAGATTTTAGGTTTTATTTTGAAGGATGAATATAATTCTAACAGGTGAAGATGGACCCCATGACATTCCAGGTTGATTAATGCTACAAACAAAAGTGTGTCCAAGAGCAGTAATCTGGGAGATTTATGAGGGGATAGTTGGAGATAAGGCTAACAAACTGGATAATTAAAAATCGTGAGTACTGCAGGCCCAATGCTAGAGATCATATACTCTTCTTTCAGGTCACCGTACCTGATGCCATGTCAACAGGAAGCCATAGCCCCAAGGAAGAGACAGAGAATGAGAGTGAACCAAGGTTGAGAAGCTGCTTTTCAAATTTTATCCTGCATAGAAATTTCCTGGAGAGAATTCTGGGCTCTATCCTCAGACATTCTGATTCAGTAGGTCTGGGGCAAGGCCTCAAGTCTTTATTTCTATTAAGTCCCCAGATGTTGCTCATACATCTGTCCAGGACCATACTTTGAGTGGTACTTGTTTAAAAAAAGATCTCTCCTTTCTGTACATTAGTCCTGAAAAGAGGTAGCTCAGACTTATGTGTTTCTAAATATGGAAAATGATCTTGTTAGTTATCTCTTAAGCATTTTCCAGTACATGTGCAATTCAGGTGGGTTACTGAGATTAAGCTTTTCTGATTAACTCAACATCAATCCACTTTCCACAGAGAAGACCAGATTCCTGCTAGTATAGGACACCGAAAAGGAAGTTTTGGTGGACAGGAAACATCTAGATGCACATGAGAGAGACTATGCTTGAGTAAATAATGAGGACTCTGAATAACAAAGATTAAGAGGCATCAAAGATAGTTTCATCTTCTTGTTGTAATTTTCCTGACCTTCTTCCACTGGGTATTATTTAACCAAGACAGGGGTCAGTCTTTGAGTAGATTTTAAATACAAAGAAGAGGTAGAGTGGCCCTGGCTGGTGCAGATGAGTGGATTGAGCTCCAGTCTGCAAGCCAGAGTCATGGTTCGATTCCCAGTCAGGGTACGTGTCTGGGTTGCTGACCAGGTCTCCAGTGGGAGGCGCTCAAGAGGTAACCACTCATTGGTGTTTCTCTCTCTTTCTCCTTCCCTTCCCTTTAAAAGTAAATAAATAAAACATTTTTAAAAATATTTTTTAAAAAAGAAGAGGCAAAGTGCTGTGTACATAACCTAGAATTTGTCCACTGATCTCACTGAATCCTGACTCTCATTCTGAGTATCATACCCCTAGGTGGAGGAGGATGGGATCATGCAAGCCATGTGGTATAAGGTACCATTGTGGGAACTGATGATGCTTGCCCTGAACAACAGATTCATCGTGCTAATGGGTGTTGGATAGGACAATGATCATTTCCCCAAAGGCTGCTATATAAGATACTAGGAGAAAAACAAAGACAACCAAGAGGATAAAGAATGAAAGCTAGACGGAAGCAATCTGAATCCAACATTGAGAGACCTGTTCATGTGGAACACACTGCTTGGTGAGGAAGAAATTTCGTTACTACTGGAGCTGTTCAAATTAAGTCAGGTTAGCAGACTATTAGTAAAAAATGCATTTTACAAGGATGTGGAAAATCCTTTGTCAATTCCAATGTGATAGAGAAAATGGACATATTTTTTTGGAATTAAATATTTGTACGAATTTCAGAAGACCTGAATTTATAGGGGAGTATTCCACTTTTTTCAGAGTATGAGAGCACTCATAGGTCAGTAATTGATAACTTAATGTGGGAACCAAAAGTGCATCTTCCCACCAGGGTAGTGGATCTACACTAAACACAGCAAGGGACGTGAATACTTATAGCCCTCAATGAGCAGTGATCATCTCATTGCTCTGTAGCTTTGCTGGAAATTACCGGGTTTTTCCATGCTGTGTCCTGGAGTGTGAAGAGAAATTAATTGACGGTATTATAAATGAGAGCAGAAAAGGAAGCCTCTGCTGTGATGAATTAAAAATAAACAAGGTTTTATTTTCTTGTAGTGTCCATTAACTTGTAATCATACACCGTTCGGTTTTGTCACCCAGGATGTGAACTCTTTAGACAGACTGTAATTGGTAACCTCACGAGGGCAAAGTCATTTGTCTTGTTACTCTTGAGGATCCTTCACTAGGTACTCCCTATTGCCTAACCCTTCTGGGCATTTTCCCCTCCTTTGTTTTTAAACACTCTCTCATTTGCTACTCTTCAAATAAGTTACATTGCTTTTCTGGATCATTTTCTTCATAAACATTGATAACTAAAAACTCTCTTGTCTCCTCAGCAGCAAAGTGATGTAATACTGGGGGAGCCATTGGCAGTATATGTATGCAATTTTCAAGATAAGAGCAAAGTAGAGTAGCAGGGATAACTTGCAAAAATGTCTATAAGTGAATTTAAAGGCTGCTCAGGTAATGTTCATTAAGTTTTTCTCATCCAATGAAAATAAATAAACATGACTTCCTGGCTGCAACATCAATTTAACTCATTCATTCTTTAACAGAAACTTAACATGTTCATGTAATTTTGCTAAAAGTTACAGGCTATAGAAGGAACTTTTCTGTTGGTAGGTGTTTAGTTGCATGACTACGGAGGAACAAAAACATTACATATCTCTATCCCCTGAAATTCCAACCAAAAATTAAAAAATTTAGATGTGGTAATCAGATTTACTGGTATTATTCCTGTGAGGCTGGCCTGGAGACTGGTTTAAATATGGGGAAACATTCTACCTTTTGATGGTTCTGTCCCTCTCCCCACAACTTCTCCCACCCCACCTAGAACTTGAGATGACCTACTCGAGGGAGAATTTGTCTCTACAGAGGGATACACAGATCCAGAATCCCTGTCTTACATTCAAGGGATGCAGGCAGATGGATGGAGTGAGATGGTCTATGGAACTCTCCCTGAAGACATGACAGCAGGAGGGAAGAGACTATGGGAGAGAGCAGAGCGGGGTTATTTTCTTATCCCAATTCCTTGAATCAGGTCAGCTATTTCTCTTCTTTGGTGGTGAGGTAGGTTTTTTTTATTTTTTTATTTTTTTGTATTTTGGGTGAGGTGAATTAAGAAACATCATGTATGTTCACTTTTCATTCTAAATGAAGCATTTCCTTGTTTTATGGGTCAAGACAGGAGAATGAATAGAGAATAGTATGCCCTTCGCTAAGCATTGTCACTGCACCAGTTGACAAACTAAGAGCTTGGGATCTCCTGAGAGGAAGTCATCTTACACCGTCTCCAAGAAGAGTATTTCTGAGAACAACAGGTATGACAAGAATCAGCTTGGGGACAGACACCCTGTTTTACTGTATTATGCTACCCATAATACTTTGGGTGAAGCAGAGGCTCAATAAGCAATCATGAATTTTTTATTTGCTTTGCTTTGTTTAGTGTTGCTTAGGGCCATGGGATTTAAATTTAAATCACTGAACATTTAATTGCAGTGAAAAAAAAGGAAATAAGAAAGCAACTTTAGTTTCTAATCTCAAATTTAAATGCCAGTACAGTAAAGGTACCCTGAGAAACCCTTTGGTGGCACTATGGAGTTAGGCAACTTCTTGGCAAATTTAGCAATCAGTTGATAGTCATCTGAAAACCCGAGGCAAAAATCTCCTTTGGTGGGATAATATGTAAATAAAATTATGAGTGTAAGCCCTACATGAGCTATTACTTGTCAGCAAACAATTAATTTCAAAGTACCATATATTATTTTGTATGTCAAAAGTCTCACACACACGCATGTGCACAAAAACACTCTCTCAGAACAAACACCAAAGTGCACATCCCTGCACTTTGTGATCAATCACCAACCTTACTGCAGTCACCTTAGCTTATGGGAAACACAGGGCCAATTTTAAGAGTAAATTTGTAAAATTATATAAATAAAAATGCCGTGAATTTATGTGTGTCTCATTGCAAAAACTAGTGCTAAAACAAAATACACATCCATGTACATTGAATAAAGTTTACTCAGTTTTGGGGAATATACAAACATGGAACAAACTGCGATAACTGTTTTTTCTGCTAAGATCAATTAAATAGTTAGTTTTTCGTTTTATTTTTTCTGCTTTTGAAGCTGATCTTTATAGCTCCACAGAATCCTTATGTTTAACTTATTCTTTGGTTTTAGTAATAAGGTGATAGATAGGCTTATGCACGGAGGTAGAGCACTTTCATGAATGAATCTCTGTGCTTTAGTGTTTTGTTTCATTTTGGTTTGTCTTTTTAACTCTAGTATTCTTAGCAAGCAAAATAGTATTGAAAAAAATCAAGTAGCAGCAATATCATTGAAGACCATATATGCTTTTTTAGACACTGATGCCATTAGAAAACTGTTCAAAAAAGATATTCAGCAAAGGGCTAATAAGCACTTTTCTAGAAATATCTTCCACACTCTCCACATTACATTCACCTAATAACATCTCTAATTAGTGAAACAGTTACTCTTTTTTGGCTAAGTCCTGAATAATACCATCAAAGACATGACTATATTTTTAATTTTTTGCTCAGAAAAGAAAGGGAGAGGAAACCTTGCACAGACTGGACATGTTTCTCACTTAGGAATAGCCACACTATGGACGTGAGCAAGACAATGTGGGACTACCCAGGGCGGGACGGAAGTAGGTTTGCAACTGTGAGGACACAAAAACCGTTTATCCTTGTATTATTATTTATTAATTATTATATTATTTTCCATATGAACTGTACGCCTACTTTTGCCATGCCCTGTAGTTTTTAAAGTGGACACACTGACAGAAAACCACCTTAGAATAAAGAGGTATTTCACCTTTCTTTGATTTTTAAAAATTAACCTCACTACCCTTATGTTGAAGAACCATAATCATCAATCTGCTGAAAGTTTGCAATGCCAAGTATGTCAGAGAGAGCTGTGGGCATGTGGCCCTGAAACCTGCTATTCCGCCACCTTCCAACAAGCCTCAGGTGCCGTGGGCTTCCCAGCTGGCAGCGCCTTCTTTGTCATTTCTGGTGATATTCTCCACCGCGCTTCCTCATGCTTCCACTTTGATTGGAGAATATGATTTCATTTTTCTCCCATTTATGCTTTCTTATGCAATTCTATTTCATTTTATATTAAACAGATATTTCATGTAAGAAAACCCAAGTAAACTACAAAACCCTTGGAAGGTAAGCTAAAGAATAAAAATGAAAATATTAGATGCTTAATACAAGCAGTAACATCTTAAGACTTAAAGTTTATACTTTATTACTTTCTGGAGGGAATGTTGGTCAAAATTATCAGAGTTAGATAACAATGTAGACAACAAAATTAAGGCAACATTTTAAATATTTTTAAACAAATGTTTATTAATAAAACAAAAAGCACTTAATCATAAAAATTTGTGTTTTATTTTAAACAGTATATCAGCAACAATAATTTATCATGACATAACAATGAGGAAATAATTATCAAAGATAATAAATAGGAGAATCTTGTTGGAGAGTATTATTGACTAAACTGTATCCCGACCCCTGAAAATTCAGATGTCACAGACCTAATCCCCAGTACTTCAGAATATGACTAAATTTAGAAATAGGGCCTTTAAGGAGTAATCAAATTCACATGGGGTCACATGACCCAATATGATGGGTGTCCTTCCAAGAAGGGGAGGTTTGAACACTGACACCATGATAGAGGGGCAACCATGGGAAAACACAGAAAGATGGACATCTGTAAGCCAAGGAGAGAAGCCTCAGAAGAAAACGAACCTGCCAACACCTTGATCTTGGACTTCTGGCCCCCAGAATTATGAGGAAATAATTTCCGTTGTTTAAGCCATCTGTCTGTGGTATTCTGTTATGGCAGGACAGCAAACTAATGTAGAGGGTAATATCTGTCAGGGGAGGGTGAAAGTTTGGGAAGAACATGAGGCTCATTTCATTTTATTTCTTTCGGCATTCTAGTGTTTGATAAGACAAACTTTGCTCTTTAAAATATCAAGAGGTCTTTTAAAGTTCTCATCGAAAAGGTTAATTAATAGGTATTTTTCTGCCCATAACTTTTACTCACTTTAGAAAATAGACTTGTTAGCAGTCTAGCATTTGTATTTGACTACCCAAATGGGATTTAAAGAGTGTTAACGAAAAGATAGAAAAAAAAATTTACTCGGTGCAGAATGAGTCAAAATAAAAAATGGGGAGTGTGAGATGGAGAACGAGGAAAGTATGCAGAGGGGGAATAAAGTCAGCTCCTGCGTTCCTGTCTCAAGGATTCAGATTTGTGTGGAAGTATAGTGGGGGACTCTGGTGACTCGCAGGAGCCCTGTGGCTGCTCAGGGGGTGGCCAAGGTCCAGGGCGTGACTCACAGGCTATGTCTTGCTGATTAGCACTTTTTCTCTTGGATTTGTAATCTAAAAACTACTTGCCAATTGACATTTTTGAGCTAGGGAAATACCAGAGGTTATTCTCTGAAGTGTGTTGTGGGTTTGTTTTTTTTAATCATTCCTTAAATTTAGGTTTGCTTCCTGTTTTTCTATGTAAGGTATATGCAAACATATAAACAAACAATAGTCTCCACAATCAGAATTTTGCTCAGAATTCTGTAGAATGCTCCTGTGAATAGCACATGAAACGGATTATGGATTCTTTCAGTAACAAGATAATAAACATATTATACTCTGAGAATGATCTAAGGCTGCTCAATTTAAATTCTATTCTAATTGCCCTGATACTAACTATACTTTTTGATTACATAAAGCAGAAAGTGAAGTACACATATAAACGCAGAATTAAGTCTCTCTAACCTAAATAGCTTTGGTGAATTCAAATATAATTCTTTCTAAATGTTAGTACAATAGTTATTATTATGAAGTTCTTAATATTTACAGCACTTTGTCACTCAGTAAAATGTTACTACATTTGTCTCAAAGTAGAGCAACATGTGTTAACTTTATCGACCAAATGGAATTTGATTTCTTGAGAGACTTCGCACTATGTTGGAAGTTACATTTAAATTAAAATTCCCCTGCTCCTAGGCACTGAGTCACTCTTGGCAAGGTGTTATTGAACTTTACAGAATAACAACGCAACATGTGGCATTACAGAAACACAAAAGGAGGAACTTATTACCTCTAATTGAAGGTTTCCAAAATTGATGTCACCTAAATTCTCCCGAAAGTTTGAAATTACTTCACTACCCAAGCATTCTGTCATTTTATCCATGGGTGTGCCTGTATTCCTGCTTAAAGAAATTCAATGTATCAGCAAAAACATTCATGTTTTGATGATGCTAATCTAAGCACATCTGGCATCTGCGTATACATTGAGCATATTCGCAGTTGCCAATTAGAGCACAATTCTACCCCCAGGGTCATCAGTATAGGCACACTGGGATTGTCCAACTACAGATTAACCCTTTCAGGCCTTTAATTTCCCATCTGAACAGTCATTATATTCATTGAATGTTTTGTGTGTGTGTGTGTGAAATTTTAAATCTATTGAGTCATTTAAGAAATGTTTTCCATGTCGTCTTCTCTATTTTTGCTTGCCCATCATTCTTCTAAAAATGTCTATATTCTTGTTCTTGATTTCATATTTCTTACAATAAAATCCACAGAGGAATTTAACATAAGCCTACCATCCCATGTACTACCTCGGGTTTATTAAAATGTATTTTCTGCTCATACAACAAAAAAAATCTTCCCAAGAAACCAACAGCTAAATAAAGTAAGTTAAAACTTTTATCATCTCCTGAGAAGTGAGAATGCTATGACATTCTAAATCACTGTTGTTGTTGGCTTTTCTGCTGCACCACCTGATGGCCAGAAGAGATGGCCTCCACGTATCTTTGACAAATCCCTAGTGAGTAAATTTCTCATAGGCATTGAGGCCCTTCTGTTTCTTAGGAAGCAGACATTTGATTACTCTTTGCGGAAGCTCAGATGTCCTCATGGAGATATTGCAGTGTGGCTGGAATACAGGGTAAACATTCTCTGTAATTGTCTGACCTTAAAAATCAACTGTTGCAATGAGAATGTGTTTCTTAAAGTAGAATATTTTATTTTTCATATTTATTCCTAAAATTCTCTGGCTGTTCTGGAAGACCTTGATACTGTAGACCTTCCAAGGATTCCAGATGACAGGCATCCTCCTAGCTCCTATCTTGTTGATGCACTTGTGTTAAATGCCCCTGTGGATAGGTCAGAAAATAGGTCCCATCCCCATTAGAGAGGTACCTTTGAAAAGGTAGATCTGAGTTCCACTAGTTGAAAATGGACTTGACTTTAACTGTACAGCAGAAATGCCCTCTGAATCCATAAAAATACAGTAACTTTTGTGTTTTGGACAGGATTTCAGCCTCATTGCTATGATATTAACTGGGATATTGTGGTAACCATTAACTACTAACTATAACTCTCCTTGAAAACAGCTGCCATGGAGCTGTAGAATATTTTTCTTAGACTTCAAAGCATTGACATTTTAAGAAAAACCCAGCATTCTTGGCACAGTAAAGCTTACTCAACTAAAATGTTTTATATAAACTATTTTCACACATGAAAATGTCTATAAACATAAATAAATTTATAACTGTCAATGACTCATACTCTCAAAAATTATATAATTTTATAGGACTTATATTATATACCAAAGACTATGGTAACTATAAAGGGCCAGTACCTTATATGAAATATTTAAAAATTTATGATATAAGACTAATGGACCATGATCACATCTACTGGTATACTCAGCCAAAAGAAGAAAAGAAAGAATGCCAACCTTGAAATCAGAATCACTGGGATATGGTGCTGGCTCTGATTGAACGACTGTGTCATTTTGGGCAGATCTATCAGGATGCTGTTCTTTAGGTTGGGTGAGTTTCCATTATGGATGCCAGTGCTCCAAAAACTCTGCTGATTTAGTCTTTCAGGAAAAAGCAGCTTACTGACATACTCTATGGGAGGTACACGCAAATCTCTAAGTGACAACAGTGGACGATGATTGGAGAGATAATTCAGAAAAAAAAAACACCTTTAAACATCTAATTAATAGTCACAGAAATATGCGAGATAGTATTGCATTTATACAACAAAAATTGAAGCTTTGCACAAATCCATGAGATCAGGAGTTCTTAGAATTAATAAAAATATGATGAGTGACAAAAATTTTCAAGAGGCTGGAAAATAAAACAGAAAACAATTCAAATAACTAAATAGAGGGTGAAAAGGATTAAAAATTTTTTTAACTTTCACCCCAGAAAACGATATGTTTATGGATTTTAGAGAGAGAGGAAGTGGGTTGGGGGGGCGGGAAGAGACACAGAGAGAGAGAGAGAGAGAGAGAGAGAGAGAGAGAGATAGATACATGGATGTCAGATAGAAACGCCAACTGGTTGCCTCTTGTACATGCCTCAGTCAGAAATCAAACCCACAACCTAGCTATGTGCCATGATCGGGAATTGAATCTGCAACCTTCTGGTGTACAGGGCAATGCTCTAGCCAACTGAGTGACTGAGCCAGGGCAAAAGGTTAAAAATTTAAGAGATATCAAGCATCAGTACAGGAAATGACATATTCAGCAGATAGAAAATCCAGGGGAAAAAGACATAATTGGAGAGAATAAAACATTAAAATAAAAAATGGAATGGTTGAATAGTTACCAGAACTGAAAAAAGATGCAATCCTCAGATTTTTGCTGCTAAGTGTCAAGGTAATGGAGGAAGACAAATTCCCCACCTAATGCAGCCTCATGAAACTCCATTAAGTATAAGAAGAGAAGGTCCTTAAAGTTTCTAGTCAGAAAAAAAATGGGTCATCTGCAAAGAAAGAAGTATCAGAAGAATATTGGACTTCTCCTTGGCAACGTCTTAATGGGAGAAGATAATAAGGCAATATCTTAAAGTTCAAAGCAAAGTTATTTTGAACCTTTAATTATATACTCAGCCAAACTATATATAATTAAGCATAAGGGGCAGATAAAAACATTTTCACACACAAGCGCTAAGAAAATTTATGTAATATGCAGTCTTCCTAAAGCTGTTATGGAGGTCATTTCCAGGCAAAATATAGGCTCTACGAAAGAGCAGAGCAAACTCAAAAGTTCAATGAACGGAACTCTTAGGATGATAATTGTTCAGTAGACGAGAAAGTTTGTGCACATCAGGGTACTGTCTCTTAATCTTTTTATGCAGATAAATTTAGCTTTTAACCTGTGTTCAATTTAGGCATCAGGTGTTTATTTCCTATCGAAAACTATAAACAAAAATAAATCTACGTTAGGTTCATATTCATATTTGTGTACAGGAAGAATAACAACTGACATTGGACTTTCAACACATAGTACAGATGGAATGTGTAGGAGAAGCTCCTGCAGGCTTGCTCACAGTTCCTCCAGATGTTCTGAATGTTTTACTATCTCCCAATTAAGTAGTCTACTCAACTCAATTGTTATCTGCACAGTAAAGCATGGAAAAAATTGATAAAAGTATGTTTATTAGTTGTAATTGCTGCTCTTAAGAAGCATGCATACTGGTTGACTAAACATTTTGCCTAGGAAGACTTAATAAAGATATAATTGAACAAATGTGCAAGAGTTAGGGAATTTTTATTGTAGTAATAAAGTAGTCAATCAATAAATACTTGTGACATTGGACCTTTATCATTTATAAACAGTAAAAGAAAGAAAGGAAATAGCTTAAGTGCACAAAAAATTGCAGGACAAATACAATTTTATATATACAGTGAGGTTATATTTAGTCATTCAGACTGATGATGATACAGAAATATATTTCTTTAAAATGAGAAGTCCCCTAATATATGTATGTTTAAAGGAGAAAAGCAAGTTACGAGATGCTATATGGTCTCTTTCATATAGACAGATAACAGAAAAATTGGTTTATAAATAAACTATCCCCTTACTGATTATCTACAAGTTCTCTATCCTCTATCCTCATGGACTTGTTCCCTTGAGACCACCTTCCCCTACAACAGCAGAATCTAGTTTCTTGTTCCCTAACCCCTCCCCAAAGGTACCTTTCCTCTGACACATTTTAGATAAAGATGTTAATGCACGTTTGCCCCCAAACTGCTTTTCACTGACCCTTCCCCCCATGCTTTGCTGCATCACTTACTCCGTTTTTCTTTTGGCTGCTGCTGCATAGGTCGCTAGTTAGTTAGGAAGCAAATGGAATCAGACATTAATCTTGATTAACTAGAGAGCTGAATCAAACATTAAGTCTGATTAACTAGTAAGCTGTAGCATTCACAGGCTCTCCAGGGGACAGTTGCCCTCCGCTGAAGGGACTTAATCCCCAAGTGGCAAGAAAAACTGGTTTCCCAATTTCCCCTGGGGACAACTGGTCTGGTAGCTGGGATTATGGTGGGGTGGGGAGAGTGGGAATAAAACAGCAGGGGAAATTCTTTTACTGAGTGCGTGAGCGGTAGAAGCCAAGATGGTACGCGGAGCCAGGTAAATGCATGGGTGATAGAAACCAGATGAAGAAGCAGATTTTTGGAGCTGCACGATAGGAGCCAAAATGGCCTCCTAAAAGGGAGGAGTCTAGCCTGGGAAAGGATCAGATTGGATAAGGGCATGAAATCTTGCTGCAGACAGGAAAGGGATTGGTTAAGGGGAGGACCCAGCACAAGCCCAGGGAAAATCCAGAAAGTAGGTTGTAGAGTTTGAGTGACAAGCCTGCTTATTCCCGAAAACCAAGAAAATATATGGAAGATTATCAAGGATCTTGGGGCAGTTGCTACTAGAGCCCACCCACTCTCTGCATCCCTGGGGGTATATTATTTCTTTTCACCTCAGTAAATCTTAGCACTACATTTAAGCTTCTCCCACACATGTGCCCTTTGAAATTCCTTTCTCACAAAATGACAAGGACCTATTTTCACTGGCAACATAGCCAGTCATTTTAATACTATCATGCTAAGTGTTTTACTTGTTTTCTCCTTTAATTCTCACAACTCTTTCAATATTAGTACTATTATCATTCTATTACAGATGGGAAACAGGCTCAGACAGGGACAGTAACTAACCAATGGTCACACAACTAGTAGGTGTCAGCCCCTCTCACCCAGTGACGTATCGCACTGCCTACGCTCCTTCTCATCATTCTTTGTTACTCAATCTGGTTACTTTCTTTTAGACTCTGTTTTATGTGGAAGGAAGGTGTCTTGTCATCTGATTAAGAAAGATCACGGCCAAACGTGAATACCTTGGCGGTTCCATTCTAAGGAATATTTTTAAACTTTAAGTAGTGTGTCCTTTAGTATGAAGATTGTCCTAGGCTCATCCATTCTGACTCCCTATAGCCTCATGCAACACACTGCTATTCTCCCAACTGAAAAAAACAGAGCAAGCAAATTGACACCTAATCCTGAAAGGCTCAAAGGCTTGAACTGTGTGTTATCTGTTCTTCCATAAAATATATTAATAAGCCTGTTTCTATTCTACAGGTTTTGGGGAAAGTTAAAAAAAAACTTTTATGAATAATAAACATTGCTCAATTTTTCATATGCATCTCTTTTTCTAATGTTTGAAGAATCATTCTTGATTCAAATTCTAAACTGAAATTTTTTTTCTGGGATATTTTTACATTTTTCAGAATCCTATCTTATTCTTATACTGTATTTAATTTTTTAAAGTTAATTACTATACTCACTTGAGATCAGAACACTTGGTCGGGTATTTCTCAGAACTACTTTGATATTCTATTAATTAAGTCTCAGGTCCATATGGAAACAAACTTTTTTTTTTTTACCACAGTGTATTCCTTCTGTTCAATATGCATTAAACAGAATATATATTAAGCAGCTTAATAGCTCTTCTTAGTAATATTTTAGATGCAAACATTTAAATAAGAAAAGTAGTTCATGTTACCTCGAATTCTGTTTTCAAAAAGCCCTACCAATGGGCCCTAAATATTTGCTGGAGGAATACACAAATGAGAATCGTCGGCTCTGAGCTCCTGTTTTCCCCCATTTAATGTAATGTGGGTACCAATCCTCTCCTGTTCAGCACTCGTAACTTTGTCATACCCACTCTTGTTTAAAACAGGGAAATACTAGGTATCATTGTTTGTACTAACATGATAAATTTTAAACATATGTAAGTAAAATTTTATAACAGTTATAGATGCTTTCAACAAAAGTGAAAAAATCCTTTACTGTTTTGATGAGCAATACAATAAATATGACAAAAAATTACTCCCTTATTTCATATGCTAGTCTTATAGAAATAGTAGTTGTTTTTCCTTCCATTCCTCAAGCCATTGATTTTTCTTTCCTGTAAGTCACCCCCTTTCACTTTGATCTCAGCTTGGAGCTGAGATATCCTTAAAGGACAACAAGAGTTGTTGCAGTGATGTTGATGGTTGCAGGAGAACTGACCTGAACCTTGTCAGGGTTCTACATTAGATCACAAGAAAGACTCTGAATAAAGACTAGATGGGGTATCCCGTTGTCAATATGATCCAGGCTTAATTCCAAAAATTTGTAATAACTCTAAGTGTACTGGAACACTCTGTTCAAGTATGACAGATAATTGAGAATAAAAGAAGGTACGGATTGTCTACATCACACAAGGATCACCAACAATGAATCTGAGTCAAAATAACCTAGGGAAAGACCTGGCTGCCCAGTCTCTCCCGTATTCATGACAGTTCCATATCTATTCAGCACACCGCCCGGAATTTGTGGTAGACATTCAGCAAAAAGCTTCTATACTGATTTAGAAACCTATTTGTATGACTTCTTTTGACTGTCGATACAGTGCACTGGCAGTTTTTAATATTATTTAAGGATGGAGAGAGAAAGGAATGGGAACAAGAAGATAGAAATAGTGATCAACTTAGAAAAAAATGTTTGCTCTTCACTGTAGTTAACTGAATTCTTCAGATATCAGATGGTCTAGTGATTCTTTAAGTCATGAAGGGACACAAATTTGATCAGGTCGCCAAAATCAACCAGGTGGTTTTCAGTGCCTCCGTTGGCCCAGGCAATTTGGCAGTTGGCCTAGAACCTGAGCACGTTCAAAGGCACCTGCGCTGAAAAGTGTCAGTGATCTCATACATAGTCAGCTGGTTAGCATTAAACTTTGGTTGCATTGAGAATCCAGGGGTAAGTTTCATAGAAATGCCCATTAAGAATTGACAGAAGCATTTCTAAAACAAAGAAGAGCTGAGTATTTTTAAGGACAACATCTATTAAATGGAGAAGACTTAAAAAGCAAAAAATTTGAATTATAGGTTATAAATGAGTTTTACTCCTGGCCCCACCCTTGACTCCCTTACTTATTTTGATCCAGACACTTAACTCAGTTTCTTCATCATTCCAGGGAGGTGGTTAAATTACAAGATTACATTCCAGGGTTCCTTCAACTTCCAAAGTGTGATTCATCCTAAAAACTGAGTTTGAAAGCTTCTAATGGAATTACTTTGTCTAAGGAATAGAAATACTTTTTCATGACTCTATAGCTATGCAGGACAAAAATTACCTTTGGCACCTTTTCATGTTAGATTATATAATCTGATCCCATCAAAAAATACCTTTTAAAATAGACTTCTCTAATGCTGGGAAAGACTTGAAGACATTTCTGTGTTGTTTTTTTTTTTATTTTAAAGTACTTTTCCTCTAACACTCAATTTATCAAGTTGATTATAATTACTAATGTAAAAGATAGCATGGTGTTTCTAATGCTTGTCTCAAGTCTTCTTCCACATCACTCATTGAGTTCTCTGACTAGGCAGACTGGTAGACTGACAGCAATGTAATTAAATTAACAATTTTTTTCTGCCTTCTCAGAAATAAATATGTAAAGCCATTAAAAGAGAGATTATTTAAGCAGCAAGGAAAAAAAAAAGATTACTACAATTCCAAATCTATGCAAACCATCATTGCTCAGAAACCAGATGTGAAAGAAGAATTTTGGTCTAAATTTCTGTCATTTAAATTTATTATTCATTTCTTGGTATTTTCAGTCATCTCTAATTTCTACCACCTTAGAAATAGTTGCAGGTATTTCATGGGTGCCTTTAGTTATCTTCAACTCTGCTGTGTTATGCAGTGAAGAAACACAATTCACTTTTAGTCATGTAAATCTTATTGTAAAAGAAAAAAAATTTCCCCCAAATATTTTTAGAATGAAAATTACCACAAAATACTTGGAAATAATTAACAACTGAATTCCATAAAATGAGTCAACATATGATACTAATGCTTCACCTCTCCTTTTTATTCCATTTTATATTTTAAATATAAATTTAGAGAATTTTATTATTAAAAAATCCATGTGCTCACTACATAGATTAAGGAAATGTTAATATTTTGCACAGTTGCTCAAACTCACACTCTCCCTCTTTTGCAAAATTAACAGTTGAAAATCCCCATATTCACAACCCCAGTTTCATTTTTCCTTCCCCCAGAGATAAGAACTCTCAAGTTGCTATTTAATCTTTTCAGATCAGCTGAGAGATTTATAGTCCTAGAAATAAAAGTCTTTCAATTATATCCAGCATTTTATTAAAGACTTGTAAATTGAGAAAATTGGACAAGAAGCTTAACATTTCATTTATAGAATCTCATTTCAAAATGTAATTCATAAGTTTGAATCATATTAAAATATATAAAATTAATGGGGATTGATACAGAGCTCTTATTGTAACTTTACTCTATATTAACAGAAGTACCAGTATATTTGGGTTTCAACCTCACCGTTCATTTATTATTTTTTCCATTTCTTCTTTGTTTCATTTTTTCTCTTTATTACTTTTGCTTGGATTAATTATGCATTTTAATTTAATCTTTCTCATAGGTTTTATAGCTACAGTTTACTTCTTGTAGTGTTTACCCTCTTAACATTAAATTAACTCATTAACACTAATTAAAAGATAAATATATCAACATTTATTCTTTAATTATTTGGTCAAATATAAGTTATTTTGAATCAACTATAAGTTATTTAACTTTCTCCAAAATAATTTTAACTATAAGTTATCAACTATAAGTTATTTAAACTATAACTTATAAGAATCAACTATAAGTTATTTAACTTTCTCCAAAATAATTTAAGAAACTGAACACCCTTTAGACCTATTTACCTTCTCCAACATTTTAGGCTCATTGCCATACATTTGTATTATATGTACATTTTCAATATCAAAAGACACTACTGTTATTCTTAATATAAATGTTTATTGAGTTTTACCCATACATGTACCTTTATCATGGATTTTCATTCTTTTCTGCTTCTCTGTGATTTCAACAGAGATTATTTCCCTTAATCTGAAGAATTTTCTTAGTATTTTCTGTAAAATATGTCTTTTGGTTTGGTTGGGAGTAATTTTCTAACACCTTAAAAATGTCATTCCATTGTTTTCTGATTTGTATTATTTCTTTTGAAAGTCAGCTATTGATATTTTTATTGGTCCTCTGATAGTAATATAGGGTTCTTTTTTGTGGGAGAATACTAATTTTGAGAAATTTCTCATTATCCTTGGTCTTTATCAGTTTGACAATGATGTGCTTAGATGCACATGTAATGCTTGAGACTCACAGAGCCACTTGTATCTGTGGCTTGAAATGTAAGAAAATTTTAATCCAGTTGGTGCATTTTGCTTTTCCACATTTTCTATTTTTTCTTCTTTTACTTCCACATGTTTACTGTGCTCTTTTCTCTATTTTACATATTTTCCTGACTGCATGTTTTAGCTTGGATGTTTTCCAGTGACTAAATTTTTTCTTCAAAGTTTTATATCTAACATGATATGGCACTTTTTATTGATTTTGTAATTTCAGATATAGATTATTTTCAATTTGGGAATTATCACTTAATTTTTTACATATCTTATTTTAAATGAATTCTCCATCTTATCATAAATATATTTTGACATATTAGTTATTTTATTTATTTTTAAATTATTTATTGATTGATTTTTACAGAGAGAGAGGAAGTGGGGAGAGAGAGAGGGAGAGGGAGATAGAGAAGAGAGAAGAGAGAAGAGAAACGTTGATTAGTTTGTCTGCTTATTTATGTAGCTATTTGTTGCTTCTTGTATGTGCCCTCACTGGAAGTTGAACCTGCAACCTTGGCATATCAGAATGACACTCTAACCAAGTGAACTAACCAGCCAGGGCTAGTCAGTTATTTAAAAATTTTTATGTTATAACATCAGTACCTGAGCCAACTATAGCCTGTGTTTATTGCCTGGGTTTTTTTTTCTTAATTTTCCTTTATTTCTCCTAAATTTTATTTATTCAGTATATATATATATTCAGAGACCATATGCTGTCACAGTTGACTTTTTGATCTTCCATACTTTTAAAATGTCCTGATATTAAAAATGGGATACAAATAATCACAATCATATTAACATGTATATTTTAATTGGCTACCTTTAGAATAATGTTACAAATAAATAAACATATATGCACACATGTGTGTGTTATACAGCAAATGGAAGTCTACTCCTCACTACACAATAGGAAAACTCTGGAGGCAAAGGTATGGTGAAAAATGAAAGGAGTCTTGTTTAAAAGCTACATAATTTGAAAGAATGATGAGCTTCTGCCTCAGAGCCTATTTCCCCTAAAATACCCAAAGAAAAATAACCCTATCACCTTTTTCAGGCCAGATTAGTCCTAGACTGCACCTGGAGTTCCTTCTCCCATTTAAAAATACTATCCTTTGGAAAATGCAGGCTACTGCAGCATGAATCATCCAGGTTGCTTAGCTCGTTTTCCATTGCAGCCCAGGTACAGGCTCTTTTGGAGTCTGTGCAGGCTAACCAGAGTCATATTTGTTGCACGCTGCCCTTTCCTCCACTCCTATCTGCCAGCCCAGTGCCTGTGCCCCATCCCTCCAGCCATCAGCTCACCAGTGTGCCTGTGTGCCAAGAGGAGCAGGACTGTACAACACAGTGCTAACCACCTGTGCCAATGCCACTTCTTGTATGGGGAAGGGTCCAGGAATGCTGCCAGGCCATGTGCTCTCCAGACCTTGACAGCCATGGAACACCATGACCACTAATCCAGTGAATGAGGAGAACCAGAAGGATGAGTCTCTGCATGCCCTTGTTTAAAAGGCTGGGCCCAATATCCCATGCATGGTGGAAGCAACCAAATTATCAGTCAATCCAGGCTTGTATCCATGGCACTCAGTGTAACATCTCTGCCACTCCTCTTGACACCATGTTAACCTCCATGGCACAAGTGTGTTGGGACCTTTTCAACCAGCCCATACTCTGTGCACACTTCCTACAGCTGTGTCACAAGCTATGCTAGATTGTTTACCATTACATGGGGCATGGAAATCTATCGCCCTCCAGCTTCGGTTTCAGTCTTGCCACCTCAGGCACTTTCTGACCTGCTTCAGAGGTCCCTTCTCTCCACTCACATATATGGCCAAATCCCCTTGTAGCATGTATACTGAATTTCAGATATTTCATTTAAAAAATTGTACAGACTCTGGCTCTGAATTATATTAGATTTCTTCAGAGATTACTGATTTCCAGGCAGCAGCAGTTAGGGATAGATAATCTTGGATCATTCAAGGATTTAGATGATTCATTGCCTGGTTCCAAGTTCTGTGAATATTGATCCATTTTTAATTTGCCATTTTTCTTACATCATAGTGTTTTAGGGGTTCTTAACTGAAAGCCTGGGGTATATTTCAAGGGTTCTTGTCCTTGGCATATCCCCAAAACATTTTTTTTCCCTTTTCAATCCTATAAAATGCCAAAAATTCTGCTCAGCTTTCTGGCCTCTAAGCAGTTGTTTTCTACTTGGTGTCTTCCTTTCTTAGTCCTTTGAAAGCAAATGTCTTGAAGGGGAGAAGACCTACCAGTTTCCCTTGTTTCAGGGCTCTGCCTGCTTTGGTAGCTTTTAATTGCAACTTTTGTTTCCACACTTGGTGGGATTTCTAAAAGCTCCACATTGTTACTTTCCTAGAGAAAAAGAAGTGGTGCAGAAGCTCCCATGTCGATAGATTTTTCTTTTAGTGATGTTGACTCCTCAAGTCATAGCTGTCTGATTAGATTGCTAATATCTACAGCTGCCTGGTGTATGTGTCATTATTTTTATTGTTTTATCCAGCTTTTATAGGTTTTCTATGCCAATGGGTTGGTTAGATACAAGTTACTCTGTCATTGTTAAAAACAGGAGTCCTAGAGCCTATATTTGAACTGAAAAAAAAACCAATACAATAAAAAAAGAATTATGGGGGGCTGGTTTACAAAAAAAATATATATATGAAAAACAATGTTTTATGTGATCACAAACAATATAGCCAAAATATTCACAAAGTATCAATGTAAATATGTGTTCATCAATTCAGAGAAGATAATATATCTATCAGGACCAGGGAGTGAAAAACTAAGGATGTTCAAGCCTCTCACTAAGATGGTGTGAAATAATAAAACAATATAACTGAAGAAATAGCCGAGTGCATGGAATATGTTTGGCCTGGAAGGTAGCAGCTATAGATAGGGGCTGGGAGTGGAATTTAAGAAAGTTTTAAGTATTTGAAAGTTGGAATGGGAAGGAGTAGAAATGATCTGTGTTGATCTGGGCATCTATAAAATTCAGGAAGGCAGATGTTACTTAAATTGATAAAATGAAACTTCTAGACCTTAGGCTTATGCAGCAAAGCCCTGGTCTCTTCCAGAAAGCACCGTCACTTAAATATTCAGGTTTATATTACATGACCACAGGTACAATGTTATAGAGGACATATTTCCATTAGGAGGTGAGTTGCATTAGAATAGAAAAACAGCATGAAAATCATCATTTTATTTTATTGAGAGTGGATTATATGCTAATGTTGTATAAACACCTTCAACTGAACATGTATTTAATCCTTCTAAGTGTATGGATTTGTTATTCTCACTTTACAAATGAGAAAACAGAGACAGAGAGAATAAATAATTGGCCTGGGGTCAAAATTCTAGCAGGGGCCCAGGATGGGACTTAAACCCAGACAACCTGTCGCCAGAGACCACACTTGGGCCCTTCACATTACATAGTCAAAGGGAAGAAATTTTGATCCTCCGTGCTTTTAAATTGTTCTGAAATAGGTGGGGTATAAAGAACCACAACTGTATGAACAATATGTATTTTATTTGTTTACCCTTTAAAAATGTTGCAGATAACACAGTTAACATAGTCATAGATTCCAGGTTATCTGTTCTGCACTTAAATGAGTCAGTATAAAAAGCAAGGGCTAGGCTCTCATAGTTTGAGGACACATATGATACCGCAGTGATAGGTGAAACTTACCAGTCTGTATGTATATGTGTGTGTGTAAAATAAACTGACTGTGTATTTAGTCTTAGTGTAGCATTGCATAAATATCATAGCAGTGGACTTATGGAACTTTGAAATGTCATTTAATGCCACTTTAATACCTATTGTGACTATACTGGCAGATTAAAATAATTTTAAAAACATGCTTCTAGAACTTGCCAGCCAAAAGATTTAAAGATGCCTTTTGTTTTCCAAATTATCATTTTCATAACATTTGTCAGAATGTTCTCTTTTATTCACAACTGGAATCCTCTGGTAGAAACCAAAGCAATATTCCCTCCTGCTCTCCCAAATGTAGGCAGGTTTCATCCACGGTGACTCTGGATTCATTTGATGCTGGGCAGTTAACGGAAATGGACAATTTCCTGTTGCCATTTTATTATGGTCTTTTGTGTTCGATCCTTCAGGTGTTGCATAATCAATTTTTAATTTTGCCTCTTTTGATTAATGTGACGATCCACATAAAAACAGTATTTTAACCAAAAGTAAGCATTAGACTCACTGTTTTTGAAAGGTTATCAAAATAACATTAAGAAGTGCTATTCCACCTCAGTGCAATTATGACAAGCGACCCCTTTAATTAACTTTACAACTATATTTCAAATGTTCTCATAGCGCCTTTTGACACAAATGTTTCAAGGTTTGCTTTAAAGCTTATTTTCCTCTTATTTTTAAAGTCTTCAAAGGAGGCTGGTATTTCAGAAAGCTGTCAGAATGTGTTGAAACATAGTTAAAAGAATGCATATTTTCATAGATTGGCATAGTTTGTGCATGTTATTATTTTTTCAGGTTTTCAGCTATGTATAAAGAAGAAAAAGTGCTCAGGGGCAGGAGATACCGTGGTTGTCACAGGGCAGAGGGGGCTCTCCGGTGTCTTTGACTTCTCTCCAGGAGAAATTAAGAGAAGAATTCATCAAATGTTAATGTTAAGAACTCAGAAACTGGAATGTTTGTCCAGAGCTCCAGGCCTCAGAGCAAATGCTCTTATGCTGCCGGGCTCCAGGGGAAGACCAAAGCCAAAGTCAACACGAACCGAAACTCCATCTGACTGATGCTGTGGAAACAGCTGTAACCACTTAGCTGGAAAACCACCTCAGAGTCCTCTCCCAGAAAACACTGATGACATGGGAGATGGGGAGCAGGAAAGCTCTGTCAGGGTCTCTCTTCAGCTGCAGTCAGAAAAAATATTTTCTTTCCCTGAAAATTGTAAATAGATCAATTTAGTCCTGGTCACAATAAAACACCAAAAAAAAAATTTTTTTTTTCCCCTTAAATTAGCCCATGTCTCCTTTTTTTGTGTCTTAGCTGGTATGTATTTGGTTTATGTCATCTTTTATATGGATTTTTTTTTTTTAGAAAGGACCCATTTGATCTTAGGTTCATCTTCTAAATGATCATTAGAAGTCAACCTGGCTGGTGAATATTTAATTCTAATAAATTTTCAACTTGTAAAAATATCCATAATTCTTTTAGTTGAGATTTTATTTTCCTTTAATTGTTCTCCCTGGTGGTTTTTGTTAAATGTGTCTCAGCAGAAAAATAGTTATGCAAAACAAAAAGTAGATTTTAACCCCATTTGGGGAAAATAAATTTTGCTCATGCGATCACAGCTTTAAAAGCTATTGCAGTTTTCTAAAGGAGAGATATAGGTAGAAGAAGGAAGGAACCTCAGAAAATATTTAGTTTTTAAATGACGCACATTTTTTAAGCACCCTACTTCCAAAGTAATGACTATCATCTTAAACCAATTATGCTGTAACAGTGAGAAATTGTAACACACCCCACCATTCTTTTGACGTTGTTTCTGTAAATGCTGACTCTAACTAATATGTAGCTTGCAGAAAAACAGCATATTTGTATAAGAATCCTAGGAATTATCTTCAAAAGATAGAGACTCCAGTCTTCAGGCATCCCAGCTCCAGGAGTTTTGCTGACCTTCAGCTGTGGAGTCAGGAGGGCATAAAACCAGAATGATGTGAATCCAGGATGATGTACACCGGACTGGACCATCACCGTCCTCATTAGAATATACTGTGCTCGTCTGCGCGCAGAGACCTTTTCGTTCCCCTCCCTTGATCTCTTTGCTCTGTTCCCCTCTCCCTACTTACAAAAACCTCTGTCTCCACTGATATGGGGAGGCTTTGATATGAGAGTCCCCCATCTTCCAGATGCCCAGATCTCAATAAACCACTTTCTTATACATCAGCACTAGCATCTCAAATATTGGTTTTGGAAGTGGAAGGCAGTTGGACCTGCATTCGGTTACAGTTTTGGGCAACCCAGCCAGAGCAATGTGGACCCTGATACGGTCCAGAGTGCCTGGGCTGGAGTCCCAGGTGACTTGTGTTCAGTTACAATACCTCCAAAAGTGAGGTGAATTCCATTCATGTATTCAACATATATTTGCTATGTGGTAGATTCTAAGCTGACAAGATAGCAGTAAACACAGCAAACTCCCTGTCCTTTTGAAGATTATATTCTAGCAGTGAGGCACTATGCAATTAAAAAAATAAATATGTTATAGGTTAGGTCTTGATAACATATGGCAGAAGATAAAACAAGGAAAAACAAAATAAGAGACATGGAAGTTGGGAATTCCTATTTTATAAAAGGTGAGCAGAAATGGCTTCTCTGAAAAAAAATGACTTATAAGCAAAGATATGAAATAAGATGAAGAATTAAATGTGTCTATTGGTCAGAGAAATGTCCCAGGCACAAAGAAAAACAACTGCAAAGGCCACGGAATATACGATTGGCTTATTTGATAAAGTCTAGAAGGCCAGCATGCATGGACAAACAGAATGGAGTAGGGCTGGTAGGGTGGTGAGGGAGTGTGGAAGCCCTTATGGGTGTCTGGCTTTTGCTCTGAGATGGGAAATCGTTAAAAAGTTTGAGTGGAAGGTTGATCTAATTTGGCAGAATTTTCTGTAGGGTCCCTCTGACCTCTTGTGGATAAGAGAATAGGGAGGCGGGGGAAAAGGAGAGACATCATAGGGGAGCTGGACCAGGGTCACGGCAATGAAAAAAGCAAGAAGTGGTTATACCCTAAACTATTGTATCCTGAAAACATTTTGGAAGTAAAATCTACAGAGTTTGCTGATGGTTTGGGTATAGGAAAAGAAGATTCAGGTTCCACTCCAAAAATGTTGACCTGAGCAATTGGAAAATAATATGGAAGGCTTTTGAATTGAATTGCTTTAGAAGTTTCATGGAATCCTTCAAACATCTCAAATGGATAAAAAACTGAAAATAACAGAACTATGTGCAGGTTGATTTTGGGCTTAGGCATAAAGCTTACAGGTCTGGAGAAAAGAAATAAAGGAGAAATAAGTAATAATTGATTCTGCATAGGGCATAAATCCAAGGTTCTGAGCAAAGAAATGAGGAGCTGAATGATACATTTTCCAAGGCTAGGCTATCTTCTGAAAGCCAGAAGTATATACCCCAAGACGTGATGACAACTGATAGGATATGGAGGATTTCAGCAGAAGATATCCAATTACTAATCTCCCAATCAATATTGGAATGCAGCTACTCCCGATGGCGTTATGCTAGTGATCAAGGACTCTGGCAATGAGCAGATGAAAATCCGGGCTCTGGCACTTATTTATGTGGCCTGGGTCAGATATTTGACTTTTCTAAGCCTAAATTCCTTTATATTTAAAATGGCAGTCAGAAACTTAAATAAGGTAATGACTATAAAATGCAGAACACAGTACGTGCCACAGAAAAAATTCCAAAAATTTTATCTGCGTCATCACCAATTCACAAAGATGCATCTGAGCAGGAGTGAGGTCTCAATGATTGGGTTGGGACACAGTGGGCCAGGTGGGGCAGAGAGTATGCAAATCTCCCCTTTCACCAGCATGAAAAAGAACAGCTGCTTCCCATATGGAAATAAGATGTTTGGAATTTTTTTATGTTATTACTTTTTAAAAAAAATAAGTCTACTGAGTTGTCACCCAAAAGGGCTGAAACACCTCTGATGGAAATGTCATGGTTTTTCACTTCTTGAATGAATCTGAGATTTATGTGCATTAAAAAAAATGCCTTAAAGCAATAGAAATGTGGTTGTAATTTTTTTATTAAAGTTGTTATTGAAATACAGATTTTATGATTATAATTAAGTAGAAATATGAATATAGATCAGAATCTAGAATAAAAACATGGTGAATTTCATTGTTGCAGAACGTAATTGTTTTCACTGAAAAGCTTTATTTTGCCATATTTTGTATTATATATTTAGTTACTCATTTTTATAGTTGTATAATTATATATTGTAATGTATATATGCTTATATAGGTAATACTATGTGCACAGAAAAATGAGTATATTCTAAGATATTAGGAGCACTTATATCTTGGTGGTTATGATTATTTTTTATTTAAATATATTTTCAATTTTTTCGATGTGTTTTACAACATAATTTTATCAAAATTAACAGCTGTGTTTAGAATTAATCCAAATAAGAAATATTCTTATGGTTGATTTTATTACACGCAAAATATTGAGCTCACAATCAAACATTCATAGATGAAGTCTTATTTCTCAGAGTAACACAATTTAGGTCTTTAAGATAGAGGAAAATTCTTGCAAAGTGCTTGCTGGAAAAATATTGGTAAAGGTTACTAATTAAGTATTTCCTTTGTTAAATATTTATTTATTCATTTACTCATGTTAAATAGGAGTCAAGGTGGCCCCACATGTATAAGTAAATGAGATTTGAATGTTAAATGTTGACCCATTTGGTATGGTTTGAGTCATTGCTTGTTACTTCTTTGAAATCAAAAAATCTCTAACTTCTTAGAACTATTAATTTAATAATGACTAAATCGTGAATTATCTGACCAAATCAATGTTATTCCCAACATTTTTTAATAATCTGAGGAACTTCCACTTGTTCCTATAAAACCTGCTTTCACTTTCACCTATAGATTGTCAGGTGATCTAGCCAATTTTTTGAGCACCCCATGGCAATTTCCGGGTTGGGGCAATTAGTGGAAAGTATAGAACTATTGTGGTTCATAAGTCCCCTGTGCATCTCCTGAAGTTGTCTGCTATGATGTTCTTTTCATGTAAATTTCATGGAGCATAGGTGCATATCAAATTTCAGATAATGTGACTCTCTGAAAAGTGTTATCCTATTTCCTATTTCTGTTAAATGAAACTACTTTGCTTTTAGCAATTGGCCATCTGCTATAAATGTCTGTGATAACACACATAAGAATTCTCTAATGTTGGGTTTTACCCAAATTACCTGTAGCTATCAAGAAAACTTCTCATTTAATAATCCATAAGGTCTGCTGTTCAGTATATCTGAGAAAATACCATATAAACCTGAAAAGCCTTAGGAACGAGATGCTATCAAGGTTGTCCACACAGATCCTGAACATATTAAAGTGCTTTGTGGATGCCAACGAGCATGACGTGAGATCACAAAAAGGCAGGAACCATTATGTCCAAGGAAAGTTGATCCTCATAAATTTTAGTGAAAGTCATAGATGCTAATTAAGGCCAACTCTTAGGGCCAAGTGTAGCTGGCCTTCATCAATCCACCTGATTCAGTACAGCTGTTTCCTAAGGGAAACTAGAGGCATGTAATTTGTTCTCACAGGATTTAAATTCTGCCTTATTTATTTATGATAGATCTTTGGGTCTAGAGGTTACATAAGCACATATTTATAATACCATTAATTGACCACATAATTTATTTATTACTGACCATACAAATAATTTTAGGGACTATTTTAATAAAAATTTTAAAAAGACCTCAATGATATAAAATGTAAGTACTCCAAATGCCTGAAATTGGATCATGTAGGAAACTACAAAAATCACATTATTATTCATTTCTGGCTTTGGAGACCAGCCACAGTTTGAGAATGCTCAAGCAGAATTAGTAATGCTGACTCTGCCACGAACAACACAATCTGAAGAGTACTTTCCTCAGGTTAAGAGGAGGGTGGTGAGGAGCACAGCTCGGGAGGTGACTTAGCTGAGGCAGGTGGGAAATAAACTTGAAAGAAAACTGAGTATTTTTTGCTATTTGAATCTATGAATAGAACGGTAGATAATGCAGGTATGTAGAAGGACTTATCTGACAAACAAGATGTTTTGGTTTCAGAATGATGTAAAGTTTGAAAAGTAACAGTAACATTCCATTATTATTAAAACTATTCTCTCTCCACAGTTGTAATTGGATTAGAGCCCTAAATCCCAGAGCAGTGGGTCCCAGGAGGAACAGTAAGTAGAAATGGGGAATTTGGCTGCTTAGGAAGTCAATAAAGAGGAATTCAGCCCTAGGTTTGAATGGAATTCCACATTCCCACACACTCCCTTTTTCTTTGCTATCCAGCTATCCTCAGTGGAGATCGAAAAATGTAGGATTTTTGACTCAGTGCCTGTAAGTAAAAAATAAAATAAATGCAGCCTTCGTAGCTGTCATTTATGGAGGTTATACATATATTCTAATGCATACAAGCTATCGCCACTCAAAATATTCTTGGAGACCCCTTTTCAGGATTGCATTTGGGATCCACTATAACCACATAGAGAGTGTCTCTTTCTCTTTGTCCTTCTCCTTCTTGCTCTCTTTCTTCCTCCCTCCTTTCCACCCTCCCTTCCTTCCTTTCTGCTATAATACTAAAATAGTCTTCTCCCATACTTTTGTTTAAATAAGTTTTGGCTCCTTCCAAAAATCAATCTCTTTCCTTCAATGCCTGACTATTAATCACCAGTGAGAATCAAAAAGGAAAACAAAGGTGCTTCAGATATAAAAGGAAATTCCATAAGAACAGTGGGGGTACCATAATGGTAACCACATCCCCATCAAGCTGTGGCAAAGCTGAATGGAACAGAACTCATTTGGAGGTATGCTAAAAAGTTGGTTCAATCACTTTGTTGTTAAATCTCACAAATCCAGATAGTAGGGACCCAATCTTTCTTTTGACTGAGTACCTGATCATGGAAGTGTCACTCACTACACCTGTATGCAAGAAGGAAATCAGACAGAAGTAATTCTCATGCTTTGTGTTTTGCCACATGATCTAGAACAAGTCCCTCACATTCTCTGGGCCTTAGTTTTCCCACCTGTAAAGTAGGGATAATAATAATAATAAGATCTCATAGAGTTGTGGCAGTCTCATGATGTAATAATCGTGAAGCACCCCCAGTGGTGTTCGGTGTTCACGTGCGCTCTACACATGTTGCCTGTCGTATGATTCTTATTCCATATGAATAGATGGTTATGATTCCTTAGTTCATTGCCATGGGGATATAAAAAATAATAGAAACAGAAAGAAGTGGAAAAGTCACATGGCAGAAAGTAGGAGATGTCATCCTTATAAAGGAACAGTCTCAGCCCTGAGTCTCATATTCTGTTGCTTTTGTTTCTAAACAGCATATTCTAGATAAGAACAAATTTTTAAAAATATATAATCTTTACAATTTTTTTCCATTACCATTTAGTCCCCTTATACCCTCCTCCCCCCAGCAAGAACAAATTAGTTGTTTTTGAAGACAACTAAAACAAAAATGTAGGAACTGTATATTCATGCTTAATAACATACAGAGTAGAGTAATAGAATTTAAGTAAATAGAACTTAATTGTATTTTTCATTTAAGTACCTAGACACATTTTATGATTTAGTCTTTTTCTGGAAAATTCTAGTTAGTTCACAAAAATATTAGGTTTTTTTTGTTTGTTTGTTTTGGTTTCTTTAGATTCTATCCATTCATTCCTAGAGAGAGAGGAAGGGAGGGAGAAAGAGAGGGTGAGAAACATCAATCTGTTGCCTCTCATTTGGCTCAATCTGGGACCAAGCACGCAACCTAGCATGAGCCCCAACTGGGAATCAGAAATTGAACCAGCGACCTCTCATTTTTCAGGACAATGCAAAACAATGCAACAGAGCCACGTCAGTGAGGTTACTTAGGTTTTTGACATCTAGGTGTTTTGGTTTGTGAAATCCAAATGATTTGGTAAATGCTGTCACCCAAATGGCATAGAAAGCTTCTAATAATATCCTATAGTAGAACTGTGATTCACATAAACTACAATAAAGATTACGTTAGCTACCACTGAGAGTCTATAGTATACCAAACACTTCCCTTTGCATGTTACATAAAATATTTTATTTAGTCTTCCCAACAAACCTGTGAGCTGAGTACGATTTTTATTCTATAAGGCATGGGAGCTTTGGCACAGAGAAACTAAGGGTTTGGTCAAGATTTCATGGATGTCAGTAACAGAGCTGGGGTTTGAAATAGAGCGAGATTCCCAAAGCATGCATTTGCCAATCCTCCAGTTATAGTGTTCTATACACTATGCATGCTTCTTCCCTGAGTGTCATGCCTGTTTTATTTGATTGAGAGAAACCAATCTATTTTAATACCATAGACTGATAGCCTTTACTAATGATGGGGTCCCTTTGTTTATTGAAGCTCTGTTCCAAAAAGCCTCAGCAGAGTCATTTGACATTATTACAGTAAAGACATTGATGCCTGGGGTAGAGGCAGTTGGTTCTTGAAGTAAGAATCCTCCTTGTGTATTCATTACACACATGTAACTCAGCATATCTCCAATACAGACATTCCCCCACTTTGTGGCCTTTCTTGTAGCTTCCCAGGGTTCTTTCCAAAACTTAAGGAAGATCTCCAAGCACCAGCTTTTTGAAACTGCTATGGCTAATTGTCTAGGAGATTTTTGTATTCAAGCAAACACCAGGACTGACATCCTAAAACAGAACATCATAACCTTTGTTGGCTGGTTCCCCTGGAGATGATTAATGGAGACATGGCTAAATACATTCACTGACTATAAAAGCAAATTAGGGGGAAAAATGGTCATTGGGCAGGGATACCAGTGAACCATCCAAGGCAACCTGCTTTATGACTTGCCAGGAAAGGGCACTGATGCCATTGTTCAAACACTCATGGGTGATTTAGAAAATCACCTCATGGTACTTTGCTCATGATGTAAATGAAGCTTTATAAAGGAGCACAGAAGTTTCTCTCTTTCAGTCTTTTCAGTGAGATTTTCATACATGATTTGATGCCAGGATTAACCCTTTTGATATGAGGACAGACAAATGATAGGACACAGATATAAAACCATTGTTATCTATTTAAATATATGATTATAGTTCAGGTGACTGATAAAGGATACAGGGTTATTGAAAAATGTTAGACTTTTAAGGGGCCCCCATGTGTGTTGACAACAGGTTGGTTATGTTTTTGCTATTACTTCTTTTAGCTGGAGCAATTTTCAAAATATAAAACAGATACAGAGACCAACCATATGGATACATTTATACTAAACACAGCCTTGTGTTTTAGTGTAGAGGATTGGCATGTTCATTTTTAAAAGTTTTGAGAAATTAATGAAATAAAATGAATCCTCCCCTTAAGGCAAAAAGAAACACATTTCAAAAACGGAACACATTGTTGCATTTTTACGACAATTTAAAAATTTGGATGTAGAAAATTTAATTTAGGATGTATCAGTATGGGTGATACAAGATTTAAGCTTAGCTCTCCCATCTGAAAAGTTGAGATAATAATTGTAAAAAATAAATGGGAGGATATAAACAAAATATTTAGTGTAAACAACTTAATAGATGGTGAATAATTGTTACCTATTATGTTTTTGGATTAATATGGCTATTTTCTATAAAGGTGTCATCATTAATAAATTTTGCTGACATAATTGAACATGAGTGTGGAGAAGAATTTATTTACATCAGTTCTCTACATTATTAAGGACAAACATTTCAAGTAGAAGAAAGATTTAAAGAAAATCTAGAAAAAAATTAAAATAACATAGTCATCATTATTGGGAAGGGTAGATAAATTACCTAAAGGAGAAAAAATATAATAAAAGGCAATATGACTGGATTTTGATATATATAACCTGTGTTATATAATTATATTGGGTTAGCTGATAGAACGTAGGTTCATTCAATTTGTAACAGCATAAACAAGAATAACACACACATTAAATTAAAAAAATCAAGGAATAACTGTACCTTGTCAGGCACTGTGGTGTGCCCAATCTAATAAGATAGACTTTAGTAAGCTATAAATAGTGCTCTGGATCAATTGGTTACTGATATGCCAAGGCTGCAGACTGGATCTCTAGTCAGGGCACATGTGTAAAGCAACCAATGAATGCCTAATTAAGTGAAACAACAAATTGATGTTTCTCTCTCTTCCTTTGTCTCTCTCTTCTAAAACATCAGTGGGTCTAGATAGAGATTTTAGGCAAACTTGTTTTAATGAATTCACTGTAGGTGAAATGTCCAGCAAGAATAAAAACACCATTTTAAATATGAATTTTATATTTGATGTTATTAATAGTAGAATGACTCGGTCTGGTATATCAGCTCATATGAGTTGGATAACAAATGCCAGATTAGCTTAAAACGGAAAAATTATCTCACTTATCACTATGTTCCAGGTTAGGATGGCTTTTGAGCCAGTTGATTCTGTGGCTGAAGACCATCAAAAGCCAAAGCTTCTGTTGTGCGTGCATAAAATGGAATATTACGCAGCAATAAAAAGGAACAAGCCAGTGTTCTACATAATAACATTGATGAGGCTTGGATCCATCATGTTAAATTAAAATAGTTCAGAGTCGAAGACTGTAAACTGTATCATATGATTCTATACATATGACGAAAATCAGTGGTGACCAAGGGTGGAGGAAGGTGATTGACAACAAAGAGGAATGAGAGAATTATTTTGTCTTGACTGTGGTGTTGTTACATGACTAAAATCATTTACCTAGATTCATAGGCTTTTGCTTTTTTGCTATTTAAGTTATACCTGAATAAATTTAAAAATAAACAAGAAAGAACTACTTTGTCATCTTCATTGTGTCTTCCTATCTTCTGGCCAATTCACTTCATGTTTGCAAGAAGGCTACCATAGTTCCAGGCATCACAGACATAAGATAATGTCCATCAGAAGAGAAGGTGTTTCTTTATTATGTTCTTTTTATTTGTAGGATTTTTTTTCAGAAGCTTTTCTCCCTATCTCCTCACAAAACAGACTTTCCCACACATCACATGGATTACGTCTGGGTTCCACATCTACTCCTTAATCAATTTTGGCGAGGAAAACTAATGAACATATTTGACATAGATTCAGGATTAACTTTGAGCTTGAGACAGAGACACCTTCCCTAAAGCTAGATACCTGAAGACATTCGGAATTCACCTGGTAAGGATAAACTATGGTTGTAGTGAACATTACTAGCAATGGTGAACAACTAACAGTGCTTGTCCAGTTGACCAGGGGCTTTATTATTTTATTTATTAATAAACTTTGACATAAATTGACAAGAATGAGATATGACCAAAAAAAAAAAAAAGCCAAACTAATACTTGGCTTTACTTGCATACGTACATACCCTGATTCTTGCATCCACTAAGAGATGCATCTTTCTGTAATTAGAAAAGTCAAACCCCTCCATGTAATACTCTTGAGAAAGTTTCTTGATGAGAGGTAGATTTGGAAAATCTGTCATATTAGAAATTACTGCAAGAAATAGGATTGGCATGTGCACTAGCATGTGGAAAAAAAACTAGATTCAATTTTTATATCATCAAAGATTAAAGAAAGAGACATAAGCAGAAAGTACAGTGCAATGTAAGGGAGAAATTTCAAATATTGTTAGAACTATTCAAGGATTTCCAATGGTGATGAATTGTTCATTGCCGTGAATGTTCAAGGCTGACCTAGATAATACCTGGAGGAATGCAGTAGAAGATAACTCTACCATCAGATGGATAGCTTGAGTGGGCAGTGTAAGACACTTTGCAATGCTGATATAGTGCTAAATTTTTTCTTATACAAAGAAATATAGAAATATTGTACATAAGTACGTGTGACATATACTCAGATATATATATGTATGCTATATGTGTATATATATGCATAGGGACTAAAAAAATCTGCCAATTAAAAGACTGAAAGGGGATAACAATAAAATATAAATGTTATATGAGCTAGTAAGATTATGGATGAATTAAAAACAAAATCTAAGGAAAGCCTGGATGAGAAGTGAAAATGTTCAACATGGTGTAATATTGGGCAGTCCCTCATCTGAGTGGGCTCCATTCACCATAAAACTCCAACCAAACCCCTTTCTTCAGAATTTGCCTCCTTTACGAGAGACTCAAAGCTGATACCAGCTTTCTGGAGCAATCCTGATCCCGGTCTTAATGCAAACAGAAAACTTTTGAAGTTCTTTCAGTTTATGATTTATAAGCATGTGTTTTTAGAAAATTCAAAGTCAAAGGCATTGCCATTGAAATTTTTATGAACTTTTTAAGATCATAGAAAAATATATGATTGCCATTTTATAGAAGAAAGGAAAATAAATGCTTGAGAAATAATTTCTCTATGATTATGCATAGTGTTGAAGGATTATTATTATTATTATACCTAATGTAGTCTCTTATTTATGTAGCAATTAATGGAAATGTTACCAGGGAGACCCACGTGAGGGGCCTCCCCGCCTCTCCTCAGTTCTTGTCTTGCTCGTAAGTGAAGAATTTAAGCAAGAGACAAAAACATATAGTGCAAATAAGAAAGCAAGCTTATTTATGAAGCCTGAGAGCACAAAGCTGCAAGCAGACACCCAGGTAGCGATCTGAATACCCCACATAGAGAGGAAATACAGTTAGTAAATTTGTTCTATACACTTTAGCACCGGGCTACAAGCGGGCACTCAGCTAATCTGAGTGCCCCGCCTCTTGGGGATCTGGGGTTATATGCTGTAGTCAGTTTCTAGGGTCCCCCTCCAGCTCCCCCTTCTAGACCTTGGGAGTAACATATGGTTACAAAGTTTTTTCTTTCTCAGCTAGTAAAGGCTTTCTGTCTTAGAAATTGCTACAGAGGCCCCCTTTTCCAGCATAGAGTCTCAAGGACTCTTCCTCCTGTGTTATCTTGGCTTGCAATGTTCAGAACGCCTGGCAATTTTATCAGCCCAGGCCCGGGACTGCTGAATCAATGGGAGAGACATGTCTCCCTCCTCCTCCCTGCCTTAGTTTACTATGTAACAGCAGCAGAAAAGCCAATATCGAAGAACCAAATAAAAAGTTTTACACTTCATGAGTTAGTATCATTATTTGCTCATCATGAAAAAAATTGTGCTAACTTAAAATCATTCAAATGTATTCAATAAATTTAGCACTGCCTGACTGTCAACACTTAAGTGGGAACACAGCGTAGCTTAAAGTCTTGTATAAAGTATCATCAATAACACAGGTGTGCCTGGGTTATTTTTAGCTCCCTACAAAACTCAAAGTTAAATAGTAAAGAAATTGCATGTAAGGCTATTTTTTCATGGTCTAGTTATATCTATTAACCTTTATCTCATGTTAAGCGAGTTTTGTTTTCAAGTTATTGAAGAGCTCCCATTACCTTCCATATAACTTCAGAAATGCATACAGAATTGAGGGGCCTGCTGGGTGAATGTTTTTTGTTGGAAAAACAGAAAAAACAAAAAGCCTTAATGAGAAAAACTGCTACAAAAATTCAAATACAAGAAAACAAAAGGGCAATGATTGGAAAACAAAAAAAGAGGGACCATAAAGTGGTTATGTTTTGTTAATTTCAGACTTGTACTGAATATCCACACTCTGTAAAGCTTTATGTGAGGTACTTCATAATGACACGATGATGTATAAAACGATTTCATTTTCTGGTCCAGTGAGTTCAATGTTGTTATAAAGAGCAAAAGTAACTCTTATGGTGTAGCTTTTCTCCAACATTAATGCTAAGTTAAATTATTTTCCACCAGTTGTGAAGTTCTCACACTGCTTTTATGGGAAAACATTTTCAGAAATAATTGATACTTCTTTCTGGGATTGAACAAGAGAAAGAGAGATTCCAGCTACTGGCATTTCCTGCTAGTTGAAGAGCCTCTCTACTTTGTTTGGTCAGCTTGAAAGCTTGAATTATTTTCTTTTTAAAAATGGTAAATTGGTTATTTATTTAGTTACCAAAACATACATGGAAGGCTTTTGCAGTGCTCTTAATTGCAGGGGTAAAGACCAGTTTAAGAAACACTTAAGAGATAAAAGCTGGGCAATTTCAATACATACAGCCAATCTAATTTCTCATAGCCTACTGCTCCGCTTGTGACAATGCTTTCCGCTTCTGTGTTGATTTAATCTATTCTGCTTTCTCATCCTGAAATTTTTCCCTTTCCTCTCCTCAGCATTTATTTGGATTGTGCTTAATCTTTAAAGGTCAACAAAAAATCTCTGCCTTCTACATAAAGACATACTATAGCAAAATGTTCTAGTGTCTGTCTGTCTGTCTGTCTTTCTCTCATTAGGCTTATCTGAAAAGAGTGGTGTTCAGTTTTGCTCCCTCCACTTCAATAGTTATCAACCATGTCTGCACTTCAGATTCATTTAAAAAAAAAAAGAAAGTGACACTCGTCCTCAACCCAGAACAACTGAATAAGAACCTCTGGGGATAAGGCCTGGGTATTGCTATTTCTACAAATCTTCCCAAGTGGTTTTGATGAGTAGTGAAAATTAAGAAATCAGGTGGTTTAGAAAAGGATTAAATCAAAGTAATTTCTTACCCATAAAGAGCTTTGAGACTTTTCATTTTTTTCTCTTTTTGCTTATTTTTCTATAAAAGTAAGTGCAGCACATTTTAGATTCAGAAATTTATATGCCAAAGCTCATTTAGGCCCTCAATGGTTTCACCACACATACAAGCTCCAATCAACTGATAGTTTTTCACTGCATATCATGTCAAGAAGGATTCTGGGGACCCTCTGGGTTCATCTTGGAAAGGTAGGACAATCCAAGCCCGTTCGTCACATGGGTGGAGGAACAAAGAAGACACAGCCTGCATGCTAAATAGTTTTTATCACTGATCTAGAAGACATTCTTCATCATATAAATAAACTGGGATCCATGTGGATTAATTGCCCAAAGGAACCCAGCATGTTAGTAAAAAAAATAAAAAATGAGGTAGAACTTGAATCCAGTTTGCAGCCTCCCCAAAGAGGGAATTTTTAGAGTTCCCCTGGTTTGATTATAAACTCCATTGTTCTCTAGCTACCCCCAGTTGCCCATGCGCTTTGGTATTTGTATGTCTTCAGTTCCTAGCTCTTCAGGACCCATACTCTTAGGGTTTCCTCCGCATCGTCCACTGTGCATAGAATACATGCCAATAAACGCCGGTTGACGTGATTGTAAATGGTTTCCCTGCTCTTGTGTTCATAGCTTTCGCAGGTGTTGTTGTCCTAGAAAAAGGCCAAATGAAAAGGTCTCGGAATGAAATGAATTGGAATAATATAAATCCCACAAGATTGTTCCCATTAAGCTTAGTATGTTTTAGTCAGTGTGGTATTTGGGAAGTGTTGGGGAGGGTGCTAAATAGCGAACACCGGCTCCGCCTATCGTCTCACACCCTCCAAATCTGTCTGTCCGTCTCTCCCCCCATTCCTCCTCTTCTTTCCTCCCACCTACTATCTCTCTTTCCTTCTTGCGTGCAGCACACACATGCATCCAAAGACACACTACAAATATTTAGAATTTCTACTTTCATTTTGCAATCACAGTACCTGGAAGAAGTAGCAGAAACTAATTCTTTAAAAATCTAAAATACAATGAAAAAAATCTATGTGAACTGCTCAATTTCAATAAATACTAACACAATTTTTATCCGTATCTGGTTTAATGTGAATTGGATTATTAGTGGCTACCCTCCACCAACCACCTTGTTTATTTTCAGCTTCCTTAATTTCATCCGTCTCTGATGGTACTGCGTAGAAAAGCCCCCGTGTAACCAGTGGTTGAGAGTTATCAACAAGATTACCTAGGAAAAGTTTATATACCCGGGTTTCTACTCCTAAGAGATATACTTCAGGGATGGTACGATTTTCAAATTAGTTTTCAAGCTCTGTTGTCTTTAGAAAAATTCAAAATTTCCTCTGAAGTAAATAAGCCAACTGCTGTTCTCAATTTTTATAAATTATTTGCAACAGAATACCAAATCATAAATGAGCTATTTTACAAACACATATTTTTACATTTTTTAAAATAAAATGAAAATGCAAAACTCAACATTTTTCCTCTGATTTTCTGTTTTGCGAAATATTGCATGTTATCTTCAAAATGACTTTGGCAACACCCCCTCCTACGTGCAAGCGACTGTTCTATGAACTGCAAGCGATGTCTAACGATTCTTTTAAAACAAAAGTGCCTGGATTGAGAGCGTCTGCAGTTCTTCCAAGTTTCCACTATCTCTGTCTAAGGGTTAATAGCAAACACCTCAAATTTTTTTAAAAATTAAAGAAATTTAAAAATGTCCTTGTAAGCCCGGCGAATGCTTGGATGGGTGAAAGTAAAGAGCACCATGACAATTCTGTGTTTTGACTGAAGAGGGAATTTTTTTGTTCCCACAACCGCAATCTCTCTAATGCCACTAGCCAATGACAGGGTGTAAGGGAGTAATGCCCTAAGGGGAAATGCCATTCCGTTGACCTCAGAGCTAGAGGGAATAGGTAATGGCCTGGATAAACAACATAAAATAATAGCATGCACAGTAAGGTAGGGTAATGGAAATAGAATGTCCTCATAGCAACTCTGACTTTCATGCTTTGAATTTGCTGAGCTGTTTTCCACAGTGGCTGTCTATGTGCAGAGAATGGCTTAAACTTCCCTCTATAGACACCTACTCAAATAAATGTTGCTTTACATCAAGCAGCTTCTCAACATTATGACCTATTTTGATGGACTTCAGGAGAGTTTTCAAGTAGATTTCTTCCATACCAACTAAGCAGTTTATGGTTTGAAAAATACACACACACATACACAAACTTTTTGAAATTCCTCTAGCATTTGCCTACTCAAGAAACTTGCCATTCATTGCCTTAATCATAGTCTTATATATGTACATGTGTGTCTACATACATAAACAAACACACACAATTAGTGTTTCTCAGATACTTTCTTAAATGTAATTTTATCTGATCACTTAATTGGAAGTAGTCCTCTCTTCACTACTCCCCCCCAATTGTCTATTCTTTTCCTTAATGATTTATTTATTATTACAGCTACTGTATCCTGCATGAGGTTGGGACCAAGTTTGTCATATTTGTCCTAGTATAGTGTTTGATACATGGCAGATGATCAATGAATATTAAATGAGTAAATGGAACTTTAGATATGAGATAGTGGGTAATAGGGAGACATGTAGTTTTCGAATTAGGCAATTATCTACCACTAATTTAGCCAGATTAGTTTAATGTTAAGCACAAGTAAATTAAAAGTTAAGTGTGAAAGTGAAATTGTATCTTCAAATAAAACTCAGAACTCCCAAGGTTACCTTTGTACACGTTTCAAGTGATCTGAGCCTTGCTTTTTTCAGTTAGTTTTTTTGTCTCCTAAATTTTCTCCTCCCTTTAATTATTTCCTTTATGTCTTGGTTGTACTTGGAGTTGTTATTTCCTCGAAATGCTCTGACCCAATTACAAAGATAACTCAGCTCTCTATAACACAGCTAAGGAAGTCTGAAAAATACACAATATATTGCTAAGTACTAAAGTGAATAGATGCTCAAAGGAATAAACACAAATAATATAAAAAGTACTACATAATACAGGTACCAAATCCTGCTTGCTCTAGCTCCTAGCTAAGTGCACAGCTTCTAGCTCACCCTGCCTTTTAAGACATTAAACTGCCTCCACTCAAGCCCTAAAGAACTGAGAGGTCACACTGTTTGTGTCTAGAATTCTCATTTCCTAGATCTCTGCATTCCCAGGCACTAGTGCCCCTATCCTGGACCTCCTGGACATATAGGAGCCTGCTCTGATACTCCCCCAGTTGACCTTTCAGATGGGGTGAGGAGCCTGATGAACCAAAAACCCACTCACCCAGAGGCTAGAAGCTCCTGTTATCATTTTTGAAACACACTCCAGGGATCAAGGACTCTGGCATGAATGCCCTGGCCCATTTCCAGAAGGCTTGCAGAACTCTTCCCTGGGTTGCACCTCCTTAGGGCAGATCATGGCCTAGAGACACCTCTAGGCCTGAGGGTCAGCCACAGGGCAGCTGTTTACAGGGGCTGCACAGAGCTGGGACAAGTAGGTTGGAGTGTCCACATGCAAGTGTGTGAGGACTTCGTACGGTATAGGACAGACTGGGATGGAATATGAAGGTAGGAAAATATTTAATAATAACAGCTGAAATATCTTTATTATTATCAGGTATAAAATAATATTTCAGGTTAAAAATAAACACTCATTAAAGTTAAAAATCATGGCAAAAAGTTTCAACCCAAATATACAGCATTTAGAAATGACCTTTTATATTGTCATATACACGAATTCTCTAAATTAAATGAGGTTTTGTCCCACTTTGTCATGTCTGTATACAGAGTTCCACATATGTAAGGAAGTGACCTCTGCTCCAGTTGAATGTTTAAGAGATAAGAAACCTACATACAGATGTTTGGAAGGTTTCCAAAAAAACAAGCCATTTGCTTTTCTTTTCAGTACTAAAGAAGAATGAACAAAAATATTAAAAGGCAAAGATAAACAGACCTTGTTGAATTGTCCAAGACTGACTCCATTTAGGTCTAGGTCATAGATCAGTGTGGTTTTAATTATATTGTTTTCTAGTGAGCAGTACGGGTGTGTCCCATTCCAATTTCAATTACAGTATTTCATATCATTTCTCAACTACTTGTGTTACAGTGAGCCACACTCTTCAGAATTAAATTAATCAGAACTCCACCTAATTTCAGTGGGAATATTTCAAGAGGATAAACTGAGTATCTGTACTCAGCATCTTGGAAGGCAGCAACAGGCTGTGGATTAAAATGGAGCCTTTGCATAGAGAAGAAATGTCCTTTGTTTGGTCACACAATTGCTAAAAGAACTGCCATTAAACACTATAGAGGAATTTACTTAGTTACACCATCAGAAGGTGTTTTCATTATTTCAAACAATTTAGAAGAATCCGTGGTTAAAATAAACTGCATGATAATCACACAAAATAATGTAGTTGAGCAAAAACAAAAACAAAACAAAAACCCGTAATTATTCTGAAAGTTGGTATCATTGCATATTTTCAAGTGTTACTTTTCTGCAGTTTCATTAGATTTTTTTCATAAAAGTGATATTAAAATGGCCACATTAAGAAGGGAAAAAGACTGGTTTTAGAAAATTTGCAGCTTTTGTTCAAGCCCTTGTTATGAACCACAGATTTTGGTAATGGAAAAAAACACAAAAAGTACAATTAAAAAATAAAGTTGGTATCTGGAAAAAAAGAGAATGAAAGAAACAAGAAAGAAAACTTATTTTAAAAATTCAGTTACTTTGAAATGATAATGCCGTGTTAGTATATAAGTAAAGTACCCTGCTTGAGAGGATTGTAATTACTCTACCAGCAAAGTCGTCTGAATGGACATAAAACTCATCAAGACCATTAAATATTGGGGCCACGGTTCAGGGGCTAATTTAATTATTACCTCTCTACTACTTTCTGTATGTGGGAATGGGCACGTATTTCTTATCCCTTCTAACATAACCAAATCTCCAGGACAGCGATCTAGCCTGTTATGTAATAAAACTGAAATCTTCAGAATTGTATATCCTCATTTGCATACTAGGTATGGATATTGGTGTCAATGGTAAGTTTGATAATCAAACATGAAAACTTTTCTACCATCATGAAAATTATATAGATTACAGAGGAGTATAGCTTAATTTTCCATTAGAAGAAAAAGGAATAAAGGGCAGCATTTGCCAGTTAACATTTTATGTCTTTATTTTTTAATGTGAAACAGTATGGAAAAGAAATTAGATTTTTACAAAATTCACAATATTCATCAAACTTTCAATTATTGGTGAACTATCATACCATAGGAAAACTGTAAGATTTAGTGTGATAGAATAAGTGGGTCTGTATCAGAAATTTGCAATCATATTGTTTAGACTCCATTCAGTGTATTTATTTATTTTTGGTAACTGAAAGAGCTCTAAAAGAAAGCCGTTGAACTGTCAACATTTCTCTAGTGTTTATGTAGAGTGACTAAAATAATGAAAGTGATTTATTGTTCTTGGACAGGATCCCGATTTTGAAAGAGATTAAATTGACCCAAATTTGGCTTACATTCTAGAGTATAACAATTTTCAGAAAGAAGCAACTACCCTATACTTTATAAAAAAAGAACAAAAGAAAAGTAAAATCTGTTGCATCAAATAATATAATTAATCATTTAATTGTCTGAATTTTATTATAAAATACATTCTTTCTAATGATAATGTTACTATCAGTATAAATTTTTTTGGGGGGGGATAAAAATAAATTAGGACAAAACCATAGAGAAATAAAGTATTGAAGAATTCCTTAGTAATTTAAAACAGCATCTAATTTATTTATGGTCATTTATTCTTTAAAATACTTAGAGAAATAGAGAGAATATCAAGTATTGGTTCTGTTTTACCTTGGTGTTTATGAAGAACAATGTATATGGACCTCCGAATGTCCAGTTGTTTGCAGTCCTATAAATAATTTATTTTACTGATCCAGTCATACCCATATATCATCTGTGCAATTTATTGTAAATATGGTCCTTATGAAAATATCCAGGTTGATTTGAACTTTCACTCAACATATACACCCCAAGAAAGAGCAGGGATCAGTCTCCTTCCTTTTGTCTGCTGATTTGTTTCTTTATAATTCTGTTTCAATCAATTGCATTCCTTTATTGATTATGTTTTTACTTTATTTAAACTTACAATGTGGATCAGATCTGTGCACACAGTTGTTAGTGACGCTTTGTTAACAGCAGCAAGATAAAATTTCCAGTGCCATGATGTGAATATTTTATTAATTGTCCATTCTGGGCACCAGCCCAAGGTAAAACCAACAGGACAAATGGCCCATTGCCACTGCTTTCAAAACAAGAGTATAGTACTGTTCTTCTCTCTGTAACATTGGCTCAATTCCCACCCTCTAATTGATCTGCAAGAGGCTGACACTATTATTTTTCTTAATTTTCTCATTTTGAGGTTGCCTAATGGATTTGTTCCCGTATCCTTCTACCTATATCCCATCACCCTCACTATATTATTTTATGTAATTTATAATAAGTTGTAGTTTCCCTCTTTTGTTTTCATTCCTTAATACAAAATTTTAGGTTTAACTCATTATTAGCTTCTTTTTAAAATTATTCCATTCTATTTATATGAAGAGTTACACACACAGACACAAAGGCAGAGTGAGAGAATGAGAGAGAAAGGGAGAAGGAGAGGGAGAGGGAGAAAAGTCAGAAATTTATGTCTTTTAGTCAAGGACTTACTTTTTTGCCAGAAAGAGTTCAGAGATCACATGATAAAAATATTTTACTGAGAACATATTGAATTTTAATGTTACCTTGAGAACTTTATCAACTGAAGCAATGGAGTGCAAAATTATAATGATGGCACAGTGAAGTAAGAAATGAATGCATTTTTTCAGACCTTTTGCATTACAGGAAATCTACTGTATTTTTTTAAGAGAATTTAAAGCTTTTAGGAACTGTTATCTTTTTGATTGGGCAACTTAAAACTAATAGCTAATTTATACCATGGATAGATGCTATGTTAGGTAAAGACCAGTTCTTCTTAACTTTATAACAATTAATTCTGAACAATATTATATAAAGTCACATCAACATGGCCATAAAATATATCATGCAATCAGATATACATCAACTATAAATTGGAATATAAACAGCCAAAATATTTTACCTAAGTGAAGAATTCTACATACAAGTAACACTGTTCAATACTGCCTACATAGTTAGTAAAAGAACTGTACTTTGTTAAGCACCCAAACTAAAGAGATGCCATGATTTAAATATCCACGTGGTGCCCATTTATTTTGAAACTATAATTGTAAACTTTTATTAATGTGACTATTTTCTGACTTGTCTGGTCAAATATAAACCATAAAGAAGCTTTTGAGTGTCTTGGTGAGATGTAATGATATAACAAGATCTAAGTGACACGGTATTGTCAGTTTTTGAAAAGCAGAATAACTTTATTTTACTAATGAGTAATTGTGCCTGATTGCCTTGACAAGGAATAAGAAGGAACTAAGTCTGCTAATGCATGTTCCTGAATCATTCAGGACATCATTTCACTTTAGTATTAAAAAATTCATGGTGGATAAGGGGTAATTTTTTTCATAACCAAGTATTTTAGGGAAATCAGAATAGAATCTTATATTCTTTCGACAACCAATGAGGAGTCCACGATCCTAGGGGAGCAGAAATGTTTGTAATCAATTTAGTCACACTTTTGATACTAATGTTTTAGTTGCCATTACATATGTATGCCAAATATGTTTCAATTAAAATGCAAAGACCAGGACCTTTCTTTATTTGTATGCATGCAATAAAAATGTGCCTTGTGATAATCTGAAAATTTCTGAACTAACAATATCTTTGCTTGAAAGTAATGACTCTCAATTTATAAACCTAAATGATTGACAAAATTCATAAGAGCACCACTCAACAATGGTACACTTGACTAAATACATCTGTGTAAGTTAATAAATCTTAGTCTATTAGTCATTAGTATAAAATATTCTTCATTATTCTATAGTCAAAATCACATATATAACCAACACAATTACTTAAGAGAATCTTACATTCTGCTCATACAAGATAATCTGAGAAATTTCCTAAACCCTATTCAAAGGACAATATTTTCTAAAGCAATTCATTTGGAAATTATTTTTTACATATGATTTTTATGCTGTGGGTCTCCAGGCTTCTGTGAAATCTTAACATTATTATGGTGTTGAGTGATGCAAGAAATATCCTTTTAAGGAATTTTTCTGAGCTTTTTTTCTCCATGTGTCTATTAGGTGTAGCTCTTTTCAGTCTGACATTTCTCAGGGACCACATCAGGTATTTTAGGTCCCAAGCTGTCCACGGTTTATAGCAGGAAACACCAAAACATTAACTAAATATGTGTGGGAAAGCTTGAGTGAATTCAAATAATTTTCAAAGAAAAGAAAAAAAAATGGCCCTCTCTGAAGGCACTTCTCTGAAACACTTTCTTAGTAACATAAGATGGAAACTTAAAGAAAAAGATGGAGACCCTGGCTGGTGTAGCTCAGTGGATTGAACACCAGCCTGGGAACCAAAGAGTCATGGTTGGATTCCCCAGCCAGGGCACATGCCTGGGTTGAGGGCCAGGTCCCCAAAAGGGGGTGCGCGAGAGGCAACCACACATTGATGTTTCTCTCCCTCTCTTTCTCCCTCCTTTCTCCTCTGTCTAAAAATAAATAAAATCTTAAAAAAAAAGAAAGTAAAGAAGCCTACTGCTTAAAAAAAAAAAAGATGGAGGTTTCACTGTGAAACTGTCATGGCAGAATATCAGCAGTGCTTCTTGCACATCTAGGGCCCAAAAGTGAACAATAACAACAAAAATCTCACTTGAGCATCTAATGTTTAAAAGGGACTGGTTTGGTGACTCTTAAAGTGGTTCTTCTTGAAGCAAGATATCTTTTTGCTTTTTTTATTTGTTTTTTAAGTTTTAGCTGATGCATCTTACTTTGGTGATCTTTACTGGAAAAAAGAAAACAACTTTGAGGAAACACTGAACAAGTCCAACTATAGTTTTGCAAGAAATATAAAAAGATACTTTAACTAACATCTTATTTAAACCAAGGATCTTTTTACAATTGCAAAATTACACTGGGTCTGTTTGTACAGTGTTTCCTTCAAGTCCCTCCCTTCTTTGCCCCCAGTGAAGATCTCCTGGAAAAAATACCTCAATATCTTCTAGTATTAAATGTCAGGGCAGGAAATGCCTCCTCAAATGAAATGGAACAAATTCTATATTAGAAATGAGAACCATATAATGATATCAGTTGGGGCTTTTGTGTTTGCAAGTGATAGATGTCAAATTCGGCTAACTTCAGCACAAAAGGGAATTTATTGGTTCCATTAAGCTGAAGTCACTCAGGCAGCTCACCAAATTGATAGGCTTCAAGAATCTGTCTCCAAGGGAGTGAAATGTGGTGCTTGCCAGCTAGTACTCTCTCACTCTCTTTCTCTTTGTTCTGTCTCTGTATCTTTCCTCCCTCCTCTCTCTCTTTTTAAATTTTGATTTATCTTTGCCTGCTCATAGTATACCCTCCTAAAGGAAACAATTCCCCCTTAAGTTTCTGTGGATTATGCTTCTGAAACCCCAATTTAATACCTCAAAGGGAAACAAAAACAAAAAAATAGCTGTCATTTTCCAGTGTCAGTGTAATAAGTCCAAGGATGAGTTTTGATTTGCCTTATTCGGGTTACATTGTCATTTCTTGACCCTGTCATTGTTATTAGAGCAGTGGGACACTGTGATGAGCCCAAACTAGGTCATCTGTGGCCAAAGGTCAGGGTCTTCTAAGAGAAGAAAAGCTAACCAACAGCAGTAGCTACCACATTCCATTATTACAATTTGAAAGGGGCTCTTTCGCCAAGAAACTCAAAACTAACTACATAACTCCTTTATATTAATAGTATTATCCTAGGTCTTCCCGTATTTCTAAGTTCCTATTTGTTTTTACTTTTTACATTGAAATAAATCATGATTCTGTTTTTAAAATATGTTTTAATATTATAAATCATTTGAGAATCTCTTTGGAGATAGGTCATTTATAAATTACAAAACAAAGTAATAGATTAAATGCAACTGGGTTTCCAGAAGATTGAAGCATTATCTATATAAGAAAAGTTAAATGAAGCATGCTAGTTTTATCTTAGCAAATATGGATGGCTATTCAAGCAAAGAATGTGACCTAAAAATAATAAGGACTCTACAACCTATTGCCACTACCAACTGGGTGACATAAACAGAAGTCAAACTAAATTCAGCTGTGACTTTAACTGTTAATGTCATATTAAAGTAACTCCTTGATGTGATTTAATATTCTTGCTTCTGGTAGTGCTTGAACTAATTTGAATGAGCATAGCCAGTGACCTAATATTATGAGATGCTGCTAAGTCATACTTAGTTTTCAGAGAATGCAATGGGAAACAATGTATAACATTTCCCAGTTACTACATTTTAAAAATTATAATAATGGCTTTAGAATATCATATACCTGGTGAAGTTTGTCAATGGATAACAAAGATGTTAACTGTAAAGAGTGAATAATGGTTGCATAGAAGGTTATCTCAGAGCTCTGTGAAGATATGCTTGAAGGTATCTACTGAACTCTTTAGTTCCTATAAAAATGTTTCTCAACTTAGTTTAATCACTGGTTATAGAACATTGTGTATGTGAAGGTATAACCAATTTAGGATGTTTGCCAAACCACTCAGGAATTAGAGACAGGATCTGATAAACATCATTTGCTGCCTACAGTGAAATATAAACTCATATGACATCCCAAATCTATCAGAAACAAGTTCTGTTCCACTTGTCAGAGCTACCCGTGAAATCCTAGGAGTGTTGTCAGGAATGTATCTGTCTCTCTAAGGTTCTTTCTGGGTTTCTCAAGTCTCCATGCCTTCAAAATCTTTCTTGGTTCTACAGTTTTTGTAATTACTATCGGGTGATACTATCCTGACCTCTCCATAGAGGATTTTTTTCTTTTCACTGAGAGATCCAGCAATTCTACCAAAGTTCTTTATTATATCTCAAGAACCAACATAACACCATGATCAAGTGGGACTTATTCCAGGGATGCAAGGTTGGTACAACATACGCCAATCAATAAACATAATATACCACATATACAAAATGAAATACACAAACCACATGATCATATCAACAGATGGAGAAAAAAGATTTGATAAAATCCAGCACTCATTTATCATAAATACTCTCAGCAAAGTGAGAATAGAGAGACATACCTCGTTGTAATAAAGACCATATAGACAAACCCACAGGCAACGTTATACTCAATGGGCAAAAACAACAAGCATTTCCCTTAAGCTCAGGAAAAAATAGGGATGTTCACTTTCAACACTTTTGTTCAACAGAAAACTGGAAGTCCTAGCCACACCAATCAGACTAGAAGAAGGAATAAAAGGCATCCAAATTGGAAAGATAGAAGTAAAATTTGCAATATTTGCAGATGACATGAGACTGTATATAGAGAATCCTAAGGATCCCACCAAGAAACTACTAGAACTGATCAATGAATTCAGTAAAGCAGCAGGATATAAAATAAATTTCCAGGAATCAGTTGCACTTTTATACACCAATAATGAACTACAAGAAAGGGAAATTAAGAAAACAATTCCATCCACAAATGTTTAAAAAAGAATAAAATACCTAGAAATAAATTTAACAAGGATGTAAAAGACTTGTAATCAGAAATGTATAAGACACTGAAGAAAGAAATTGAAGAAGATACAAATAAATGGAAGCATATACCATGTTCAGAGACAGGAAGCATTAACATCATTAAAATGCCCATACTACCCAAAGCTATCTATAGATTCAACACAATTGTTATCAAGATACCAAGGGCAAATTTCACAGAACTAGAACAAATATTTCAAAAATTTATATTGAACTACAAAAGAATGGCAACATCAATCTTGAGAAAGAAGAATAAAGTTAGAAGAATCATGCTACCTGATGATATCAAACTATACTACAAGGACATAGTAATCAAAACAGATATATAGATCAATGGAACAGAGTAGAGAGCCCAGAAATCAACACACCTTTATAGTTAATTAGTATTTGACAAAGAAAGCAAAAACAAACAATGGGCTAAAGATAGTCTATTCAATAAATGGTGTTGGAAATTTTGGACAGGCATGTACAAAAAATGGAAGCATATCACCTTCTTATACCATACACAGTGATAAATACACAATAATAAATAATGGGTTAAAAACTGAAATGTTAGACCTGAAACCATAGAAATCCTATAAGAAAACGTAAACAGTAAAACCTCAGACATTTCTTGTAGCAATATTTTTTCTGATATATCTCCTTGGGCAAGGGAAATAAAAGAAAAAAAACAAAAGAGACTACATTAAACTTAAAAAGTTTTTGCACAGGAAAGAAAACCATCAACAAAATGAAAAAAAAAATTCAGAATTTTGACCTCAGGCTCATCAAGTTACTCAGTGACACCTGGGAGTTCCATCTAACACTCAGTATGGAAACTCAGAGAAGGTCCCACTTGGTCATGCTGCCCACATTCTTTGACATCCCTGAGCTTCTATCTAAGAAGACCCCCATCGAACCCACTGGCTTGTGTAACTCAGTTGAACTTTGGGGGTTCCCTGGAATAATGACTGGCAAAGTCAGAAAATCTGCTCAGTAATAAAGGCCAAAGTACAGAGTTGCTTCTAGAAATCATACCTTCATCATTGCTTAAAAACATCAAACAAAAAACTTGTTTGAGGTTAGTAAGATTGATATCAGAAGGGCATCACTAACTCTATCTTATCCATAGGTTTATGAAAATTCCACATCAAAATACCAATGTGTTACTTTCTATTAATAGAATTATTTTATATTTTAAATTGAATAATAAGCAGTTTAAAATAGTCAAAAGTTTGTAAAAAGAAAACTAACCAGAGAGAATCAAATATTAAAAATATTATAAAACTACAGTAAATAAAAAGTAGGATACTGGTGGGCTCAAAGAAGCAGATGTGTCCAAAAGAATAGAGAAATATCAAAACCAAAACCCACCCTCCTGAGCTGAATCCTATAGAGACACAGTGAGAAAGAGGATCACATAGCTATGTGTGTGATTATTACATCTATGAGGTGAAATTTATATATGCAAAAGAAACACGTAAGTCAACATGTGATCTGATAGATGGTGTCAAGAATATTGGCAAGATTTTTGGAGAAAAATATCATCATATATCTTCCCTTTGTACCTAATGCTAGAATAAATCCCAGATGGAACACTTTGCTTAATCTAAAAAAGGAAACCTCAGAATATTAGGTAAAAAGGCAATAAATTTGGAAGGAACCTTCTTAAATAAGATACAAAATTCAAAACAAAAATTCAAAATATTTAACATTTCATATGCAGAATTAAATGGTAAATAAAGTTTGTACAGAACTTCTCTTTTTAAATAACTTTGGTTTTATATATTAATATTTGATAGTACCATCAATTATTACTTATTACATTTCTTTTTTTACATCTCTTCTGAATATAGTTTCTTGTTAGTACTTTCTATATGAACTTCAGTGTCACATTGTGTTAAAAAATGAACCTATTAATATTTTTATTGGGGTCGTATTAAACATATTAACTGTTTTACCTCAGGAGAACTGACATTCGTAACGGTGATTCTGCTTCTCAAAAACTACTTGTTCAAATCTCCTTTTGTGTTCTTCAGTAATTGTTCCAATTTTTTAAATCTGTCTTTAATGTAGACTTGCCATTTCTTACTTGGTTTAATCCTAGGTGTTTGTCTTTTTTTTCTTGATATCTTATATGTGATCTCTTAACTGGTCATTTCTTCTAAGTGGTTATTCTCTCAGAAATTCATTTCACAAATACTCATCAAGCATAGGCTAGGGTCCAATCACTGTTTGAGGAACCAGGGATACAGAAGTAAACAGGGCGGACAGCAATTCCTGACTTCAAGTTTATGTCATATTCTGGGAGACAGATAATAATCAAGATTTATAACACAAGTATGCTTGTACCTAAGTATGAGTATACTCGATAAAGGGAAGGGCTAAAGAGAGAAGGGAAAAACAGGGGAGGGTAAAAATTGTCAAGGCATGATTTAAAATTTTGAAATTTAATAACATTTAATAAAGATCATAATGAAAAACTGGGCCAAGTCTCATGGTTATCTGGGGTAACACAGCCCAAGAAAAGAAAAAAATAAAGTATAAGCCCTGAAGCAAAACATGCCTGATGTGTTGAGGAATAGAGGGGTGTCTGGGTGCACTGGGGAGATTAGAGAGGTACCCAGAGGGGTATGTTGGGGGGAAAGGGATGCTGCAGTTCACCCAGGGTATTATAGATTTTATATATGTTTTCAAATCGAATGTTCATTTATTTGCATATTTTTTGAAGTTGATTATATTTAGGGTCTAATATGTAGACAATTTTTGTGAATGTTTTAAAGGCAACCTGTGCCTTCCATTTTCACTGTAGAGATGTTTTTATTTCCTCAGTAGAGAGACTGTGACATGTATGGATAAATAGGCAGTTAAATACAAAAATGATAGATGATAGATAGGTAGACAGAAGTTACAAAGTTACATCATTAAATATATTAAACATCTATAAAATCGTCTTTTATCGTCCACACAAACTGTGATGGACTGTGCATAGTGAATTAACTTTCCTCCTGCTTGTTTGTTTCCATTTCCACTTATTTCCTCTAATATCTGTCTTATAAATTCTGCTACTGTATTTGGTGCATAAATATACATAATTGTACATCTGCAATGTGAATTGTTCCCTCTATCATTATCTGATAATAAGATTGCAAGTCCTATATTTTTGTTTGTTTATATATTTGCATTTGTTGGCCTAAATTTATTCTCCTTTAACATTTTTTTTCTAATATTCCTTAATCTCTTTTTTTTTAAAGTGAGAAACCTAAAACACCAATCCTGAAAAATACATGCAGCCCTATGTACATGGAAGCATTATTTACAATAGCCAAGGTTTGGAAGTAGCCCAAGTCCCTATCAGTACACGAGTGGGTTAAACTGTTGTGGTACATTGACACAGTGGAACATTACTCATTACTCTCCTGTAAAAAAGAAGGAAATCTTACTATTTGCTAAAGCATGGGTGGACCTGGAGAATATTATACTAAGCGAAATAAGCCAGTCAGAGAAAGTAAGTACCATATGAACTCACTTATATGTGGAATTTAATGGACAAATAAACTAATAAAACAGAAACAGACTCATAGATACAGAGAACAGACTGACAGCTGTCAGAGGGGAGGGGAGAAGGTTGGGGCGCTGCATGAAAAAAGTGAAGGGATTAAGCAAAAAAAAAACCTCATAGAAGCAGACAGCACTAATTACTAAAAGGAAAGGGGGAAGGGAGGGGATAGTGGGTAAAGGCGGGAATATATGGTGACAGAAGGAGACTTTACTTGGGTTGGTGAACACACTATATAATATACAGATGCGATATTATAGAATTGTACATCTGAAACCTCTATAATTTTATTAACCAATGTCACCCCAGTAAATTCAATAAAAAAAAAGTGAGTCCTCAGTACAGAGAAATTTGTTAGGGTTTTCTTTGAGATAAAATCTCAATTCTTCTGCCATATTGTCTCCAATAACACTTTGGTTGGCTGAATTTCATCCTTTAGAAGTGTCTTCCACAGGGTTCATGGGAATAATATCTCCTTAGCATTCTATTCTACTTCCTGAAGTCTTCACACTAGAATGAGAATTTGATTGGCTATAAATCTCACCATCCCCACCACCCCAATACCCCCTCACTGATGAGCATCTTGTCAGTGTTGTTCCTCTGTCTTCTTGTAATGACTGTCACTGTGGAAAAGCCTGTGGACAGCCTTGTTTTCCTCAATATATAAATGCTTAACCTTTTTGCCTGAATATCCACAGGATTTGTTCTCTATTTTTTGCCCAATATATTTACAAGTTTGTGCTTTAGTATTGATACTTTTGGGGTAAAATTTGCACAGTATGGTACATGGTGCATTTTCATATTTTGGTTCAACTTTTCTTGAATTGTATTTTACAATATTTATTTCTTCCACTCTGTGATATCCTCCTTTGGCTTCTTTCTTCTCCTCTCTTCCTTCCCTCCTTCCTTCCTTCCTTTCTTCCTTTCTTCTTTGGGAACTTTTAGAAAAATATACTGTATCACTTTTGCTTGTCTTCTATGGCTACCGTGCTCCCCAATTCTTTTAAATTCATTCCTCATTTTCATGTTATTTTGATTCTTATTCTCACTTCTATATTCTATGTGCCTTTCTCTATTTTCTATATTTACTTTCCTTTTCCTTTTTTCAATTTTGTCCTTATTTCTCTGATACCTTGTTTTCCTCTATGTTTCTGAATTCCTTCAGCTTGTGTTCTACAGTCTCCTGTGCCTTATCATCTCATTCCTTATTTCTTACACCAGCAAGGTGACTGCTGCATGAAATTATTTTTGAATTTATGGTAGAATATTTGACAACATTTTTCATCTGACTTGTGGTCTTATTTTCTGAAAAGTGTTCTTTAGCTGTTCTAAGTATTGCTCTTCTTCTCCACTCTGCTTCCTTTGGTGTCATTGCCTTAAAGCTCTGCCAGCGATATGTTTATTAATCATAATTACATAAGATGGATTTTCCTGAAACAAGAATTTTATATTCTGGTGAAACTCTTGCCTTGATTCCTTCTTTGAATCACAGCAGGCCAGCAGGGCTTCTAGCAATAAACCATGATTTCCAACATTTCAAATTAGCTGGTGTCAGCAAGAGACTCTGGTCCTGCATCACAGGGTGAGCCTTTCTACTTAGGAAGTGTGTATTTGCTGGCACTTTTTGAGTTTTTCCCTCACTAGGCACCCTGAAGACTTTCTACTACTCTGCTTTCCATGTCACCCTGCTAATTCTCAGCCACAAATTAGCTCTACCAGGCCTACATCTTACTAGGATCTAGTTGGTGTCCAGGATACATACCCTGGTTCACTGTTACTTGCTAAAGTTCCTGAAAAAAGGGCAGGGTAGCTTTTTGTACTTCTGTGTGAACACCTCAACTTCTAATATGTTTTTGCCTGTGTTTCCTTAGATCTAATTTTTTATTAGATCTAAGGAAACACTGCCAGTCTCACAGTTTTGTTAAAAAGGGAGTTTGTGGTATTATTTTTGTTTGCTTGTTTTTGTTTCCTGGTATTTCTTTTTGGCATGATTTCCTGCAAAAGCAAGGAGAAAGTATTGAGTCTATACCACCATATTTATAATGGTAATCCTCCTGAGGAATTTTTGGAAGGAGAAAATTAGGTTTAAGTTTTGAATTTTAATTAATTAATTAATTAATTAAAATATGTTTATTTTTACTTTATTTTTTTGCATTTTAAATTGTTGTTCAAATACGATTGTCTCCATTCACCTGCTACCATTTCCCCCACCCTACCCATCCCCACCTCCCACCCTCAGCCTACCCCTCTTTGGCTACCCCTCTTTGGACCATGGGTCCTTTATAAGTGTTTCTTTATGGTCCTTCCTCTTCTTTCACCCATTATCCCCCTCTCTTCTCCCCCTCCCCTCTGGTTACTGTCAATTTGTTCTTTATTTCAATATCTCTGGTAATGTTTTGCTTGCTTGTTTGTTTTGTTGATTAGATTACACTTATAGGTGAAATCATGTGGTATTTATCTTTTACCTCCTGGCTTACTTCACTTAGCATAATGCTCTCCAGTTCCATCCATGCTGTCGTGAAGAGTAGTAGCTCTTTCTTTCTTTCTGCTGTGTAGTATTCCATTGTGTAAATGTACCACATTTTTTTCATCCACTCATTTACTGATGGGCACTTGGGTTGCTTCCAGTACTTGGCTATTGTATATTGTGCTGCTATGAACATTGGGGTGCATAGGTTGTTTTGAATTGGTGTTTTAGGATTCTTGCTGTAGAATTTTTAGATGTACAGAGTAGTGCAAAAACAATGTGTGCAATTCAATTAATATTAAATACAAAGTTAGACAACTGGCATAATAATCACGCAAATAAAATAATAGGACATTACCAGTATTCTAGAAGCCTTTTTGCATACTCTTTAAGTTGCTATGTTCTCTCCTACTCCATGATTTTAATATTTTTCAATTATTCTGCATTTTATGGTTTTAATTTAAGTGTAATTTTAAGTTCTTTATTGACATTTAATTTTATAATAAAAAATGAAAATAATTTATATGCAAAATTTTAGAAGCAATTTTTTTCTTTTTATTTTAATAAATCCTTTAAATTTAACAATAGATATTTCCAGGGAAACTGAAACTCTGATTTAACTATCAAGTTTGGTTGGATTATAGGAATAGGAGACAAGTTTTTGAGTGTGATCTTATAAAACTGATAAGTAGCTTGACTTATGACTAGACTTAGTGAGATTTATTTATGCTATATAATTGGCTGTTTCTCCTGGTAGACTATGTCACACTCAAACATTAAACAAACAAACAAACAAACAAAAAAGACCACATGAATCCCATATACTTGGAAGACAAGAAGGTTATCATTGGTTCTACAGGAGCACCTTTCCTGTATTTATTTGCTACATTTTGAAGATTTAGATTTAATCTGATATATTTGAATTTGCTTTATAACCAGTTGAGTTAACCAGAGGCTCTATTTTTGATGCTGTGACAGCAGTGTTCTGGACTCCAGCTAACACTTCAGGTGTTGGAAATTATAACATACTATTTCTGAGACCTGCTGCCATCTAGCTTTTTAAAGTAAAAATCTTTCCACTCCCAACAGGTCAGAGAAATGGATTTTAAAAACAAAACGATCATTGCAGCATTATTCACAGTGGCCAAGACATGGAAAAAACCGGCGTCCTTCGATAGAGGATATATGCAATGAAATACTATTCAGCCATAAAAAAGATGAAGCTCTGCCATTTATAACAGACTGTGGAAGGATGTTGAGAATATCATGCTAAACAAAACATGTCAGATGGAAAAAGTCAAGAACCATATGATTTCACTCATATGTGGCATATAAAACTGAAAACGATAAATGAACAAATAGGCAAACCAACAAACAAAAACTCATAGATGTAGAAAACAGTAGCATGGTTGCGAGAGGGAAAGGGGCTGGAGGAAATAAAGGGTAAAGGGGGTCAAATATCTGGTGACAGAAGGAGATTTGATTTTGGGTAGTAAATATAAAATGCCATATACAGACAATGTATTATAAAATTTTACGCTTAAAAACCTATGAAATTTTATTAACCAATTTTACCCCAATAAATTTATTTTTAAAAAATAAAAACAAAAATGAAGAGTCTAGAAAGGATATCTGTTTGAAACAATCAATGAGGCCCCATTTGTCTACGAAGAAGTACTTATAAGCACAGCACAATCACATAAAAACTAACTCCTGTCTGGTCTGTTTTGCTTTCCCTTCCCCTTCACTGGAGAGCTGAACTTTATGAGTTGGGGTTCAGGCTATATACATACCCTTGTTCACTGTCATGTATACCTCAATAACCTGCAGGCCATTCTCTTGTTTCTTGGAAAGGGAAAGCAGGTTTCTCTGTCTGTCAAGCTGTTGAACACCCACGGTTCCCCAGAGTCAAAGCTGAAAGAAAATACCTTTGCAACAGCCCTTCCCTAGCCAACACTAACATAACGGAGAGTGTGTAAACAGTTGGGTGGACTGATTGTTACAGAGTTTGAAGCAGAGCAAGAACAGGTTTCGCTCAGACAATGGAATCTGAACTCAGTATGCAAATATCCTGGTTTCCCTTCCTGGGGCTTTTCACAGTTCAGGGTGTTCAACCTCTCCTAAGGCACTCACACTCCCCTCTAGGCCAGATCATGGGGCTCCCGGGTCACTGCCACAGGACTTTAATTCCACTGACTTTGGGGTGACCTTTGCTTCAAAGCAGAGACTAAGCTCTGGAGCTAGATTTTTGTCGGGAGCTCTTTGTCTTTCACTCCTCCTTTCTGGACTCTTCCTTATAGGTTTAATTCTAGCTCTAACAAGGCTTTTGGTAAACCAACTGAACATTAGGGGTCTAAAATATTACATGTAGTTAATTATATATCACTGCCAGGCACTGAACTGAAGAATGATCATACCATCCTACAAAGCATTGCTATTTTAATGGTAAAACACAATAGAAAACATAAAAACACAGGGAGGCGAGCAAATGATGCCAGGTTGGGCCTCTGTGTTGTCAATCTTTTTATAAGTACAAATTTGACACAAAAGATTGTGAGAGGAACTTTTAAATTTCATGTTTCTCTTTCCTCCAGTACTAAATTGTCAGTTTGAGAAAGTATCCAATTTTGATTCAATGTGAACTACAGCAAAATTTTATCAGCAGAGTAGATTTTGACTCCAATTTTGTTTAAAGACAGAGGTCTTTATGAGCAACTGCTTGTATGAGCAACTGATAAGAGCTGAATGCTACTGTTATTACAGCTAATGTCTGTATGTGTATTTTCTTTAGTTCATTGGACATGAAAATATTTGTTGTTTAATTCCAGAGATTTTGCAAATGTTTGTGTAAAGTATTATTAAATTTTGTTTTGTATTTAGTTATATAAATCCTGAAGTGGTATTTATATAATAGATAATATTCTGTTGTAAAAAAAAAGTATTTCATTAAAATATTTCCAAAGATGCGATTATTAGATACCATGGGGAAATAAATCCAGATGACTACAAACACATTTTAATAATAACATGTAGTGTTTATTATGCTAAAGAAAAATTTTCAAATATTAAATTTGTACCAATTAAATATATTGAATGTAAAAAAATTACTTTTATTTTGTAAGTGATTAAATAAACATTTAATAAGTCTCTACCATGTGCCACACACTAGCATAGTAAAAAGAACTAATGACTGGAGCCACAATATATTCCTCCTTTTTTCTCTGTGTTTCATAGAGCATAATTTCTTTAGATTTGTCTTTCAGTGTGTTATTTCTGCCATTCAAAATTTCTATCAAATTTTTAATTATAATAATATTTTTAATTAAAAATTATATCTGGTTCTTTTTCTTCTACTATATTTTAAATTATATATGTTTTCTTATTGCTTGTTTATTTTTAAAATGCATCTATTTTTAAATTTCTTATGTCATATAAAATATCTAATAATTCTTGTATCTAAAATACTGCAGCTCAAATTCTTTAGACTTGTAGCTGTTATGTAATCATTGTATTTGTTGCTAATTTGACTTTTAATTGTCTCATTGTGAGCGCATATTTGTCTGAATTTAATCTATGGGTATCCTGAAAATCTAAATAAAGGGTGCTTTTTTCCAAGGAGAAACTGTGTTTGTTTTTGTTGGAAGCCAAGGGGTATTATTGGACTGGGACCACAATAATGTACTTTGAGGGTCTTGGATAAATAAGAAATCAAAGATTGCATAAGCTAATCTGAAGTAGTCCCAATGTTAGTGGGGTTTCCTAATACTAGCATTTATATATCCTTTGTCCCCAGTTTTACTGCAATTTTGTATTTACTTTCTACTTGCCTTAAAAAGTGTCTTTCTTAAGTTTCAGTATTACACTTGGAAAGTATCTTTTTTGTAACTTATCTAGTATATAGTAATATTGTCACAGGAAAATCCCTTGAATTATCTCATTTGGTATTTTTTGGAGCAAATCTTCCTTAATTGTAATTTCTTCTTAAATAAACATTTTAGTTTATATCAAATTTGAATGCCCATTAAAACAGTGTATCTATGGCTAGATTTTTTTTTTTTTAAGAAGTAAGTTATAATCTTGAAGATTCCTCCTGAGGATTTTGGAATTAAAAAAAAATTCTTAAGTTTTCAGGAAAACAACACTTAACCTGAGAGTTTCTGCTGGAAGTTTCAATTAACGATCATAAAAACAATTCTCTACCTGTTTATTCTCTGTAATCCAATAGCATAACCACTAGCCATATGTGGCTATTAAGTACTTGATATGTCAGCAGTCTGAATTAAGACATTTCCCAAGTGTGAAATATGCACTAGATTTTGAAGACTTACACAGGGAAAAAAGTATAAAATCTCTTGTTAGTTTTATATTGATGACACATTAAATAATTTTTGGATGTATGAGTTAAATTGAATACACTTTAAAAATTAAGTTCACCTGTTTATTTTTACTATTTAATGTGGTTACAAGAAAATTTAAGTTATGTTTGTGACTCGCATAATATTTTACTAGAAAGCATGGTAGCTCTGTCATTTTAAAATTTTCACCAAAGTTAGTTATATTTTTAAAACATTGTCTTTAAATATAAACCGATTATGATGATTTCATAAACTTTCAAAGTATAATATCCAAAGAAGCAGCAAAGTTTAAAAAATGTCATGGATAGAATTTATGACTTATTTTAGACTTTGCTTTGGATACGAAATGATTTAATTTTTGTTTCTATTTACAAATGTAATGCATACCCTTTGATGAAAATTCAAACAATTTGGATATGCATAGGTTAAAAAGTCAAGAAATAAACTATTCAATCCTAACCATTCAGGTCACCCTTAAAAGTACCACAGTATTAGATCTTTCAGAATTTCTTCATTATGTACATATGTACATTTGCATGACTTTTAAATTAAAGCCTCATTCCAAAAGTAAGCAAAAGATACACCAGAGTACAGGTAGCATTATGTTTAAACTAAACTGATGACTGTGTATAAAATGAAAAAGCAACTGGAAAACTATTATGGAATTGATACTAATTAAATAGGAGATGCTAAATACATAAATACCCTTAATTTTTATAAAATTTATTTTATCATAGTGGTATTGTGAAATACTTTTATTCTTTTTCCTCCTTCTGCCAGTGGTGCTAGTATATTAAGGAGAGATATAATCATATTATTATGCTATAAATTTTGGTAAAAGAAGGTTGAGGAAAATATATCATCCTCAGTTCACACTTATTTTCTTCTGCCCTTTTCTTTTATGCATATATTTTATTCACTAGCATTTTAATTATGGTATAACTATTGTGTTATTATGATTAATATGATATATACAATTTTGTATATTGCTTTTCTCTTTATAATTTTTTAATTGTATTTTTTCCATTATCATTTAGTTCCCTTATCCCCCTTCCACCTGCAGTCACCATACTGTTGTCCATGTCCATGAGTCCTTTTTCCATTTTGCTCAATCCCTCCACCCCAACACCTCCCCCTACCTTAGCTATCATCCTGCTCTCTATGAATCTGTCTCTATTTTCCTCATTAGTTCGGTTTGTTCATTAGAATCCACATATGAATGAAATCGTATGGTATTTGTCTTTATCTGACTGGCTTATTTCACTTAGTATAATGTTCTCCAGGTCCATCTACACTGTTACAAAAGGTAAATTTTTCTTTTTTTTATATGCAAGTAGTATTCAATTGTGTGAATGTCCCATAGTTGTTTTATCCATTCATCTACTGATGGATACCTGGGCTGCTCCCATATCTTGGCAATTGCAAATAATGCTGCAATGAACATAGGGGTGCTTATGTTCTTTCAGATTAGTGTTTTGAGTTCCTTTGGATGTATTTCCAGTAGTGGGATCACTGGGTAAAAAGTCAGCTCCATTTTTAATTTTTTGAGGTCTCTTCATACCACTTTCCATGGTGGCTGCACCAGTCTGCATTCCCACTAAGAGTGCTAAAGGGTTCCCCTTTCTCCACATCCTTGTAAGCACTTATTTGTTGATTTATTGATGATAGCCATTCTGACAGATGTGAGACGGTATCTCATTGAGATTTTAATTTCTCTGATGCTTAGTGACTTTGAGCATATTTTCAAATGTCTATAGGCCATCTTTATGTCCTCTTTGGAGAAATACCTATTCAGGTCCTTTGCCTATTTTTTAATTGGGATTTTTATTTTTGGTGCTGCATTTTGTAAGTTCTTTAGAAATTTTGGACATTAATCCCTTATCCAATGTATCAGTGAATATATTCTGGAAATCCTAGCTATAGCAATCAGAGAATAAGAAGAAATAAAAGGCAGGAAGAAGTAAAAATGCCTTTATTTACAGATGATATGAACTATAGATAGAGAATCCCAAATATTCCACAAAGAAACTACTAAATTGATAAATGAATTCAACAAACTAGAAGCATACAAAGAAATCAGTTGCATTTTTATATGCCAATAATGAAATAACAGAACGGGAAATTAAGAAAACAGTCCCATTCACAATTGCTTCAAAAAGAATTAAATACCTAGGAATAAACCTAACCAAGGATGTAAAAGGCCTGTACTTGGGAAAGACACTGAGGAAAGAAATTGAAGCTGATACAAATAAGTGGAAACACATACTATGTTCATGGATAGAAAGAATTAACATCATTATATTGTCCATACCACCCAAAGAAATTTGTAGAGTCAATGCAGTTCCTATCAAGATTCCAATGACATATTTTATAGAACTAGAATAAATATTTCAAAAATCTATATGGAACCACAAAAGGCCCCACATAGCAACAGCAAGCCTGCAAAAGAACAAAGTAGGGGAATCATGCTACCTTATATCAAAGTACACTATAAGGCTATAGTAATCAAATGGCACTGGCATAAAAACAGACACATAGATCAAAGCAATGGAATAGAGAGCTCAGAAATAAACTCACACCTTTATAGTCAATTAATATTTGACAGAGGAAGCAAGCACATATAATGGGCTAAAGGTAGTTTATTCAATAAATGGTGTTGGAAAAATTAGACAAATACACGCAGAAAAATGAGACTAGATCACCTTCTTACACCACACACAAGAATTAATTCAAAGTGGATTAAAGACTTAAAAGTTAGACCCCAAACCATAAAAACTGTAGAAGAACACATAAACAGTGAACCCTTGGACATTGCTTGCAGCAATATTTTATAGGATATATCTCCCCAGGCAAGGAAAACAAAAACAAAAAATAAACAAATAGAACTACACCAAACTAAAAGTATTTTTCCTGGCAAAGGAGACCATCGACAAAATAAAAAGAGCCACAGAATGTGAAAATTTTTAAAAGAACTATAGTTATTAAGGGAAAACCTTGGGTAGTCTGCAGGCATTTCTTTAATATATGTACTTCTAAGAAAAATTAAAAAATCCATTGTGAGAATTCCAATAATTTCACAAAGTGACTGACTGAACAAGATGAGGCCATTCTTTAAGAAATGTATTGTAAAATTTTTTTTGTATATTTTATTGATTATGCTATTACAGTTGTCTCATTTTTTCCCCTTTTTATCCCCTCCACCCTGCACCCCAACCCATCATCCCCATACCTCTTATTTCATGTTTATGGGTTATACAAATCAGTTCCTTGACTTCTCAATTTCCTATAATATTCTTAACCAGCCCCTTTCTATTTTTTTGGTCAACATTTTCCAGCCACTTTCCCCAGTCCTACTCCTCCACACCTCCCACCCTCAATCCTTGCCCCATTTGCCTTTGTCGATGGGCCCTTTAGCATGTTCCTCCCCCTTTCTTCTTAGCATGACCATTCCCCTTCTTTGCCCTGTTATCACCCTCCCTCCTCCCCTCTGGGTACTTATTGTCAGTTTGTTTTTTATTTCAGTGTTGCTGATTATATTTTGCTTGCTTGTTTATTTTGAGACCAGGTTCCACTTATAGGTGAGATCATATGGTATCTGTTTTTCACCACCTGGCTTATTTCACTTAGCTTAATGCGCTCCAGTTCCATCCATGCTGTTGCGAAGGGTAGGAGCTTTTTCTTTCTTCCTGCTGCATAGTATTCCATTGTGTAAATGTACCCTTTTTTGATCCACTCATTTACTGTTGGGCACTTAGGTTGCTTCCAATTCTTGGCTCTTGTAAATTGTGGGGCTGTGAACATTGGGGTGCACAGCTCTTTTGACTTGCTGTTTCAGGATTCTTAGGGTATAATCCCAGCAGTGGAATTGCTGGGTCAAACGGCAGATCCATTTTTAGTTTTTTGAGGAAATTCCAAACTGTTTTCCACAGTGGCTGCACCAGTCTGCATTCCCACCAACAGTGCACTAGGGTTCCCTTTTCTCCACATCCTCCCCAGCACTTGTGTGTTGATTTGTTTATGGTGGTCATTCTGGCTGGTGTGAAGTGGTATCTCATTGTGGTTTTAATTTTCATCTCTCTAAAGGCAAATGATGCTGAGCATCCTTTCATATGTCTCTGGGACCTGTGTATGTCCTCCTTGGAGAAGTGTCTGTTCAGGTCCTTTGCCCATTTTTTGATTGGATTGTTTGTCTTCCTAGATTGGAGTCGTGTGAGTTCTTTACCTGTTTTGGAGATCAAACCCTTGTCGAGGTATCATTGGGAAATATATTTTCCCATACTGTTGGTTCCCCTTTCATTTTGCTGATGTTTTCTTTGGCTGTGCAGAAGCTTCTTATTTTGATGAAGTCTCATTTGTTTATTCTTTCCCTTATGTCCCTTGGTCTAAGGGACATATAGGTGAAAATATTGCTGTGTGGAATATCTAGATTTTCCTGCTTTTGTTCTGTTCTAGGACTTTTATGGTGTCGTGACTTATATTTAAGTCTTTTATCCATCTTGAGTTTATTTTTATGTGTGGCATAAGTTGATGGTTGAATTTCATTGTTTTGCATGTTACTGTCCAGATGTCCCAACGCCATTTGTTGAAGAGGTTATTTTTACTCCATTTTATGCTTCTACCCCCCTATGTCAAATATTAATTGATCATAGAGACATGGGTTTATTTCTGGGTTCTATATTTTGTTCCATTGATCTATGTGTCTGTTCTGATGCCAGTACCAAACTATTTTGATTACAGTGGCCTTATAATACAATTTGATTTCAGGTATTGTGATCCCTCCTACTTTCTTCTTCTTTCTCAAAATTGATACAGCTATTCAGGATTATTTATGATTCCATATAAATTTTTGAAATGCTTGTTCTATATCTCTGAAGTATGTCATTGTATTTTAATAGGAAGTACATTGAATCTATAAATTGCTTTGGGTATTATGGACATTTTGATGATGTTAATTCTTCCAATCCATGAACATAAAAATTTTGTGAGCCGAAGAGTAAAGGTATATAAATCTTTGAGAGAGAGTCAGGATTATGTTGCTGTTACTGTTCTATGAAGATGGTGCTGATGCTCAATAGCCAAAACATTTTCTCCATCTTCTGTGGACTTTATATTTCTGGGAACTCACCCTAAATGTAACTCTGAAATCTAACTCCTGGTTGTTAATCTAAAAAAATTGAAAACTATTTTCCTTGCCCTTTGTATTTTTAATAGTGACATAAAAGCCCTTCTATGGGACTGTAAAAGTATGATGTTCTGTCCCTAGTGAATTTCATAAAAGTTTCCTTGTATAAAATTAGGCAATTAGGCAACACTATGACATTTTTCCAGTATTCATTTTTACAGCTTGGGGGATTTTTTGAAAGTGAGTTGTGATACCTAAAATTTCTAAGTATTGGGAGATAGCATGCAAGATAAAATGTAGTAATATAGTCAACTGAGAATTATAGGAGTTTGCTGATTTTATTTTATTTCTTTGAGGGTCATCTGCTTTTACTAGTTTCCATGAGTTAGCTGAAGACCAAATGTGTTAAGTGACTTTAAGTTATCTTTTGATGGCTTAATTAGGCATTACTCATCTTTTTACTCTTCTGGGAAATTTAAAACCTATAAAATTGTCTATTAGGTTTAAGCCCAGTTTTGATTAACAATCCACTGTCATACACTAAATAGTGTATGCACTTTAAAGGTGAGGCAATTTTTGGCATTTAAATAAACTTGGTATATCAAATATTGTGACTGGCTTACTTGCACATATAGTAGGTGTTACCTTAAACTTCAAGGAAGTGATCTTAGTGATAGGAATTGCCCTCTCATCTTTCTATGATTATTTTGGATGTGAGGCTAAAGAAAAAATGGTAAATAGAATGTTTCTTGGCAGTGTGTAACTCCCAGGGGAAAAATAAAAAGAAAAAGAAGAACAGAAGGAAGTAAGGAAGGGAAGGAGGGAAAGAGGGAGGAAGTGAAACTAAGGTCAGGCACTGAACACCATCACCTATCAGAAACAAAGAGCTTCCTGAGTCCTTTGTAGGAATGATGGTTCATGCAGAGTTTGAAATCCCCATCAATTCACTTTGAAGAGGGCAGACTGTCCCTATATATTTTGTCATCCTCATAATAAAAAAAAACTGCTTATAAATTTTGAAACCTAAAAAAATTTGAAATGATATTTTAATTTCATCTCAATATCAAAGTTCAAATTTATATGATTTAAAATATGTAAGATTTTTGCTGTTAAAGAACTCATTAATAATTTGATAAAATATAATATAAAATAATTAGTAAAATAGAAAAGCACAGATTAATATTCCATTGAAAACAGAAAAGGCACAACACAATTATTGAAAGATGTTTTATGAAAATAATTTTTAAAAGGGGCATCTCATGCGAATGTAAAGGACAGCATAGGGAATATATTCAATAATATTTTAATAACTTATGTATGTGCCACATGGGTCCCAGAATTATCAGGGGGATCACTTGGTAAATTATATAAATATCTAACCACTCTGCAGTACATCTAAAACTAATATAAAATAATGTTGAATGTCAACTGTAATTGGAAAAAAAAGAAATACATACATGAAAAAATTTTTAAAAGTGAGCATTTCATGTTGTATAAATGTGTGTTTTCAAGGCATTAGAGGAGTCAAATAGGTATAAAATTTCATTATTGTGTCTCAGTTTGTTGATGTAACAGTGATGTCCTGAACTGGGGTAGTAATCATGGGAATGGGAAGATGTGGAACTGGGGAGACATGTCGGAGACTTTGCTAGTAGGGTCTGGGGAGCGGTAAGTGAGAAAAAGAACTTACTCAGGGTGCTAAAGTTGGAATTAACTCAAATGAGGGAAAAAGAATGGCAGTTCAACATTTCATATGACAAAATCAAACACGAGTGTGAGAGATAATAACTTAATCAAAATCTTACATTTTTAATCAGTCTCTCATCTGTAAGCCCAATGGGTGCTGCAATACATAGTCTAAAGAGATGGCTGTATTACTTCATATCATATCAATCTGTGTAAACTGAGATGGCTCCAGGTATTTCATACCAATCATAACTATAGTACATTATTATTATTTTATTGTTGTTCAAGTACAGTTGTCGCCATTTTTTCCCCCACCATTCCCCCTCACCATACCCATCCCCACCTCCCACCCTCGATCCTACCCCCTTCGACTTTGCCCGTGTGTCCTTTACACCTGTTCCTTGATGACTCTTCCCCTATTTTCCCCTATTATCCCTTTCCCTTCTCCCCTCTGGCTACTGTCAGTTTGTTCTTTATTTCCATGTCTCTGGTTCAGTTTGGTTCCTTGTTTGCTTGTTTGTTTTATTGCTTAGGTTCCACTTACAGGTGACATCATATGGTATTTGTCTTTCACCACCTGGCCTATTTCACTTAGCATAATGCTCTCCAGATCCATCCGCGTTGTCATGAAGGGTAGCAGCTCCTTCTCTCTTTCTGCCACATAGTATTCCATTGTGTAAATGTATGACAGTTTTTTACTATGGTACGTTAATGCCTGTACTTACACATGGTTCAGAAGACAAAGCATTTAACTGTGAGTCAATCAATCTTGTTTCTAGATGTACAGCTTTTTAACAGAGAATGAATAACTTTAAGAATCATTGTCTATAATAATACTTCAAGAATCATCCTTTAAATCCATTTCTGTGAAATGGATTGACATGCAGTTCTCTTCCTCTGCTAAAGTTTAATGCAAATAAGTGTTTAAGTAACATTGTAACCAGTTGTGAATGAGTTGTTGTATTCAGTTTTTCATTGTTGTGATAATAACTCAGTCTTCTGTGATTTACTATGAGATTCCATTTTTAATAAAAATTGTCTCTTAGACTCTGGATCTCATACACACAGAGACATAACACTTATCAAGTGTTAATTATTTCAAGTGTTTATATTCTAATCCTCATAGAGATTACATGGTTTAAATAAGCTTGTATTATATATATTTTTAATAATTTAAGCTTAGATACCCCATTACTTGCTTAAACTTAATGTTATAATGGTACAGGTGTATTAAAGGAATTTTTCTGCAACACCTATTTTTTTCTATTATTATATTCATGCATTCTTATGGATGAGTTGTAAGACTAACTCCTCTAAGAATATACATGAGAAAGTGCATTTCATGTTTCTAGTTCCTCATTTGTAAAATAGACTTATAGAGATGGTGGATAAATTTGCAAGGTAACAATAAAAATTTGCTTGTAAAATCTGTAAAAACTTCTTGATGTTATGTCTTTGCTATCATTTTAATTGAAATGATCATAGTAGTAAATAATTTGGAAATTATTTATGAAAGTAAATAATTTGAAATAATTATGAAGGTAAATAATTTAGAAATAATTTAGAAATTATTTATGAAAGTAAATAATTTGGAAATTATTTTTCTCTATTGTTCATCTAAGAGAAAAACTTGCTGTATCATAGAGTCAAAAGTATTTTAGTATTTATGTAATTTACTGGGAGCTTTCAATCATGATTAGCTATAATTGGTAGAAATAAATAATTCAAAGCTTATTTCAATTGATGTTGCCTCTGGATTAGGGTTCTAAAGCTTTATTTTTATCTATTATCTTGAGAATAATGATAAGCTGATTATAGTCTTCTGCTTAATTTCTATTCAGCTAATTCTAGTTGTAATCAACATTATTCACATATTTGGCAAATATTTATTGAGCTCATACTATGTCTATGTGTCTGGCAGGGCTTTAGCTACCAAAAACGTAGTGAAACCAAAACAAATTACTAGCTTGTAGAGATTATATTCTAGTAATTCTCATAGTTTACATGTCTTTTTTGCATTTTTAATTAATTTTAAAATTAAATTTATTGGGAAATTACATAGTTTAAATAAGACTGTCTTCCATTATGAAAGTCAGAGAATAAATACATAAAGATATAACTACTGATAAAATACCAAATGGTGATCAGTGATCTGACAGGGAATAATTCTGGATAGTGGCAAAGGAGAAGAGCCATGTGAACAGCCTGGAGTGAGAGTGGCTGACAGTGGTCAGAGATGACAAGGAAGAGGTGGGTTGGAGACAGGTCCTCTAATGATCTAGAATGTGGAAAGGAATTTGAATTTTATTTTGTTAGCATGGGAAGCCACTAGAAGGCTATAATAATTGGAACATAAACACTTTAGCATTTGTTTAGAATCTAGACTCTAAGGACCAATTTGTACAAAATGAACCCTAATTGTATTGTAAACCATAGGTCATGTCTTTCTAGCACATGAAAAGAATAACATGATCTGAGTTTCACTTTAGAAAAATTCTTGTGGTTCATCTTGACTAAGAGCATGAGAATTAAGAAAGGAAACCAGTTTATCTAGGCTTAGATTCAAGTAATTTTTGAGAAGTAATAAAATGTGGCCCTGGTTGGTGTGGCTCAGTGGATTGAGCACCAGACTGTGAAACAAAGGGTTGCAAGTTCAATTCCCAGTCAGGGCACATTCCTGTGTTGCAGGCCAGGTCCCCAGTAGGGGGTGCACAAGAAGGCAACCACACATTAATGTTTCTCTATCTTTTTTTCTCCCTCCCTTCCCTTCTACCTAAAAAATAAATAAATATAAATCTTTAAAAAAAAAGTGGATGTAGAATATATTTTGGAGAGCAACCCAGCCATACGAGTTTACATGTGAATCACACATACCCACATTTTCTGTGGATTACATACATGTGACAATGAAGAAAGCAAAACTAGCTAGATACCTCTGAAGTTTCTGACCTAGAATGGCTGAGTACCTGGTTGAGCCATTTATTGAGAAAGGAATGACTGAAGCAAGGCCAAGTTTGCAACTATCAATATTATCATCATATGACAGTTGTATATGTAGATTCACCAAGTAAAGCTGTGTAGATTGTCCTGGCAGAGGTTAAGGTGAGGCAAGTGTGGCACTTGCCTTGAGTGCAAAATTTAAGAAATTATGAAATCTCTTGATTATTTAAGAACTTTTAAATAAACTTGCAATAGTAAAGATAAGTAATATTTTAGTGCAAGGTTTAAAAATATTTTTAAAAATAAAAAATGAATGCAAAAATTTCATAATGAAAATATAAAACATATAGATGAAGATGAGATCAGTAACTGTCCCATGCAGTCATAACAGAGTCTGAAGCATGACTTCAACTAAAAGAAGAGTTCAGTTTACCATGATGTGTCTTCTCATGTGACATATATGTTACATATATACATATATACACATAAACATATGTATGTGTATATATGTGTATTTATTGCCCCTAACTCTCTGTCAGGCAGTGCCCAAATATTTTATGCATATTTTATCTACATGACACCATTGTAAGCTAAATGCTTTTTTCTAATAGATGAGGAAGCTGAGACTTGGTAAAAGTTGAGTCTCTTGACCAAACTCTCATAATTGATCAATGGCAGAAATGAAAGTCTAATGTGTCTAAATCCAAATCTGTGTCCAAATACACAAAGAGCTCTCACATGTTTTTCAATCTCTTCTCCATGAGACCAAAGAAGAATTCAACCCAAATAATAATCAGTCTTTTATGTCAATTTGACATCTGCAGATGTGAATTTAAAAGTTCTTAAATAATCAAGAGATTTTATTATTTCAAATATAAAATAAAATTATCCATTATACAAATTATATCTCAAAGATTATTTAATGCCATACCCAGAAGTATTTAATTTTCCTAAAATGTGTGTATAATGCATATATAAACGTGAGGTTCAATAATCATGAGCATTAAGGAAAAACACCTAGCATATTTAAAGCATAATGAATGGCATAAGTTTTTATAAAAATAATATACATAAGTCAGTTCCCTTCATATATATTAGAATTAACAAATGAAATACTAAAAGGAAATTTGCATAAAGTGACTTGGTACCTTCTTAACAAGAATTGTACAAGACGACCATGGGTAAATCCATGAATTCTGCTAAGCAATGTAAAAGAACACTAGAAATGGAGATACTCATTAAGACTTGCCTAACAACATTTAATATCCTAGGGTCAAATTCCTGATTTTAGTTAAGTGAGTCAACTCTATCACGTCAATAATTAAAAAATATGGTAAAATTATATTTTAATATCGAATTTTAAATATGTGAGATTAAGCAGAAATATTCTGGAAAAACATGATAAGGGTATTGTGCTAAAAATATTAAACTGTATTATTATCTCTAAAATTTTATAATATCAAAATGTCACATATATTGAATCATACATTATGTAATCTTTTTGTATTGGCTTTTTGCTCTCAGTATATTTCACTCAAGATTTAACCTCATTGTATGTATCAATAATTCCTTCTTATTAGTGAGTAGTTTATGAATGAAGTTGCTATAAACATGTGTGTATAGGTTTTTGTGTGATTATATCTGGGATAAAAGCCCAAATGTACAATTGCTAGGTCATAGAGTAACTGCCTGTTTTACAGTGGCTGTCTCATTTTACATTCCCACCAGCAATGAATGAGTGATCCAGTTTTTCTACATCCTCATCAGCATTTTGAAAATGGAGAACAGAATAGTGATGGATGTGGGTTAGGCATAGAAGTGGAATAGGAAAGTAGGAAGGCAGATGTTAAGAGAAACAGGAAAAAATCTTTGTAGTGATAGAACTGTTCTGAATTTTGACAATGATGATGAATATACAAACGTATACATGTGATTAAATTGTACAGAACTAAATATACCCTGACAGATACACACTTAGCATGAGCAAAAATCAAGGAAATCTAAGATTCATGAATTGTAAAAATTCCAGTCTCCTAATTGTGATAATGGGCTATATATAATTTTGCAATGTATCATTGTAGAACACTGCATAAAGCATATATGGGGTTTTGCTGTATTATTTCTTACAACTATGGGAAAATCTGTAATTATAACAAAAAGCTTTTTTTTTCAGAGTTTAGGTTTTATTATTAATTTTTGTATATTTTTTTGATTATGCTATTACATTTGTCTCATTTTCTTCTCCCCTTTATCCCCCACCACCCTGCACCCTATCCCATCATCCCCAAATCAATATTTTCCCGTCACCACTTTCCCCAGCCCCACTCCGCCACACCTCCCACCCTCAATCCTTCCCCCATTTACCTTTGTCGATGGGCCCTTTAGCATGTTCCTTGATGACCATTCCCCTTCTTTGCCCTGTTATCACCCTCCCTCCTCCCCTCTGGGTACTTACTGTCAATTTGTTTTTTATTTCAGTGTTGCTGATTATATTTTGCTTGCTTGTTTATTTTAAAACTAGGTTCCACTTATAGGTGAGATCATATGGTATCTGTTTTTCACCACCTGGCTTATTTCACTTAGCTTAATGTGCTCCAGTTCCATCCATGCTGTTGCGAAGGGTAGGAGCTTTTTCTTTCTTTCCGCTGCATAGTATTCCATTGTGTAAATGTACCCTTTTTTGATCCACTCATTTACTGTTGGGCACTTAGGTTGCTTCCAATTCTTGGCTCTTGTAAATTGTGGGGCTGTGAACATTGCGGTGCACAGCTCTTTTGACTTGCTGTTTCAGGATTCTTAGGGTATAATCCCAGCAGTGGAATTGCTGGGTCAAACGGCAGATCCATTTTTAGTTTTTTGAGGAAATCCCAAACTGTTTTCCACAGTGGCTGCACCAGTCTGCATTCCCACCAACAGTGCACTAGGTTCCCTTTTCTCCACATCCTCCCCAGCACTTGTTTGTTGATTTGTTTATGGTGGCCATTCTGTTTGGTGTGAGGTGGTATCTGATTATGGTTTTAATTTTCATCTCTCTAAAGGCAAATGATCCTTTCATATGTCTCTGGGACCTGTGTATGTCCTCCTTGGAGAAGTGTCTGTTCAGGCCCTTTGCCCATTTTTTAATTAGATTGTTTGTCTTCCTGGAGAGGAGTCGTGTGAGTTCTTTACCTGTTTTGGAGATCAAACCCTTGTCGAGGTATCATTGGGAAATATATTTTCCCATACTGTTGGTTCCCCTTTCATTTTGCTGATGTTTTCTTTGGCTGTGCAGAAGCTTCTTATTTTGATGAAGTCCCATTTGTTTATTCTTTCCTTTATGTCTCTTGGTCTAGGGGACATATAGGTGAAAATATTGCTGTGTGGAATATCTGAGATTTTCCTGCTTATGTTCTCCTCTAGGACTTTTATGATGTTAAATCTGTAATTATATCAAAAATCTTTAAATTGAAAGTGTATTACAAAGCTACATTTATTAAAGAAGTGTGGTACTATTCCAGGAGTGGCAATAGGACAATAGGGTACATACCAAGTCTAAATTTTATATATGGTAAAAATTGTATTTGAAATAATTGGGAAAATGAAATATGAAGTAAAACAAGCTACCCACTTGAGAAGAGCCAATTTGTAATACAGATAAAGTCCTATCCCAATATTAAACATTATAAACTAATTACACAAAATGAATTCCTTAGGGATTTTTATTTATATATTAGAGAAGAAAAATATATTTTGAACATTAAGATAGGCAAAAAATTCAGATAATAATTTTTAATTATACTGTGTAGAATGATTTCCTTGGCATAACACCAAAGCAAGAAATTAGAAATCAAGAAACACATTTATGTTTTTAGATATGAGGGTTTATTCTTCATATATTTTTAAAAATACCAAGCAATAAGAAAATAAATATATCACTAAAAATTATGACCAGGTACTTCATAATTAGAAAATATCAGCTTTATTTGAGATTAGAAAAATATAAATTAAAATAATTAATGAGATTCTATTTTTCTCTTATGTAACAGATGTAGAAGGGTCATTTAGAAATAACAAATAAATTCTACAAAGTGCAATAGTACTGATGTAGGAATAAAGAAAATTGTACTACATCCTATTTTGGATAGATTAAAATTAAATAAAAAATAAAGTAATAGCTACAGCAAATAATTGGAAAATGTCTAACATCACAGTGGTGAAGGGGACATAATGTAGAGGTATTCTTTAAACATCTAATGCTTCTAGGAAACTATTCATAATGTATTGTTAATTTGTAGAGTGAGGGAAGATGAATAGATTTTTTAAAAAGTTTGAAGGTACCATGCTAATAAATCAACAATGGTTAGCAGTAAAGTGAGGTTATTGGTAACTTTATTTTCTTCCCTTCACTAAATTATAACTCTAATTTTTATAATTAAGATTTTTTCTTAATAAATATGCAAATATAAAGTATTGAAGCCCAATAAATATTAATTAATCTTGAATATTTCAATAACAGATTCAAAATTTTATAGAAGATATCACAGGTTTTCTTTTCTGCTGTTACTGCTAGTTCATTTTTAATGGAAATAACTTTTTGGTGTTTTCTTTTTAAAATTTTTATCAGTTACACATAGTTCTTCAAAAAATAGCAGCAAAGGGACTTACAAATTTCTTTTCCAGAATCTGATTGAAATGATCAAGGGAAAATGAAAAATGGGGCAGACTCTTCATTGCTTCACTGGTCTCAAAATTAGGAAACATTACGCGCACGTGCTTATATGTATACATATATATGAATTTCTGCCACATATACTAGGATTGGTATAAACGGCAACAGGAATCAGCATATAACTTTACTGCCTGAGAGAGCAAGAGCACACTAAGTGAAGCTAAGTAGAGGAAGTGCTGGTAAATTCCTCCATAATATCCTAATTTGAATTTGTACAGGATAAAAGTATTTGTAAGCCCTTTGAGGTACTGGGGTTTCTATACTCACAGTCTCTTTTCTGACTTCAAAAGACCAACAGCATTTAAGAGCAGTCACATACTTCTTTTCCATCTTTTTGTCCTGTCTATGTCTCCTTTATCTTCATGCAAAGTCCAAAGAAGTAGTGACCCAAAGCTGTCTTTTGTCCTGAATTACACTATCAAAATTTCTTGTCTCCTCATCTACCTTTTGCATACTTTATACATTTTCTTTTTCTTTACAAAAATGTGCACAAGTCCTACATTTAATACCACTTTTTCTATTTATTTATTTTGAATAGATTGAGATCTATCCAGGCATGCTAAATGAGAGAAGTTAATATTAGATTTGTCTTCTTGAGAAACTAGTGGGTCTCATCTCAGTCTCTGGAGTGACATTACTTACAGAAGAACAAGGATAGGGATTAGAGCAGACCTCTCGTCAGAAACTATGCAAGTTAATGATCAATGGAATGGCAATTTTAAACTGTTGGGGTGGGAGATGGGGAGCAAAATGAAACCTAAAAGTCTATAACCAGAGAAAATATCTTTCAAAATGGAGGAAAAATAAACTTTTTCCAGGCAAACAAAAACATAGAATAATTACCAATAGAATGATTCTATAAGTAACCTTAAACTAATTTCTATATGCAGAAGCAGTATACCAGAAACTGAAATGAAACAAAGATCTCTACAAATAGCTAAAATAAAGATAGTTGTAGTAGATATTTTAATTATTTTAAATTACTTTAAAATTGTTTTCCTAAAGCAAAAATAATAGCTCTGTACCTTAGGTTTATAGCATTTATTAAAATAAAATTAGGACAAAAGCAGCACAAAAGATGAGAGGGAGGAATGGAGATTATACTGATGTAAGTTTCTTATTCCACCTGACGTATCATAATATTTAAAGTTAGTTTCAGAGCTGAATGATTTGGGTTCATTCAGAAATTTAACAGAAGTGAGTGGAAGTGGGGTATTATAATTGTAAATGCTAGCTATTGTACTCTACTAGGAGTACTGCTGACTAGTAAAGTACCATCATTCATTTTGATGAAAAAAAAGTTACTCATATGTTCTAGTAAAAAATACTAAATTTCAGAAACGATAGTAAATCTTCTCTAGAGGAAATTTAGATATAGGTTTATAATCTAGCTTTAAAATTTTGATCTATCATTTCCCATGTCTTCTTTATAATCTTACAAAGTTCTGGAGAGGATATACATGAGCAAAGTTTTATCAGGAGAGCAATAAAAAATCTGTTTCAACATGTAATGAAAATAGTCCCCACAAGTCAGATATAATATGTATGAGAAATAAGGTCACAGGAGGAAAAACGAAAAAGAAAGAACTGCAAAAATTAAAAAAAAAAGACATAATAGAGTAACTATGGTGAGTTCTGCATGTCATTAAAGTGATTTGTCAATTTTATCAGTTCAAGGCAAAACAAATTTAGGACCAAACTGATGAGCTTGCCAGATAACTATTTCACTCCAGATTTATCCAGTTAGTGTGCCTTTAACTGAATGAAAGAATTTGAATGGATGACCAATTCAGCATTGGTTATTGACACTGAAGTTTCAGAGAAAATGTCAGTGTCATACTGAGTCACAGCTTGAGGCAAAAAAACCCCAAAAAACAAAAAACCCAGTAACACGGATCTGCCTTTATTTGAAATTGTGAAATTTTTAATATAAAATTTTATATTAATTTAATATAAAATTTAATTTTATATTTTCTCAGTTAATTTTTATTTTTATAAATATTGCACTATATTAAATTTATCTTGATAACTGAGTTTTTCAACACCTCTCTAAATTTTATGTCCCAGACCAGATTCTCACTCATCTTACCCTAGTCTTGGTCATAAAGGAAAATTCCAGAATATTTCCAGTGCTAAAACTTTTACTCTATGTGGTTTTCTAATTGTAAATCAAAACAAAACAAAATTCTGTATGTGATGAATGAGATTCCAAAGCATATCATCTTTATATTCAGTTAATTGTAGGAATCTTCACATACTGAAATAGCAGCGGTTAGAAAGTATTTGAGATTTGAGATTTGTTTTATTACTAAAAAGGCAGAACGTTTCTTCCCATAAATAACATAAGGGAACAACGCCAATTATCAGCTCAAAGTTGTATATTTTCTTCTTTGCAAAGGACAGAGGTCGCTGGCTGAAATTGAGGCATGATAGAATTTTTAATTCTCTTGCACCCCGTCTCTGATACTAATGTCCCTGGGAGAAGTAAGCTGGACGTCTGCCAATCTAGTCAATATTTCATTGTCCAGGGGTATTGTGAAGAAAATCTATCAGCAATACAGGGGACATTGGTCTCAAACAAATGAGGATAGCACAGTGTGAGAAAAATTCATGCATTGGGAGCAAAGATCCTTTAACTGGGCCTATTAAAAAAATTATCTGTGTGTACTTTTGTAACAGAGCTGTGAGAATACATATTTGTCTCCCTCGAGAAAGTATTTGATTCTTCTTTGTGTGATCTACAGTGCTCTGAGAGGCAGGTTTTCAATAAATATTGCTTAATTGAGAATAATTTCATAAAATAATTTTCCCTAATCTATTATGAATTTACAAAACATATTTTAGACAAATGTTTTCAAAGAAAAATAGAATACATAATGGTATTATATATACCATACATTATAGCTGGTCCCAGGTTAGTGTACAATTAACTTAGTTCATTAGGATCAGAAATTAATTACTTATTAGCTGAAGAGAAATTAAGCCTATCTAAATCAGAACTGATACTTGAAACATTTTACTCTATGAAAAAAGTAACTCCATTGCACTCTAATATGTTACATGTTCAAATGTGCCAAGTTAGACCTGTTTCTGATTTTGATTTGGAAAAATAGAGAAAGAAAAATAGGATGAAAAACCTAATCCAGCAGAGGTTTGCCATCCTAAACAAAGAGAAAATAAATGCTGGAGAAAGTAAAATGAAATAGAGAGAGAGAAAGAATTAGTCAAATTTAGACATTCCAGGGCAAAGTTACTTAAAAGTGTGAAAAATATTATTTCTGAATTATATTGATTCGGTGGGACTGTCTGAAAAGTTGGAAGCAAGTTTCTGAACAGGAAATCTTCAATTAGGTCAAGTATTCTAGAAGAATTATCATTAATTCAATTTTGACTAAAAGGAAATATTCAAATGGAGTTTTTCATCAGTAAAATATTCCAATTACGATGAACAAATATATTCTTAAATAAAGTTTGCCAAAGATATAACTGCTGACTCCCACATATTGTCAAACTTATTTTCAATCATTGGTAAAATTTTGATTTGCACTATTTATTTTCATTTGTTTCTTAATTGTCCCTTTCCATTTAGTTTTGCTGATTTTTGTAATATATACTGAAAATTATTTCCTTTACCACACTGTTTGTGCTTCCAAGTTCCTTTGTTAATTTCTTTTTCTACAGTTACATCTTAGTTAACCACATTGGATTCCATCCTTTGGTTATATTTTTACAACATAAATTTAATTCTTGATTCTCCCAGTGGGTCGAAAATGTTCCCCTTTTTTTTTCCTAAAGTAGTATTTCCGGCATATTTAAGTACCATTCCCTTAGGGCTCCTCTTGTTTTACTCAAATAAACTTCTCCCACATTAAAAAAGGAAGCAAATGTATTCTTTTAGCAAAGCTGAACAGCTGCAAAGGTAATTTTAAAATATCTGTTTCTAATTTGGCACTTTGTTCTAAATAGTTGAATACTTTTTATTTAATTTATTAGTATAGGGGTAATACTTTTCACACTGATATCCACAAACATGAAAAAATAACACCAAACAAATGTCTTGCATTGGGTATGTCATAAACTTTTCTGTTTGGATTAGTGTATGATAATCCTTTTTTATTGTTAACTGCCTAGGACTGATTTGCTAGGGGATGATATAATATTTTTTAAAAATGTTTATTCATTTGAGCAATTTGTCTCTTTATCTTGAATATATATATATATTCAAGAGAGAGAGAGAGAGAGGTAATTGAGACTGCCTCCCTATCTAGAAATATACGATACTATCTGTGAAAATAAAAATTATGTGCTTTGTCTCTACTACCCAAAAAATTTCCGGAAGAAACAACTAGGGATTTAATCTCGACATTTTATATAAACGAGTTTGGTTTATTAGAAAAAAAAAACTTAATTGAGCAAAATATGTTTAGCATTGGCACATGGTAGATGCCTGAGAGTTGTGTAGTGAATGAATAACCTACCCAATGTAGCTGCTATGGGTGCAGTGCCAACGGTCCTGTACTATATTATGACCATGCTGCTTACTCTCCACATCTGTGCGTATGTTGGCAGTAACCTTTCAGTGAACCAGCGAGTACAATAACATGTTACGTATAGCTCTTATAAGTTACTATATGAACAAAGTGCCAAAAAGTGGAAGCTTCTAACAGTAAAGCCACAGACTTTCTATTTCCCCAAACCTCATTGTCTGTCCTTTCTGGTCCTCGGACTCCTTATGTATAAACTGTGAGTGCTGGCCTGGATCTCTGGGGTTAAACTTTACTTTGTGAAGTATTAGGAGTGAGTTAAGATGCCTTAAAAGATGAGAAAAAGTCTCAGGAAGTAGGACCCAGGTCTTTCCTCCCTTAGATCAATTGAATGTTTCCTCTTCGGATTATGTACTGTGGGTATTGGGGACCCATTTAAGATTTGTTTGAAACAAGACTTCAACAACTTAATGTATTTGAAAACCATCTAATATCTTTTACATATTAAAAGCCAATGTTTCAAAGGGTTAAATATGTAAAATATAATAAATTATATATATTTTCATTGCCCCTTTCAGCTTTTATAAGATTTCCACATTCATCACCTAATTTAAATATATTGAAAGGGAAGATGAGAATCCTACTTTCCAGGTGAGAAGCCAGAGGCTCAGAGGCATCGCATGACCTGTGCTGATGACACCAGGACTGGACCCAGACTCCCCTGCTGGTGCCTGCTCCACTCCACCGTCTCTCCTGCTCTTGTGTCAGATCCAGTCAGACAGTTGCCATTACCAGTTCTAAGTAGACTTGTTCCTCTAGCAAACAGGAAGGACTGATATTCTTGTGGTTCACCTAAATTCAAGGTTCATAAACTGTCCGTGTAAGAATTATACAAACAAGTGAGTTTACCCCACACAGATGTTTTTATCCAGTGTAACTACAACTAATGAATTCTCAGCTCCAAATAAAACTCTTACATTTTGTAAGACCTCTGGCAACAACAGGCAAGGACCTTGAGGGGATTATGCTAAGTGACATAAGTCAGGGGCAAACAAATACCATCCATGCGATGTCTCTTAATGTATGGAATCTAACAAAACAAAACAAAAACACACAAACAAACAGCTCACAGATACAGAGGAAATATTAGTGGTCCCCACAGGCAAAGGATGCTTGACGAGGGAAATGAGTGGAGGGGGTCAAAATGTACAAACCAATAAACAAACTATCTTGGAGTATTAAAAAGATTAAAAATAGTGATTAAGTTAAAAACACAAACTTCTTGAATATAAAAGGACAAGCATTAGTGTAAGTTTTGAGTAATTCTGAGAATTCAAAAAAACATCAAGTTCACACAAATCAGCTTCTGTAATTTATAGACTTCATTACTGTTTTAACAAGTGTTTCTTTTTTGTTCCTTTTTATTGAATTTATTGGAGGTGACACTGGTTTACAAAATTATACAGGTTTCAGCACACAGTTCCACAACACATCATGTGTAGGTTGTACTGTGTGGTCACCACCCCAAGCCAAGTCTCCTTCCATCACTATTTATCTCTTTTATCTCCCCCACCCCAGCAATCACCACACTGTTGTCTGTGTTCATGAGTTTTTTCCTTTTTGGGGGGGTGGGGTGGGGAGATGGATCTGGAAGGCAGAGTGAAGGGATTGAGAAAAGTTTCTCTTTACTAATAAAAAATTTGGTAATATTTCAGTAGTCATTTATTACATGTACACCCTTTTCAGGTTTCTAAGAAGGAATAATATGGAAAAGGCTAACTTTGCAAGGAGAGGTGTAGTATCCTTTTTATATCATGAGTGTTGTTTTAATTATTATGTTATTACTTTCTGCATTTAAAGTTTGCTTCTCACATATATTGTAAACTCTTTGATATTGGGCATATTGACAATAAATTAACATTTTGTCCATGATTTATTTCTCCTTATAGAAGTAATGGGTGACCATTGCAGATGACAAGAAAAATCTCAATGTGTGTTAACTATTACCATATTTATTGAATCATCAATTTTGAGGCACCCTATCATTTATGTATTTCTAAGAAAAAAGAGAAGCTAATGAAATTATGAGGTGCCAAAAGTTTTAAACTATATTCTCATTTGTTAAGTGTCAAAGGGTAGAAGAATTTACCTTGTAATGTCACACCTATGATGTACTCTCTCGGCGCCTGCATCCAAACAGAAGCACAGCCAGGAGAGCCATGCAGGAGGACAGATCAATCCCCTAATGACACGAAAGCCATTACTAAATCTTACATTGTTAAAGAAATATAAGTGGTTGACCCAGTGTCTCTTTACAAAAACTGGTCACCACATGGGAGAATTCTCGAACAAATTCTATTCATTCCCACATACCTCGCAAATTACTTGGGACCTATGAACATAATGATTGACATCGAAAGAGGCTTTTAAAGGGAAAACAAATTAGACCATTTTAGAGCCCTGTAAACTCATTTTCTGAGTACGCTTCTTGAAGGAGTGTGGTCGATATTCATAGGGCACATATCTGTTACAGTTTGCACACTGAATATTGATATTTTTAAAAAAGACCATTTATTTAAGGGATTTCAGAATGACTACTATAGTATAATCTGCCTCTTATCTAGAAAGATTTGATCCATGTTTTGTAAATCCATGATTTTTGACCCTGAAATATAGTATATATACTGTTAGTTCAGCCCCTCTTTTTCTTAAGGCAAATTTCATGGCAGCTACAACTGAGAACAGATACAAATTAGCATCAAAACCATTCACTAAACAAAACAAACATTGCTGAGCGATTCCCACAGGACACTGGATGCTTGTCTAATGCTTGTAACCAATCTGCAAGCTAATCTTTCATTTGTCTACACCCATGTTCTCCCACAATCTGTGCTTAGCAAAAGTCAGTTGTGTTTGTTCCCTAAACTGATCATGCTAGCTTTTCTTTCCATTATAATCATACAATAATTATATATTATAAAAACCTAAAATATACTATTTTGATAGTGTTCGTGTGTGTGCGCATGCGCATGAGAGAGAGACAGAGAGAGATGTTAAATGTTTTGGTGGTATTTGGTGAAATATTCATTAAAAATGCCATGAGATTATTTTTATGATCATAACAAATAAAAATTATAAAAATACAGATGGAGTTATACCCGCAAAAGCAATCATTATTTTGTTCAAATGGTCTCAAATAATGTATAAAAAGCCTACTATGTTGTCTGATATTTACCTTCTATATATTCAACTTTTAGCCAAGTCCAAGCTATTTAGATACTAAAAGGCCCTGAAAATAACCAAGCCAGAATTAAAGAATATTTTCTTTAACCTAATTACATATCAAACAGTCAAAAGATTTTTTAAATTTGTGATTGTTTATTATCATAATCCTTGTTATCATCAACCTGATACTTGTAGGTAGTACTATCAAAACTTAGGAAAAAAAAGAAAATCTAGTTGAATACAGGGTCCGTAAGAGTGGATGTAAAGCACTTTACTTCTAATTAAAAAAAGTTGGCATAAATCAAGAAAATACTTTTGTTGATCCAATGTGAAAATATATTTAACCTTTAAAGTATGTGCTTTAAATTGTGTCTTGGAACTCTGTGATATTGATACCAACTTGTCTTTATTCTCAAAGGAAGATGTTTATATTCTTGGGAATTAAAATCTTAAAAGCAACCATTAGACTGACAATTCATAAATTCACCAAAAATCAAAAATGTTCATATGAAGAGTAGTTAGAGGAGTGCTTACAAAGAATTCTGGGAGTACAAATGAGAGATCTCAGCTCTCCCTAAAGTGTCAGCAATGCTTTTACATTTGAGTTGAGTCTAAGAGGAGTCTCAATGTAGGGAAGAGGTGAAAGCCTGAGAAGGGTGGTGCAGAAGAGCGAGAATTATTGGAGGCTCAGAGAGGCAGGAGTGGTAGAAGGTCATCAGAGGCTCAGAAGGAAGTACAGAGAACAGTAAAAGATGGGGAGATGAAGATGCTTCCCCAGGTTCACCTTGGAGTAGTTTTCACAATCTCATTCTAGGTATGAATGTGCAACTACCCAGTGATTATGTAAAAACCATATTCAGCTGAATGTTGAGAAAACAATGATTTATATTGAGGGATAAAAGGAAAAAATAACTATCATTGCTCCATATCTTATTTAGTGCAGGCATTGTCTATGCTCCTGTATCTAATATTTATGAAATAGATTTGATTAAATTATTTTGAAGATTCAGTTAACTGAATCTTAAAGACATCACGTGGTTTACTTCAAAATTCCATAACCAATTAGTAGCATAACAGGCCCAGACCATCTAACTTTAGAATCCACAGTGAAACATCATTAGCCACCTAGGCCACTGCTCCATGATCTTCTAAGCACCAAGCCCAAAGCTGTAGCAGTTAAGGTCCCCTTGGCTATGGGTAAAATTCTATGCAGAGGTGCATGGGAGAAATAGGCTGGGAGTAGGCAGAGCGTAGAGGGTGGCACAGACTTACATTGGGGCCCACATCAACATAGGCCCAGGGCATGGTTCAAGAGGCCCACGTGGGCCAAGTACAAGAAAGAGGAAGACCTACATCCTTATGGAGTTCATACCCAAGCCAGAGACCTGACTGACACACTGACTGGCAGGAGAAAATTGACTTTACTGGACTCATGATGAACCGGATACATTCATGTTATACTGAAAGCTCTCATATGCAAATGACTCCAGTTGCAGGCCCTGCCCTTACCTGTCTACTTTGACTACTCTGAGTACTGCAGATCCAACCCAAACACACGGTCCGTTTCATGTTCATCATTCCAGGCTGACTGCCCTTTCCTTACTTAAGAACTCCAGGCACAGTGACTACCATAGCAGCATCCCCAGTAATTTTCTGCCCTCCCCACCCACCTTACCTTGATTGCAAGAGAAGAGGTCCAGGCTGACAGCACTCATTTCTCCCACCCATCTACCCAGCCATCCATCTAGATATGTATAAACACTAACATATTTCCCCAAGGGACAACTCAGAATGTTTGTATATTATTGCTCATTTATTTTACAGAATAAATGAACAAAAGGGATTAGGTGTAAACCATGCCTCTTAATTCATAAACAGTGACACACATGTGACAGAGAGATAGTTATTGTATGTATGAATTATATCTCCTCGTGAGCATTTACTTTCTTCATCTTTAAAAATTATTCTTAGAATTTTTATAAGGAAAAACATTAATCACATGACACTTTTAAAACATAACCCAGTGTCTAAGTGAATTTATGTGGATTGTGCATACTCTGAATTTGTCACAGAGACAAACGTTTAATGAAACACATAGATCTTTCAACCCTGTGTTTAGTCGCAAGCTATAGGCTCCTTTCTTAAGAATTTTGTCATTGCGCTTGTTAATTGTATAGAGAAATGTTAGTTGTATGTATAATAAAATATATTAATAAAGAATTAATCAGAATTATAATTGCGTTAGAAACTTTACAATGATACTATAATAATACAATTGAAACTGGCATGGTAGCAGGAACAGAGGGTAGGGCCCTGAGGCAGCATAGGAGAGGCTGTACTCCCTGGGTCAAAGCTAGGGCAGCACATGATGACTGACTCCCTGCCCCCAGGGAGAGACAGCAGGGGGACTCACTGCATGGTGTAGGAGGAAGTCACTGCAGGTTGCAGGAGTGAGGCTAGCAAGAGTGATTGGCAAAGGGAAGAGACTTCCTTACCCCTTCCTATCCTTGATTGAAGGTGAAACCATAGGACACAGAGACACGTGCACCTAAAGGTTGCACGGGGAGGTGTTGACTTGTCAGTCTAGTCTGGGAAAAGACAGGATTGGCTGGGGGAGATAAAATCTTCTGGAGTGCACAGAAGTTTGAGCTGGGAGATTTAAAAGGAGGGAAAGCAGAGACTTGCCTCTTCTCATCCTCTGGAATTATGCAGGCCAGGTGCTCTTGCAGACTGGTGGGCCCAGGAAGCCACGTGGCCAGGTGTTAAGCACTGGGCCCCATGGATGGAGCTCCTGCATATCTGACTGCAGCAGTTGGCAATGCCACTGGGCCCCCCGTGTGGGAAGCCATGTCATAGTGCTGGCAGTGCAGGTCACGTTGGCAGACTCCAGGGAGATGTCTGAAGCTAGAGTGCCCTCTGCTTAGCAGCCTTGGTCTCCAGGTGGACAGATGTGAATGGAGCAAGATTTTCTGGGCATGGTTTTGGGTTTTAGTCTTTTGAGGAACAGATCTTTTTTTCTGTGTTTTGCAGAAGAGATAGGCCTGGAGTCAGGAAGTTCACTATACCTCCAAATTGTGCAACATTTTAATGAAGACCCCCTTCCTTCACCATCAACCTTTGTCTTTGGAATACGTTCTTGTTTGATGGTAGGCAGCCAAACCCCAGTTTAGTTTGGTAATGCAATTGTATTGTTTAACTTTGTTATAATAAGTGGTAATAGTTATGGAAATCTATCAAAAGTTTTATTGAGGGAATGACTCCAATTCATTCTTCTGGTTCATAGTTTAGAAGAATAATTAAAATCTACAAACGGAGTTATAATAGTTTTTACTTACTTTTCCCAGATTATTATAAACTTTATGATACCAGATCACCTTATTTAAATGTTTTAAATTCTCCTTCCAAAGAAGGAAAAAAGAGCTGTTCAAAAACTTTAATTATGATGTCTTAAAACATAAAATACCTTGCTTGTTATGATGTCCTTAATGCAAGCTAGGATGTAAATTCAGTTCCTGGCAGAATGATTGATGCATTTACATCAACCCTCAGGGAATATTGTGGCAAAGGGCTTATAAGTGTCTTTAGTTTGTAATACATTGAATAATTACTCTCTTGTTTTCATGAATGAGCCTTGGGTCTTAGAAAAATCAAAGGACAGCATGATCCAGGTATCTCAAAGAACTGTGTGAAAATAAGTGTTGCTGAAGCCACTATTTAATTTATAGCAGCAGAAGCCTAATTACTGTGGGGACAATGAAAGGGAATTGCACAAGGGCAAGTGATGGACTTAAGATTCCTTAGTGGGCTTTAGGAACAAGTCAGTTTGAGAAACCTGGGTCAGAGGTGGAACTGATTAGACACTGTCATTCTATGTCCACTTCTGACTGTTAGCCTTGCACTGTACTTTTGACTGAAAGTTGTAGGATGCATGTCTGTAGTTTGTTGTTTTTTTTAAATCTGAAAGTCGTTTCACTGTTTGTAACAGAATCCTTAACATCTAAGGCTTAGACTGTGTGTTTTTGAAAGAGGGGTCTTTTCTGTGATAACATATTGGTTCTTACCCTTGGTAAAAATAAGCAAATACAACTTTCCTGACTAGGAAATTTACTCCATATCACTACAAACAAAAAAATCCTTATCAGATTGCTTTTTCTTCTTCATATAGAAGTTTCTGTCTTCATCCAAAGTATACTTTTGCCCTCTCATTTATGATAGTCCTTTCTACTTTAGGTGAGGGACAGTTTTTTTAGCTGCAAATTATTTTTGTTAGATACAATTTCATTTTTGTCAGTCATCAAAAGTCTTTTATTTCCAGGGAAGTTTATTCTCTCAGTAGTCCCTGTGCAAGAACAAAAGGACCTAGTAGATTTCATCAGCAAACCTTCTTATATAATTAATCTCACCAAGTATATCATGATTTCTGTCAAATTAAGGTTTACTAAAATAGAGGTTTTTTTCTTAAAAGTGTGTTTATGAGAAAATATGCCAACTAAGTAGAAAAGAAATAGGTATACATGAAGACAGATTACGAAAGAGAGATACAAATTACATTATTACATTGGTGTGTTTTTCCCCTGATTTTCTCCTTCCAAAGACCTGTGTGGACTAGAAGAGACCAAGGCAATCATTAATCCGCTCACATTTTTTTTACATATAGAAAATGGGTAAAAAATCCTGAGATCCAGAAGGTTTATTATGGCTTTCCCTACAACACAAAGCTCACAACTGGTAGGGACAGGACTAGGATTCAAGTTTTCTGATCACCATGTGTTAATATTTAGCATCTTTGGACTCTGGCTGTAGTGGGATCTAAGGATCATCCTCATCAGGAACATATTAAGTCGGAGAAGAGGGTGAGATCTCTCAGAGAAACATAGCAAGTTACAGGAAAATGTCTGAAGGCAGAATCCAAGGGCACCAATATTCAAATGCGGGGAGAGTTAGAGACATTGATAAAAAAATGATCAAGAAATAACCCAGGAGGCAAGAATAACACACACAGAAAGAGAACTGCAGACCAATATCGCTGATGAATACAGATGCAAACATCCTAAAAAAACAAACAAACAAACAAAAAAACCCCAGTTAGTAAATCAAATACAACAATGCATTAAAAAGATAATGCATCACGATCAAGTGAGTTTCATTCCAGGGGCACAAGGATGATTCAATGTATGCAGAATGATCAATGTGATGTAGCACATTAACAAAATTTTTAAAAAATCATATGATCATATCAATAGACAAAAAAAGCATTAAGCATAAATGGATACAGTATCTATTTATGATTAAAACACTCACTATATTGAGTACAGAACAAAGGTGCCTCAAGATAGTAAGAGCCATATATGACAAACCCTCAGCTAATACACTCATTGGTGAATAACTGAAATCTTTTCCTTTAAAACCAGGAACAAAGCAAAAATGTTCATGTTCACCACTGTTATTCAAAGTAGCACTGGAAGTCCTAGTTAGAGTAATCAGGCTAGAGAAAAAATAAAATGCATCCAAACTGAGAATGAAGAAGTAAAATTGTCACTTTTTGAAGACAAGATGATCCTTTATATAGAAAACCGTAAAGACTCCACCAAAAATACTATTATAAACAATAAACAAATACAGTAAAGTTTCAGAATACAAAAATCCATTGCCTTCCTATATACTAACAATGAAATTTCAGGAAAAGAAATGAAAAAAAATTCCTTTTTCAATTGCAACAAAAAGAATAAAATACCTAGGAATAAACTTGGAACAAAGGATGTGAAGGACATAATAAAAACATTGAAGAACACATAAATAAATGGAAAGATATTCTATGTTCATGAATTAGAAGAATTAACATAGTCAAAATGTGTACCTTACCCAAAGAAGTATACAGATTTAATGTAATTCCCATAAAAATCTTAATGGCATTTAAAAAAAATAGAACAAAAAATCACCAGGTTTTTTGAAACCAAAAAAGACCCTGAATAGTCAAAGCCATCATGAGAAAAAAGGACAAAGCCAGAGGTATCACACGCCTTGGTTTCACAATCCTACAAAGCAACAGTAACAAAAAACAGCATGATATTAGCAGAAAAACAGACACACAGGCCAGTGGAACAGAACTGAGAGCCCAGAAATAAACCTACATGCATACGGGCAAATAGCCTTTGACAAATGAGCCAAAAATCATTCAATGGTGAAAAGAAAATTTCTTCAATATATGGTGTTAGGAAAATTGAGAAGCCACATGCAAAATAATGAAACTAGACTTCTATTTGTCTCCATATACAGAGAGTTATTCAAAATGAATCAAAGATCTAAATATAAGACCTAAAATAATAAATTACATAGAAGAAAACATATATACTAAACTTACGGATCTTGGTCATGGAGAGAATTTTACAAATTTGATTTCAAAGGCAAGGGAAAGTAAAAACAAAAATAAATGAATGGAATAATATCAAAATAAAACACCTCAGAACAGCAAAAGAAACCAACAACAACACAAAAAGGCAACTGCCCTGCCTTTGTGGCTTAGTTGGTTGGGTTTAGTCCCACAAACTGAAAGGTTGCCGGTTTGGTTCCCAGTCAGGATACATGCCTGGGTTGCAGGTTTCGTCTCCAATCAAGGCACATAGGGAAGATGACCAATCGATATTTCTATTTAACATCAGCATTTTCCTCTCTCAGGAAAAAAAAGGCACCAAGCAATTGGGAAAAGATATTTGCAAACAATACCTCCAGTTAGTGGTTAATAACCAAAATATATGAAGAACCCATACCCTCAACAACAACAACAACAACAACAAAACAAGCAAACCAATTGAAAAAAATGGGAAGGTGACCTCAACAGATACTGCTGCCAAAAAGACATATAATGGCCAAAATATATATGAAAAAATGCTCACTTAATTAGCCATTAGGGAGATGCATATCAAAACTACAGTGAGATACCACCTCACACTTGTTGTTATCAATAAGACATGAAATAACAAGTGTTGGAGAAGTTATGGAGAAAGAGAAACCTGGTGGAAATGTAAACCGGTACAGCCAGTATGGGAAACAGTATAGAGATTCCTCAAAAAATTAAGAATAGAGTTAATTTAGGGCCCAGCAACTCCTCTTCTGGGTATCTAATTGAAAAATTTGAAAGCATTTATTTGTAAGATATATGTACCTCTGTGTTCACTGCAGCATTATTCGTGATGGCCAAAGCTTGGAAACAACCAAATTGCCTTTCAATTGGATAAAGAAGATGCGATACATATACACAATGGAATACTAATCAGCCATAAGAAAAGAGGAAATACTTCCATTTGTGACAACACGGATAGATCCTGAAAATAGCATGCTAAGCAAAATAAGTCAGAAGTCAAGAACCATATGATTTCACTCATATGTGGGATATAAAGCTGAAAGCAACAAATGAACAAACAAGAAAAACAAAAACTTAAAGATGCATACAACAGTATGGTGGTTACCAGAAGGAAAGGGGAGTGGGGCGAGTTAGTAAAGTATAAAGAGGGTCAAATACATAGTGATAAAAGGGGGTTTGACTTCAGGCTGTAAACACACAACGCAATATACAGATGATGTATTAGAATTGTACACATAAAACCTATATAATTTTCTTAACCAATGTCATCCCAATATATTTAATAACATTTTTTAAAAAATAGCCCAGGAATCTACAGGAAAGCCATATGAGAACAGTATCATGGAAACGAAGGAAAAAGGGAATTTTGAAAGAACACTGTACATTACCAAATGATTTAAGGTCAAGTTTCCTTCTTGAGACAGTTTCTTCCCTTCTGTGATACCACATTCTTCTGGTTTATTTTTTTGTTTGTTTGTTTGTTTGGTTGGTTGGTTGGTTGGTCTGATTTTTGTTTTAACCTTTCTAGTTGGTCAGCTAGCTTTGCTGGCTCTTCTTTTCTCCGCTGAGCTTCCAAATTTCAGAATGGTTGAGATCTAAATCTTGGACTTGTCGCTTCTCTTTCTGTAGTCCCTAAACTACCTAATTCAGTTACACAAGTAACTTATCCTCTACATGTTGATGACCCTCAAAGCTACCTCTCCAAGCTCTCCTTCTCCTGAGAGGACCTGACTTGTGTATCCAAAGTCTTGCTTATATGCAAGGACATTTACGTATAGCCTTCAAACTCAGTACAGTCAACTTTTGATTCTTACCCCCAAACCTGCTCTTCCTCAAATCTCCTCCATCTGAGTGAATGACAACAGATATAGCCTATTGTTTACCCTAAAATCCCAAGTGTTTCCCATGATTACTCTTGGTCTCTCCAACACGTTACATACAACCTGGCACTGTTTACTTTAATTGAAAATCACATCTGGAAAGCATATTTCACATCTCCTTTCCTCCACTATCACTAAGTTAATCTTAACATTATCTATCTGCTAGAATAATCCTTCAAGACTCCTACAATAATCTCCTAACTGCTTTCTGTTTTCATTCTTGATCTTCTATAATCTATTCTCTAAAGAGAAGAGGGATTCGATTTGTAACATGAGTCAGATCTTGTTTCCTCCCTATTTAAAACTACATGTATTTCCACCTCAATTAAAATAAAGTCATGAATATGCTTTGGCCAGGACAACCCCACAGGATTTAGCCCTACCTAATAACAGTCTTATCTTGCACCACTTTCCCCTTGCCAGTTTTCTTCCAACATCACAGACTTTTTATGTTATAGCTGTTCTTTAAAAATGATGAGCCCAATTTCATCTCAAGATATTTTATCTTACTCTTCTTTTGCTTGAAAGATTTGCTCCCTGATTCTTGTATGGGTGATTATTTCTTGTCACTCAGATCTTACCATATATGTCACCTTCTGAGAGAAGACTTCACTGAGCAGACAGGCATCATCTAGTACGTTATCCTATTTTAAATCTTTGCACAGCATACTGCTATCTAATATTTTTCTGTTTATTTTTCCTCTGCCTATTCTCCAAAAATGTAAGCTTTGTGAAAACAAAGTCCTTATCTGATCCCAAAATTATGTCTGATGTAGAATGCACTTAATATGTATTGATTGAAATAACAATAAAATATACATATTAGGTGGTCATTGGATACTTTAGATGTAACCTAGAGTTGGAATTCTAGTTGAATAGAGTACCAAAAAAGCGGGCATATTTTTTCTTTTCCCAGACAATAAACTTTGTAGTCTGTTGTATGATTGACATAGCATTGGAACTATGGAAATGAGCAAGGAAGTCATAGTCCTTGTGCACTGAGGGGAGAGTAGTCGTTAAGATATAATTACACAAATTATTACTTTGCTTTTAAGTTCCATGGGAAAAAAGTTACAGGATGCTATGAAGCATATAACCAGGGTGATGCAACTACCTAGATATCAGGGAAGATACCCTAAAGTGGAGTTTAAAAGTCATTTAAGGTTCTAAAGGGTCATTAGAAATTGGTTTTATTATTTTTTGGTGACCATTTTTTTTTGTTATGTAAAAAGTAAAATTATAATGATGCCCAAGGGAAGAAATACCATATCTGGTGAATTATTCTAGTCATTAGAAATATGTATTTCCCTCATTGCAGATGAGAAAAGAAGTCTGGCTTTTTGATTTAAAGTTCTGTCTCATGAGAACTTAGTAGGAATGCATTCCTGAAAAGTTGCTAATGTGATGCTAACTGATAAATGAAATTTGGGTACCTGCAAATTTGGGTACGAGAGGGTAGCCTGTCATGGATTCTTCAAATGCTGATTTTTGGTTGGAACTGCCACTTTTCGTGACATTGTTTTCAATTTCAACCATTTTATGAAGGTATTTAAAGATTTTTTAATAAAAAGATACATTTTTAACCTTTTCTTATAATTTTTTCATATCCAAAATAAAGATAAATTTTTCCATGTCTGCTTCAAGCAAGGCTTTAAGGTCCTAAATGCATGTAATTTTATACTATTAAAGCCCTAATGTTCATAATCGTTTGGATGAAAAGCATTCTTAAAGATCATCCAGTGAGAGCGAGAGAGAGAGAATTAATGTTAATGAAGGTAAAGGAATTTTCTAGTAAGTGCTTGGTTAGAGGACAAGAGATTTGTCTCAACATCTATGCTCTTTCCGTGACACCAATAAAAGGTATATAGAAATATTTTATGGTAACATTCTAATTTTTCTAGTTTCAAAAAAATTGAGCCCATATTCTTTAGCATGTTTATGCCTTATTTACGCTATCTCCCATTCATAGCTTCTGGCTCATTTTCTACTACTTCCTTTTTTTAAATCTTTTATTTCATAAATAATTATAGTTTGCTAAAGGAGGGGTGTGTTTTCATGTCCCTATATTTTTACAATACTGTTTCTATGCCAGGGCTGACTGTCCTGGGCCTACTCTATTGGGCAAAGGCTCCATTCTCAAGGGTCTCTTCTCAGAGGAAAAAATTCATAGCCAGTGACACCAGGTTGGGTTTAGGGTCTTCTGACGTGCTCCTGTAGGAGTCCCCTTTTCTCCCTAACCATAAAACCTGATTGGGGGGAAATGAGGTATCTTGTTTTACCTTCAGATCCTCAACATTTAGCATAGAGTCTGGCATATATCATGCCCTTCACAAGGATTTTGATTAAAGGGAATTAACACTATGAAATAATTAACATATTTACCCACAGTCTTCAATTTATGTGAGAAAATAATTCATTCCTATGCTTGTTTTTTAAAAACAGTAATTTAAAAATTTCTTTTTATATACTACATTCAAATTATTTCTTAAAATTTAGATATTTGGTTTCTCCTTAAAGCCAGTTTAAATTTTATCTAACCTAATTTTTATCTCTTTTCATTTATATATTTTCACTTTAATTGATACACATAACAGTGCAATAAGACACAAGCTGACAATTTTCTATCTATTTATAACTCTACTTGCCCATTTCTAAATCACAGAATTTTAGAATTAAAAAAGTATTTTAGGGATTAATCCATCTGATAATCAATAGGTCATGATGAAATAACTCAGCTATAGTTATTCTCAGAAAAACTGTGTATGTTGCATTATAGTCAAGTTCTCTCAACTGTATAATGTTGCCTTTTCTGCTACATATTTGCTAAAAGTTAGCTATCACCAATAAATTTCAAAAGCCCAGAAAGAAGATAATTCAGTTAATTGAAAGATTAATTCCTTATCACCTATGGAAAAAAATGACATTTTTCAAATTATAGACCAAGTTATTGAGAAAACCCTGGCCCAGGTTAATAATTAATAGGTATGAATACACTAGTTCAATAAATTTGAAATTTATTCTTTCTGTCTTGGAGTCCATCTTACTAGAGATCTGCCCTGGGTATCATATAGGCTTGTACTAGGTATCTTGCAATTGTTTGGGGCAAGAGGATCCTAAATACATTTTAATTTCCCCAAAAATGAGGATTTGAGAGCTTGCAAGTTCCTATTCCTCCCCTAGAGCTGATTCCTTAACCTTGCTGTCATTTGCTAGATATTTTTTAAATTTTTAAATTTTTTATATTTTTTTGATTTAATCTTTATTATAATTTTTATCCATTACCATTTAGTCACCTTATCCCCTGCCTCCCCCCAGCAATCACCACACTGTTGTCCATGTCCATGAGCCTTTTTCCTTTTTGCTCAACCCCTCCACCCCCGTACCTCCCCCACCCCCACTGGCTGTCATCTCTCCATCTGTGAGTCTGTCTCTGTTTTCCTTGTTAGTTCAGTTTGTTCATTAGACTCCACATATGAGTGAAATCATATGGTATTTGTCTTTCTATGACTGGCTTATTTAACTTATAGCATAATGTTCTCCAGGTCCATCTATACTGTTGCAAAGGGTAAATTTTTCTTCTTTTTTACAGCTGAGTAGTGTTCTATTGTGTAAATGTCTTGTTGTTGTATCCTCTTATCGGTGGACACTGGGGCTGCTTCCATGTCTTGGTGATTGTAAGTAATGCTGCAATGAACACAGGGGTGCTTCTGTTCTTTCAAGTTAGTGTTTTGAACTCCTTCGAATACATTCCTGGAAGCGGAATCAGGCAGATCCAATTTTAATTTTTTGAGGTATCTCCATACTGTTTTCTACCGTGGCTGCACCACTCTGCATTTTCACCAACAGTGTAAAAGGATTCCCCTTTCTCCACATCCTCTCCAGTACTTGTTTGTTGATTTATTGAGGATAGCCATTCTGGCAGGTGTGAGATGGTATCTCATTGTGATTTTAATTTGCATTTCTCTGATGATTAGTGATGTGTAGCAATTTTAGAAATCAGATCTATCTCCATGGGTAAAGGAAACAAAAGAAAAAAAGTAAACAAATGAGACTACATAAAATAAAAAGTTTTTGCACAGCAAAGGAAACCATCAACAGAATAAAAAGACAGCCCACAGAACTGGAGAACATATTCGCCGATATCTGATAAGGGGTTAATATCCAAAATTTATGAAGTACTTAGAAAACTCAACATCAAAAAAACAACTCAGTTAAAAAACAGGCAAAGACCCTGAATAGGTAATTCTCCAAATAGGACCTGCAGATGGTCAATAGACATGAAAAGACAGATGCTTTTTAAAAACAATTGTTAATGTTTTATTTAACAGAGCATTAGTTTAAGGTGCATTTTGATTGCTTTCATTTTATACATTTAATTTAGCAAAGCCAGCCTACTTCAGGTCTCTCTTATAATTCCTTCCTTCCTTCCTTCCTTCCTTCCTTCCTTCCTTCCTTCCTTCCTTCCTTCCTTCCTTCCTTCCTTCCTTCCTTCCT